>MKYO02030512.1:1329626-1416774 GCA_002013955.2 Citrus medica | reverse complement strand
GACCATAGCAGACATAAAAGGTATAAATCCAGTAGATTGCATGCATTACATTCACCTTGATGAAAATGCTAAATCTACAAGGGAAATGCAACGTCGGTTATATCCTAATATGAACGAAGTTGTTAGAGCATAAGTCCTTAAGCTATTAGACGCAGCTATCATTTACCCAATTTCTGATAGTTCATGGGTCAGTTCTGTACAAGTTATCCCCAAAAAGTCAAGAGTCACAGTAGTTACAAATGCCGATAATGAATTGATACCCACTAGAGTAACTACAAGATGGTGTGTTTGCATTGATTATAGAAAGTTGAATTCTGTCACACGTAAAGACCATTTTCCTTTACCATTTATCGATCAAATGCTTGATAGATTAGCAGGCCATGAATTTTATTGCTTTCTAGATGGCTATCCAGGATATAATCAGATTCTCATAGCACCAAAAGATGAAGAGAAAACTACTTTCACTTGCCCTTTTGGTACTTTTGCATATAGGAGAATTTTATTTGGATTATGTAATGCACCTGTTACATTTCAACGATGCATGTTGAGTATTTTTTCTGATATGATTGAACGATTCCTTGAAGTCTTTATGGATGATTTTTCTGTCTTTGGTGACTCATTTGATCAATGTTTACATCATCTAACACNGCCTTAAACTGGGAGAAGTGTCATTTTATGGTAAAATAAGGTATTGTTCTCGGTCACATCATTTCGAGCAAAGGTATTGAGGTTGACAAAGCTAAAGTGGATCTCATTTCTAATCTTCCTCCATCCAAAACAGTCAGAGAAGTAAGATATTTCCTTGAGCATGCTGGTTGCTATAGACGTTTCATTAAAGATTTTAGCAAAGTTTCTAGACCCTTATGCAATTTACTTGCTAAGGATGTACCTTTTATCTTTAATGATTCATGTCTTGTGGCTTTTGAAAAATTAAAGCAATTGTTGACATCATCACCTATCATTCAGGCCCCAAACTGGAGCTTACTATTTGAACTCATGTGTGATGCATCTGATTATGTAGTAGGAGCAGTATTAGGACAAAGAATTGATCGAATTCCCCAAGTTATTTACTATGCTAGTATGACATTGAATGATGCATAGTTGAACTATTCAACTACTGAAAAATAAATGCTAGCAGTAGTGTTTGCATTAGAGAAATTTCGATCTTATCTCATTGGTTGTAAAATAATTGTGTTCACTGATCATGCTGCTCTTAAATATCTTCTCACAAAGAAAGATGTAAAAGCTAGACTAATTCATTGGGTGTTACTGTTGCAGGAATTTGACTTGGAATTCAAAGATAAGAAAGGCACAGAAAATGTTGTGGCAGACCATCTCTCTCGTCTCCACTTTGACACAATTATGGAATCATTACCATTGAATGAATCATTTCCAGATGAACAATTAATGAATGTAGAAGTATTACCATGATATACTGATATCGTTAATTATCTTGTTACAAGTCAACTTCCAGAGCATTGGACCAAGCAAGACAATGCTAAATTCTTTGCAGAAATAAAGAATTTCTTTTGGGATGATCCCTATTTGTTCAAGTATTGTGCAGATCAAATTATTAAACGATGTGTTCCATCTGTTTAGCCTTCTTTAAGTATAATTTCATCTTCTCCCTTTTGGCCTAAAAACTCTCATCAAGGTGTGACTTTAAGTTGAGAATCTATTCGAATCTTAACTTTATCTACTCTTACTGCATGGGCTAATTTCAATCCTACAATGAGTGCTTCGTATTCTACTTGGTTATTAGTTGTCTTGAACTTAAACTTTAAAGCATAGAAAATCTCGTCTCCTTCTAGGCTAAACAAGATTACCTCTGCTCTTGCTCTGTGGTCTCTAAAAAAATCTATACATTATTATCCACCTTGAATATCTCTGTCTGTTTCTGTACTTCTACTATAAAATCAGCTAACGTCTGCACTTTGATAGTTGATCGAGGCTTGTAATTTATGTCATATTCACTCAGGTCTACTGACCATTTCACAAAGCATCTAAAAGCTTCTGACTTGTGTAGCATTTGCCAAAGTGGTTAATCTATCATAATAACAATCGTATATGTGTAGAAGTAGCTTGCACGTCGAGGAAAGCTTTGTTGGTATAGTAGTCTGGATGTTGAGTCCTTGTTTATTTTTTCTTTTATATACTGGCAAATATAAATACAATTTATCTCATCCTCACAGGATTGATAGTAGCTGGGCTTTAACTAGATATTTCTTCAACTAGTGAAATGCCTCATCGTACTCCTTTGTCAATCCATTTTCTTTCCTTTCTTCATGACTTGGAAGGAGATATGACATTTATTTTGAAAATAAACATGTTCAATGCTATCAATTTCCCCATTAAGGTTTGGATCTCTTTTAAAAAATGAGGGGGCTTCATCATTTTTAAGATTGGTTGAATCTTCTCGGGGTATTTATCTAGCCCTTTGTGACTTACCATATACTCTAGAAACTTGCTTGACCTTACTCTAAACATACACTTCTCTAGATAAAGCTTCATCTGGTACTTCTTCAGCAGATTAAAGGTTTCCTCCAAATACAGCACATGCTTGACTAAGTTCCTGGACTTGGTGATCATATCGTGCACATACATCTTTATTATGTTCCCTATCAGTGACTTAAAAATATTGCTCACCAATCTCTCGTATGTTGTACCTGTATTTTTTACACGAAAAGGCATCATCTTATTATAGTATAGCCTCTAATTAGTAATAAAAGAGGTGTGTTCCTCATCCTTTTTAACATAAGTATCTGG
Organism: Citrus medica; assembly: GCA_002013955.2. Classification (NCBI taxonomy): domain Eukaryota; kingdom Viridiplantae; phylum Streptophyta; class Magnoliopsida; order Sapindales; family Rutaceae; genus Citrus; species Citrus medica. Next base: position 1,414,008 of record MKYO02030512.1, on the reverse strand, counting down.
TTGTTACCTAAAAAAACATATGTAAAGCTAAGAAGACCGTGCCCAATGGTAAAGTCGACTAATAGAAAATTGTCTTTAGGGCATGCCTTGTTAAGTCCATGAAGTCCACACACATTCTCTACTTTTCATTTACTTTATTTACTAGGACTATATCAGAAATCCACTCGGGGTAGTTCACTTCTCTGATAAAACCTGTACTTAAAGGTTTGTCCACCTATCTATTAATAGTGTCATGTCTCTCCTAATTGAAACATCTCCTCTTTTACTTTACAAGCCTAAACATCTCCTCTTTTACTTCACAAGCCTTGCATTCCAACTTATTACTAACTTGTGGCAAGCCAACTTAGGATCAATTCCTAGCATATCTTCATGCGACCAGGCAAGCATATCAAAACGTGGTCCCAAAGACTCTACTAATTTTTCTCTCAAAATTTTCCCCAATCTCAACTCGATCTTCATAAATGTTTTTAAGGTTATCTTTTTTGCACTTATTGCCTCAAGATTTTCAGCATGCTTTTATCTTCCCTTCTTTGAATCTCCTCCAGTATTGAACGAAGTTATTTGCATGACTTCCTTAGCCGCAATTGTGTAACAACCCTTAACAATTCTTTGGTTTCCCTTTACGACTCCCACCACACTCTTTCCCAATACTTAAGTTCTAGGTAATGGTTAGGCATGATGGATTTGCTAATCTTTAGAAAAGGTCTTCCAAACATCATCTGATACGGGCTATCTTCGACCAGCTCAAAGTCCAGTATCATGGTCTTCTCGAATGGCCTCAAGTTGATTGTTATTGGTAACATCACTACTCCTAGAGGCATCATTCTTCCCCCCAAATCTGTTCGAAGAAGTGTTTGTGTGCTCCAAATTTAAGTTTGTGATCTTTATTTCATCCAAGATGGATTTGAACAGGATATCAACTAAGCTGCCCAAATCTACAAGAATCACGCTGAAGTCTTTGCCTGGCACGTTAGCTTTTATTATCAAAGCATCCTCATCTGGGTATAATATCCACTCATCATCATCTTCTATCCACATTATTTGGACTTACCTAATTCTTATCACTTTGCTGATGCACATTGAAAAGAATGTCGTGGCTGGTCATTGTATATCTCCTATAGTTTTTTGGGCTCTATTGAAGTCTTCTACAGTAAGGTGACTCTGGTAGTTGGCTCCTTGTGAATCACGCATCCAGCATTATCTTCCTCTGGTTTATACTGTTGATCTGCCATTGGGTAAGTACCATTAATATACTCATCCAAGTACGATTCTTTACTAGATCCTCCACCTTATTTTTTAAGTCTCGACATTGTGCTGGCCAGTAGTAGTATGGAACTTATAGAATCTATTTCTGCTTCTTTTATTTACTCATCTTGTAAGAGGTGTGGGAGTATACAGTAAGCCATTATCCATAATAGCGTAATATAACTCCTCTAGTGAGATCTTCAAAGTTGTGTACTGCTCGTAAGCGGTGCTTGATCATCTATATTGTTCTATCCCTTAAGACATTATGGCGAACATGGATTGGTGACGGTTAGTTTAGCCTATTTGGTATGGTTTTTTGTGTTGGATTAACTTGAGTTACTATGGTAGAGTTGGTTATTCAGCTGGCTTGCTACTTTCTTTTGGGTGGCCCCTATTTGAGGAGTGGTGAGATTGATTTTTGTTTGGGTAATATGGGGATGGTTTTTAGTAATAGAAGTAAGGAGTTATCCTTATTGCAGTCACTTAGCTCATCGATGTGCCTAGCTAGTCCACTTTCTTTATGAGGTCTCATTTCCCTTCACTTAAACTCTTTTAGCTGCTCGCTTCTAACCCTTGCTATTTTTTCCTTCTCGATTTCAATATCTACCTTCACCTAGCAGTGAAATAAAAGTTAATTGTTGGGTTTTTGGTTTTTTAAGTTGTACTACAAGTACTTTATCTTCACTTCCTCCTTTAATGCCCTTAAGGCCTGAAGGTGGTTGAAGGCTCCGGGCTGAAGGACTGTTCGATTATATCTTCTAACATAATCTCTAAGGGTTTTATCCTCCCCTTACTTAAGCCCCTTTAGCTTTATCATTTCATTTTCTAATGTCATTGCTTCTCGAAAATGCTCCGTAAAGTCCCTACATAATTGATCAAAAGTTTTTATACTTCTTTATAGCAATCTGCGGTACCAATCATTTGCTTACCCCTCCAGTGTCAACGAAAATGCTCTACACCTTTGTAGAGGTGTCAAACCTTGTACTCCAATCACCTCATTGAATCACTCTATATGTATCAAGGGATCGATCTTTCCGGAGTATTTAGGATCCTAGAAACAAAAATCCCTCGGTATTGTTATGCTTCGTGATCTTAGTTGAGAGTGGAGACTCGCTATCTAGCATTATTTTCTAACTTAGTGCTCTTCCATGACCTTGTATTTCCCCAACAATCTGTGTGAGCCTTCGTACTTCATCTTTCAATTCCCCAACATGTCTTGGGTTCTATATTGCCATCTGCTCACACTCACGTTCAGTATTTTGCAAGTGCTATCTCAGCTTCCTTTCCTCGATATTTTCCCTTATTCTAGGGCTTACTTTGTCATGTTCGCTACAAAACAGATCCCCTACTCTAGGTGGCGTTAAATTGTCATCTCCTAGTATTGCTGCTATCTGCATTTTATTGCTACATTCAGGAACGTTTATGTTCTTCCCGGAGTTTCTCTCATTCAACCTCCTTTGACTTTCTGTCAGCTTATGTATTATCTCTGACAGATTCTCCATCTATTTCTCCATTCACTCTATCATCTTATTAACTGTCTATCTCTGACTTCATTTGTAATTTCTCGTAAAGTGGTTATTTCCTTCATCACTTATCTAATTCCTTTAGCTTCGATGCCTCCAGTATGTATGCTTATTTTTATTATTATTTTTTTTTACAGTGATTAGTCCTTCTTCTAGTTATGGTCTTGGTTATAGCTGCTCAGGTGGAATGGTTTTTGGTACCATCCTTATAAACAGTGCCAAAATGTTTATGCAGAAATCTGGTCGAGTTAAGAAAAGGCCAGATGCCTACGCTAATGCTTAAATTTGTAATAATTAAGGGGATAGTTTTGACCAGCAGCTTCTCCCTTGTGTTGACATGAATGACCATGATTACTTTCTTAGAAAACAATTGTATTGATAAAGAACGATTAAGGGAATGCCAAAAAAATTTCCAGCATTTTCTCTGTGATGCTTAAGTCAATTCTTCGGAAAAATAAGTACTAGAGTGTTGAATAATGAAAGACTTTTACAGAAAAAAAAACTTTTAGAAAATTAAAGAAAGAAATAAAGAATAAAAAATCCACTCTTGATGCAATTTCTCCACAGTGAGTTTTAAGGGACAAAGAGAAAGATAACTTAATTTGTTTAAATTTTTAAAAACCTTTATAAACGTTAGAGTCCCACACCCCTTGAACTGTGGCATAACTGTTAGTGGATTAGGTTCATGTCCTAGTTTTTTAGAGGCTAGAAAACAACTTTGTTAACAAAGAATAATTAGGGGAATGCCAAAACGTTTTCCAGCATTAACCCTGCGACTCTCAAGTCAGTTCTTTGGAAAAATAAGTACTGCAGCATTGAATAATAAAAGACTTTTATAGAAAAAGCTTTTAGAAAATTAAAGAAAGAAGAAAGAATCCACTCTCGATGCTATTTCTCCACAGTGAATTTTGAGGCACAAAGAGAAAGATAACTTAACTAGTTCAAATTTTTAGAAACCTTTATAAAGGTCAGAGTCCCATGCCCCTTGAACTATGGCATAACTGTTAATGGATCACGTTCATGTCCTGATTTTTCAGAGGCTAGGAAACAACTGCATTCACAAAGAACAATTACGAGAATACTAAATACTTTTCTACCATTAGCCCTGCGACACTTCAGTCAGTTCTCTAGAAAAATAAGTACTAGAGTATTGAATAATAAAAGACTTTTACAGAAAAAAGCTTTCAGAAAATTAAGGAAAGAAAAAAGAATCCACTCCACGATATTTCTCCACAATGAGTTTTGAGGCACATAGAGAAAAATAACTTAATTGGTTTTAATTTTTAAAAACCTTTATAAACGTGAGAGTCCCACGCTCCTTGAACTGTGGCATAACTATTAGTGGATTAGGTTCATGTCTTGATTTTTCAAAGACTAGAAAACAACTTTGTTCACAAAGAATAATTAGGGGAATGCTAAAAAATTTTCCAACATTAGCCCTGCAACTCTCAAGTCATTTTTTTTGGAAAAATAAGTACTGGAGTATTAAATAATGGAAGACTTTTACAGAAAAAGCTTTTAGAAAATTAATGAAAGAAGAAAGAATTCACTCTCGATGATATTTCTCTACAGTGAGTTTTGAGGAACAGAGAGAAAGATAACTTAACTGGTTCAAATTTTTAGAAACCTTTATAAAGGTCAGAGTCTCGTGCCCCTTGAACTATGGCATAACTGTTAATGGATTAGGTTCATGTCCTAATTTTCAGAGGCTAGAAAAAACAATTGTGTTCACAAAGAACAGTTAGGGGAATACCAAAAAATTTTCTAGGATTAGCCCTGCGACGCTCAAGTCAGTTCTTTGGAGAAATAAGTTCTAGAGTATTGAATAATGAAAGACTTTTACAGAAAAAGCTTTCAAAAAATTAAAGAAAGAAGAAAAAAAGAAAAAAGAATCCACTCTCGATGTTATTTCTCCACAGAGAGTTTTGAGGGACAAAGATAAAGATAACTTAATTGGTTGAAATTTTTAGAAACCTTTATAAAGGTCAGAGTCCCACACCCCTTGAATTGTGGCATAACTGTTAGGGCGTGTTTGATGCATGGGATTGTATGGTATTATATTACTATTCACATTAGTTTATTACCAAGAAGATGTTTGGTAAAATTTGACACCTCATTATGCTGCATTATAATGCAGCATAATGAGGCATGGGGCCGCATTACGCAAACCCGAGGGAACCTCGGGTTTGCGTAATGCGGAAGCTTTTTGCCTCAATTGAGGCAACAGTTAATGCCTCAATTGAGGCAAATTTATTTTATTAAAATATTATAAAAATAAATTATTTTATTATTAAATATTAATATAATGAATATTTTTTCTTTTTTGCCCCCGTTTCATGTTTACGTTCCACGTTTCATGTTTGCTGTTCTACGTTTCATGTTTGACGTTGTATGTTCACTGTTACCAAGGTACTCATATTTTATGTTCGTTGTTGCATATTTTAAGTAAGATGTTTCATATTTGTTGTTTAATGTTTCATGTAATAATTTTTCAAATACCCAATATTTTTTCTTTTTTGCCCCCGTTTCATGTTTACGTTCCACGTTTCATGTTTGCTGTTTTACGTTTCATGTTTGACGTTGTATGTTCACTGTTACCGAGGTACTCATATTTTATGTTCGCTGTTGCATATTTTAAGTAAGATGTTTCATATTTGTTGTTTAATGTTTGTTGGAATGATGAATGTTGCATCTTGATTTATGTTTTACTACATGGCTTGATATGTTTGTTATTATATGAATTTATGCTTCATGAATTAGATAGCTTGATATGCTTGTAATTTTATGATTTTATATTTCATGCATTAAGGGTGTGTTTGGTGCCTTGATATATTGTAAATTAAAATATAATTTAATATTATTGAATAATAATTTATTAATTTATATTAACAATTATAATATTAATTATAATCTAAATTTATTATTTACATATAATATTAAATTTATAAATTTATTTTATCATAATTATAATACAAATTTTAGAAATTTAATCATTAATTTTTAATATTTACTAAAAAATTGTTAAATTTCTACAATTAAGATTTCTATATTTATTATTTTTCTAAGTATTAATAAATATTATTTTTTAATTATTTAATTTAATTAATCATAAAAATTAATGCAATACAATATAATACCAAATATAGTTTAATTAAAAATTAATACAGTACAGTGTAGCACCAAACATTGTACAACATTATTATAATACAATGCTAACATAATACAGTATAATACAATACACCAACATTAAAATAATGTAATACAGCATAATACAATACAGGTACCAAACGCACCCTTAGTGAATTAGGTTCATATCCTTATTTTTCAGAGGAAATCCGCAAGTTGACTTTTAATCAAGTCTTTTGGTTGACTTGCTTTGAGTCTCTCCTTGCAGCATCCCTCCTTGAGAAACTTCTTGCTGCTTTTCACATTAAATCGAGGGAAGCATGATTTGTACAATGGGACATCTAATCGTTCTCCCCTTTTTAATCCACCAAACATTTATTTAAAATTTTAATTATAAAGTACAACATAATGTTTTATTCTATAGTTTAAAGTGGGTAGAAGTGGGGAAAAAAAGGAGATTTGTTTAAGAGAAATATAATAATTTTAAAGATAAAAGCTTTACAATATTTTATTATGGGTAGGGATATTTACACCTATAATTTTTGTAAACTACCCCACCTCTAAAAAAAATATTTACAACAACTTCACATTATTTTTAATAAATGTGAATCAACAAACAAATTTCTTCATTTAATCAATCAAATCCTTCTTATAATTTTTCTCTTACTTAGGTTTCTTTGACCATGTTTCATTATTAAGATTGTTTTAACATAAGTTTTACTTGACTATTTTACCCTTGTGAAATAAAATGAACAATTAACTTAGAAATATGTGTTGTTGTATTTAATAGTTTATGTATTTATTTTTGTGACCTATAATCTAACTTTTTAAAATGAAATCTAATAATTTTCAATACTTTACATAGAAATGAAATAAATTTGATAGTCCGATAATTTACATGTGTATTGTATCATATGTTAGTTAAATTAAAGATTAATAATAATACCACTTAAGTAAAATTGGCACATCATTTAGAAATAATGAATTTTGTATAAAATAAAAAAAATCCTAAACTTAAAGTAAATTTTTAATACTTTCAACTCATAAGGTAAAATAGTCAATTTAAGTTTTAGTTAAAGCAATCTTAGTAGTCAACTATAAAAGAAAAAAAAATTCTAAGTCACCAAAAAAAATATAATAAATTTAATTAATTAGTTCTCTGAAATTCTTTTTTATTTAAAAAGTTTTAAAATAATGTGAATTCTTTGTATTTATTTTCTAGAAGTGAGTTGTCCTTACAAAAATTCTAACTGTAAATAGCACAACACTTTATTACAGAGAAAGAGCCACCAACACCTCATGCAAGCATCCTCAGTTTCAGAAACTTACACTAATACCCCTTCCGTTAGATTGACTGGGTTAAAGGACATTTTAGTACTTTTGCTTTGTGTTGCTGACTTGTGATTTAGAATTGTTGACCGGTGTGATGAATTGGATCTACTATTAGCAATCAGCACCATTTGTCAAAAATTATGTGGTCAATATAAAAATTATCAAACAAAGCACACGCCTTTGACTTTTGGATTTGAACCGATATCATAGAATCCACTTTTAACTTTGTTCTTTTCAACTCTTTAACAAAAGCACAAAAACTTAACCAACAATTTTTGGTTTTGTATAGGGGTAGCAAACTAAGTGAATGTGTTGTGCCCCATTTTTTGCCAAGAAAAAGATTTTGCCACTGCCTTCCCCAGAAAGCTTCTTATGGGCTTAACATCCCTACACATATCTGTTGTTTCTGTATGGATCTCATTCTGTGCAGGACATTACCTTGTTATTCGAGACATGTTGAGAGCAATGGCACTTCCAATGTGCGGAGCAACATGCTTGCCCATGGCCTATTTCGCTCTCATATGTTGATTTTATATTGGCCATATTCAAAATGGTTCCACAGCCTAGCTACAAGGTGTTTTCTCTGTAGCTCATCACCGATACACTAAATAATGGCTGGTTTCTATTTAAATTTCGAATGTTCTAGGCATCAAAATAGAAAAAAAAAAAAAATCGAATGCTCTAATTGCTTCCAGTTCGTAGTTTGAGTAGAGATTTTACATTGTCAACAGTTGGAGAAAAATGCAGCTTTTTAAATTTGTTATAAAACGTTTGAAGATCGCTCTCATATAATATATAAAAATTTATAATATAAAAATTGTACCTTGAAAATCCGATTTGTCTTTTTCCGTTGAAGTGATTTAGGCTCCAAGATCACGATCCGTCACCACCACTCTTGTTAGATCACGATCCGTCACCACTATGCTTGTTAGATTATAAACTGTACTAATGATCTTCTAAGTTATAACTCAGGTTTGATCTGCACTTGACGTGTGAGCGCATTTTTCACCACTAAAGCGACTAGCACGAGAAAATTTTTCTCTCAAAATTATAAAGAAAAATCTTATTCTCTGATCTGTATAAAGTGGCTGCTCTTTATTTTATTTAGAGAAAATAAGTCTTTATATCTCTTTTTAGTGAAAACCCTGAGCTCCAAATAATAAAAAAATAAAAGCCACGTTACTTGCTTTTTTCATAGGGGACCCATATTGTAAAATAACATAAAGTCTCTTACACATAAACATATTAAATAGAGCCTTCCACTAAATGATATATTTAGGTTTTTGACCCAAATAGCTAATTAATCTAGTAGTGGTGCAGTCAATTAAAAAAACTAACCCGGGGATCATTTAGGAACATACAATAGTGACTACAATAATTAAGCCTGTAATTAAACAAACCTAATAATTTAATTCCAGCTCTACTCCACTATAAGATTGGAACTGACCTACATAATTGTATGTTCGAATAATAATTCGTCCCAAACCACATTGATTTCTTTACTGCATAATCCTTTGTACGACATCATTAATTAAATCGATATCATAACTGTCCAATCGATTTAATTACATCTTATTTCTTGATACTTACTGGTTTTCTCTAATGATCATTTTCAACATACTAAATATGTTGACACACTCTGGCCAGAGAATTCTATGATCAAGTGCCGAAAAGCCATCAAGAGATGTGTTATACAAATTCTATATTGTTAATCTATAACTCCAATACTCATAATTGCTCTCACCAAGATACCGGGTAATCTTGACCACAATTGTGTGTCGTGCCCATTGGTAACTCAAATTGAATAACAATTACAATCATGAAATCATAATTAACTCAAGATTAAAATTACAGTAAGATCAATGCCTATGAGATTTAATAAGTCTGACAGTTATTATAAAGTTAATTAAATCTCATATGTGATCCTGTTCAATGTAGTTATACTACATCATATTTGTTACAGTCTATACCTAAATAAAGTGCTTAACTTTATTTATCAACTGCGAACTAAGTTTATTTAATCATAAGATAACTTGTATTTATGTTTTCTGTGAATGCACATGGTGATCACATAAATACATATAATATGATTAAATGGACTTTAATCAAAATATTAATGCAATTAAGATATTTGAATAAAATATCTCATTTATTTTATTAATAAGAAAAATTATTTATTACAATTAAATAAACATATATACTTTTAAAAAGCATATTTTCCCAACAGTCAACTTGAAATTCAGTGGCATTCTAGTAAAAGTTAATGAAGTTTAGTACAATAGGGCACAAGTTAATTTGTTGCAAAACATAAAGTGTTACAAATCATATATGCGAATAAAAAAGCAATCCCAGTCATGAAATAAAAAACATAAAGTGTTGCAAATCATATATGCTAATAAAAAAGCAATCCCAGTCATGAAATGAAGCAGCGCCAATGATTAAAAAAACTAAGGACAACTATACAGATACACCAAGCTACAGACAGCAAAAGTGAATGCTAATTTTCTGTTATTCGTTTGTTGGAATAAATTTCATACTTCGAAGTTAATGCGTGTTTTGCAATTCAAACTATATTTCTATCCCTGAAAAGTTATTTCTGAGATTCCCGTAGAAAATGACAAAAATCAACGACACAAGCACCGAAGTAGACAACAAGATAATCCATATTTATTACAGCTATAATCCCATACATTAGCCCAGAAGTACAGAAAGTCAGAAACGGAAAATAAAACACTAGAGATTTAGTACTTGTGTGGGAGTAGCAGAGAATTTTTATCGACAAAAATTTGATTCCCAAGCAGTACCGATAGGGCTAACACATAGTCAAAATCAGATTTTGACAACTCTTTATTTTCTCCTTTTTATTAATAAGACGGACTTATACACCTATTAAAAGGAACATAGCATACCTCCAAAACTAAAGAGATGTGGCTGTCGATTTAGCCCTCTGTAGAGTTAAGGCACATACAAAACTCTTGAAAAAAACAGGTATGAGTGACCAAGCATCCAACCCAAAGGAACTATAATTAAAGATTCTTTCATAAAAGATTCCTTAATCCACATTGAGCCACAGTTAGCTCCAGTCGAATAACCGAAATCAAAGTGCGTTGTTCAAGACGTTTGTTGTGTTACTAGAGAAATACTTCTTGAGCACCTTTTCATTGAAATAACCTGACAATATTAAGCTCTAACAATCAGTGAAAAATGGACTTGTATGTTACAAGTATGAGCAGGGCTCAAAAAATAGTAAATACAAGTAAAAAGTAACCAAGAAATTCGGGGAGGAGATCATGTTGGTGATCTTTGTTTCTGTGGGGGCTGGTCACACCAATGCCCTTGAGACCACCGACTAAGGTGCCGTTCCTTTCACTAGCACGGTACCTTTCGGGGCTTGCTTGGAGACGATAGTGATCAGTTGGAGCAATCTCATTCGTCCACAGGTGATTCGATAAAAATGTAGTGGAAGGCTTGTCACATGGATAGGGGACAATTAGGAATTAGTTTTAGAAAGAGAGAATAAGGCTTGTCATTTGGGAACTAAAAGCCCAAAGTCCAAAAAAGCTTACTTGATGTGTAATTAATATTAAAATTTGGAATTGGATAAAATTTGGAATGAAATTTGGCTTTAAAAAGAAAGCGGCAGTCCTAGTTTCACAATCTAAAAAAGACGAGTGGGAAAAAGGAGAAAAGACCGTGGTTGGCTATTATAATTTGGGGGGAAGATTTTAAAATTTTGATTGGACTATCATAAAGTGATTTTAACTCTGTTTTTTCTTAAATTTTGAGGATAAGTTCATGGCATCGTCCTCTACAATTCTACTACTCTTAATTTTTATTTTATCCTCTCATTGGTTATTATTTGAGATATCCACTTGTTAGAGAGATAATTATTAGACTGTTACTGTAAGCCAATAACATTGAGATTCTTGATATTGTTAGCCTCTATTATTATTTAAAGATGAATTTGTGCTGTAATTCCATTAAAATAGTGGAAGATTTTATCAGACTACAGTCTTGTAATTTTTTCCGCTTTGGGTTTTTCAAGTAAAATTATGTTTCTTGTGGTTGATTTTGCTTTCCATTTTGTTAGTTTAATTTTTTGCTATTCATTTGTGGTGCACATCCTATTTTAATCACATCAACAAGGAAAGAGTTTTGTTTCTGCTTAATTTTACAGCTGCTTGTGTGAGTCCCTTTCCCAACAGAGTGGTACCAGAGCGTCATGTTTTGTTTTTTGTTTTAATTACTTATGTGGTTGAGATGGAGGAGTCATTGACATGCATGATTAAACTAAAATCATGGAATTATGGTATTTTGAAGTCTTGGATGGAAGATTTGTTGCACATGAAAGACTTACATGAACACATTGAAGGCAAAGAAGCTAAACCCGCAGATTTAGATGATAAGAAATGAGCTCGATTAAACCAGAAGGTCGTGGATACTAGTAGATCATGAATTTTTCAGAGTGTGTACCACCATGTCGCGAAAGAATCCAGAGCTGATGTTCTTCGGAGAAAATTAGAAACGATTTATGAGCAGCCAACAACACAAAATAAAGCCAATGTTATGAAAGGCTTGTTAACTTGAAATATAAGAAGGGGCACAATATAACTAAACACACTAGTGAGTTTCGGGGCTTGGTTGATCAGTTGACTACTATGCAAATTATTTTAGATGATGAGTTACAAGCATTGTTATTGCTTAGTTCTTTGCCTGACAATTGGGAGACATTAATGGTGTCAGTGAATAATTCAGCGCCGAACAGGGAAATTAACCTTGGATATGGTTATAGATAGGCTGCGGAATGAAGAATCTAGAAGAAAGAGTGTTGAAGTAGTTCCCTCTGAGTCAAATGCACTTGTTTCGGAAAAGCAAGAAAGGTGGAGGAGAAGTCAAAGTAGAAATTCCTGCCAGTAGAACAATGATAACTCCAGAGGAAGATTGGAATCTTAGAGGAGAAACATGAAGTGATTTTATTGTCAGAAAATGGGTCATGTTAAAAGGGAGTGTAGATTGTGGAAAAGAGAACATGCGAAATAAAATGGTAATGCTCAGAAAAATGATAAAGAGAATACTGCAGCCATAGTTAATGGTAATATGGCCATTGTTTATGATGAGAGCTCTGTAAATCTCACTTGCCATACCAATGATTGGGTGATTGATTGGAGTGTTTCGTTTCATGTTACTGCACATCGTGATTACTTTATATCCCATGTTAATGGTAATTATAGCCATGTTCGGATGGGAAATGAGAGAGCATCCAAGATTGTGGGCACATGAGATATTTGCTTATAAACCAGCATTGGCTGTAAGTTGTTGCTTAAAAATGTCAGACATATACCGAATATTCGCCTTAATTTAATCTCTACATGCAAGCTTGATAATGATGGTTATACTAACCAATTTGGTGAATGAAAGTGGAGCTCCCCCAAAGGCTCCTTGGTGGTAGCTAAGGGGAGGAAAGTAAACACTCTCTAAATGATAGAAGACAAGATTAAGAAAGAGGATATGAATATGGCTGTAAAAGATTCTGACATTGAGACGTGGAACAAAAGACTTGGTCACATTGGTAAAAAAAGTTAGAAACTTGTGCCAGAAAAATATTTCTACCTAACATTGCAAATATGTCCCTCAACACTTGTGTTCATTACTTAGCTGGAAGACACACAGATAGCTTATAAAAACTTTTCTCCATCTAGAAAGTCGTAAACCCTTAATTTGATTTACACTAATGTTTGCATGATACAAAGTAGATTAATAAGAGATGCACTTTACTTTGTAACTTTTATTGATGACTAGTCTAGAAAAGTGTGGGCTTTTGCTTTGAAATCTAAAGACTAAGTACTTGATATATTTAAGTTCTTCCATGCTTATGTTGAAAGAAAAACAAGAAGAAAAATAAAATGTATCAAGGCAGACAATGGTGGGGAGTACGGAGGACCATTTGAGCAGTATTACTGATTCCATGGAATCAGACTTAAGAAGACTGTACCAAAAACCCTACTGCAGAATGGTGTTACAGAAATGATGAATAGAAGAATTGAGAAGAGAGTTGGGTGTATGCTTTCTAACGCCAAGCTTCCCAAATCTTTCTAGGCTGAAGCTATGCATACTGCAGTTGACTTGATTAACCTTTCTCCTTCAGCTCCATTAGATGGCGAGGTGCCTGAGAGAGTTTGGATTGGGAAAGATGTTTCTTATAAACACTTGAGAGTGTTTGGCTGTAGAGTGTTGTGTAAATTTTATTGAACTCGCAAGTGCACGAATCTATTGTAGAATAGATCAATGGTGACGAGTGTTGATCCCACGAGGAGGTTGATTCTAATTGTGTGTAGAATTAATTTTTCTATGAGAGTGGTTGGATTTATGGTAAAGATGATATGGAATATCCTAAAATTTAAATTGAAATGGCAAAATTAAATTAAAGTGGAAACTATAACAATTGAAGCGCTTGGGTATCTGGATCTGTATCAACATGCACCATGGGCTAAAATTCCTTATTAGTGTCAATTAAATCATGAGGGAGGTATCCACACCTCATGAACGACACTCTAATCAATATGGTGCTAAGGGTTTATCGTGCCAAATAATAATAACCTTGTACTAGGTAGCCGGTGAAACAAGGGCGGTATCTAGACAAGATTATTATTATTTGTCAACGAAAAGTCAAAATATCTACAAAAATTAGAGGGAAAGAGAAAATAAATTTACCAAATAAAGCTCATGACACATGTTGAGAGTTCATCTTCAATCCAAGCTTGAAAAAAAATTAGCTACTCATAATTGAACTAGGGGTAAAATAGGAATTTATTAAAATACGTAGAAAATACAAGATAGAGAACAAATTACATGAAATGGAGCCCAAAAATGGATTCAGAGATGCTAAATTAGGGGGGAAATGCCCCTTTTTTATAGATACATTGAGTAAATTATGGTCATCGGATTAAAAACAGTTTGGATGCTCAGGATTGCGCCACGTCATCAGTCAATAGTACGTGGTTTGATCACACGGTTTGACCACGCGATTTGAATAGTCAACCGGCTTGAACAATGATGTTGTTTGATTGAAAATAATTCTGTGTATATGCATGTACTGTACTCGTGATTTTTTGTCCACTAGTATGCTGCCACGTCATCGATCAACAGTGCATAAGAATTTTCTCCAATGGAATTGTAACACCTCATCAGTCAATGCCACATCATTGGTCAATGCCACATCATTATTCCGTTTGTGTGAATAGTATCGTGAACAGTAACATGGACAGTACCGTACATGTGAACAATGTCATTTTTTCTTTTATACTCCTCCTAAGGTTTTCGACTATCCTGAGTTCAAAAGTGATGTCCGTTTTACTGTCTGATCTCTCGTGAAATACAAGTAAGCAACCCAAGAGGGGGGGTGAATTGGGATTCTAAAAAAAATTATGCAATACAATTCGCTCAACAATTTAATCTATTGCCTTAATCAAATTGAAAACAATAAATTCAATCATGCACAATATTAAAAGAGTAAGGGAAGAGAAAACAAACACAATGATTATTAATTAAAATAAAATACACAAAATTAAATTACAAGAGATTAAAATACATAAAAGTAGAAGTGTTAGTAAAACTTGAAGTGTAAAATGAAGATTTTCTCCTTTATAAATATATATTTTCTAACACTCAACACAGCCCCCAACCAGCTTATTGCTAGTCCCTAGCAAATAAAGTGAAAACAAAATTGAAATCAATTTTTTTTAAAACACTCATGTTTATTCAATCAGACTAATGATAGCAATAAAAAAAAAGTATAAGCATTATCTCTAGTCTAAACAAATATCACACCCACATCAACCATTCACATGAATCAGCCTAGTAGATTTTGTCATAACCACTTTCACGAATGACATGTTAAAACCCAAAATCTCACTAGAAATAGTGACACTCTCACAAAAAAATTAAACCCAATAAAATAGTCACTCTAATGAAATGGTAATTGACAGAAAATAATAAAGAAGTGATATTACACTTTCTCACCAAGATGAAAGAAATATTCCCTCACGTTAAAAATAATACGATCTCAAGTCAAATAAAAATGCTAGTCAACCCAATTTATTTATTTATTTAGTTTATGCACCACTACATCTTTTTAGCCTATATAATTAGCTTTTATTTCATACTATAGTTCTCTAAAATCAAGAAGGACTTTTATTAGGATGTAACGTAGGCCAGGGACATGACTAACAAAGGAGGGGAAATAAGGAAAACAAAGTGTATGTTTGAGAAAAATGTAGAGATTTTTTTTTTGGAAATTGTAATTTGGATCTCACCTATTATTATTATTTTTATTTTTATTTTTAAACAATAGTTTTTTTTTGTTTGGCCCAACTTCACTGAACAAAATAGTTATTTATATTTTTCTCAAACATAAATAGGTGATGGAACTTGTAAGATATTGGGTAATACTCTAAATCGGAGTAGGTCAAGATGATAAGTTTGACAATGAAAATATATATTTTTTTAAGGGTCAAAAGGGTTAACTATGGATATTTCATAAAAGGGATGGCTAGAAAGGCTCAAACGGATCAAAGATGACCTTTCCATCGTCTTTTAGGGCTTTGAATAATCTTCCATATCTACTAGTTAGATGGGCCTCCAGATGTAGGAACACATATTTTTTTCTCTCTTTTTTTTATCTTACCATTTTTTTAGAGGGTTGACTTAAAAGAAATCTAGAGATCGTATATAAAATAATAAATTGATAAGTTGTATGAAGAATGTGCAAAATAGTTACTCTCCAAGAAAAATGATAGGCTCAAAAACTCACTTGATACTTATTATGACATGTTCATTCCTTCAAGCAACTCATATTTGTCTCTGACATCATCATGTAGAGTAGCAAACATGGCGTATCATCACTTAAGACCAAAGATAATACAAATACTAAAATTTAAAATTCATTATGTCATCCAATGTTAAAACAAATCACACAATTTTTTTTCAAATAGCATTCTACCCCCCAAGCTATTCTAAACATGAAAGGAAAATATGCATGCAGAAATGTGAAAATGATGCAGAAAAAACTAATTAGAAAAGTTACATGTTGTGCAAATTTTGATTGCACTCGCAACTGCACGAATCTATTGTAGAATAGATTAATGGAGACGAGTGTCGATCCCACGAGGAGGTGGATTTTAATTATATATAGAATTAATTTTCTATGAGGGTGGTTGGATTTATGGTGAAAATGATTTGGATTATACTAAAATTCAAATTAAGATGGCAAGAGTAAATTGAAGTGAAAATCTATTAAATTGACGTAACTGGGTATCTGGATCCGCATCAACATAAACCATGGGCTAAATATTCCTTATTAATGCCAATAAAATCATGAGGGGGGAATCCACACTTCATGAACCACACTCTAATCAATATGGTGCTAAGGGCTTATCGTGATAAATAATAATAACCTTGTACTCGAGAGCCGGTGAAACCAATGCGGTATCTAGACAAGATTGTTATTATTTGTCAACGAGAAGTCAAAACATCCACAAAAACTAGAGGGGAAGAGAAAATAAATTTACCAAATAATGTCCATGACACATGTTGAGACTTCACCTTCAACCCAAGATTGAAAGAAAATTAGCTACTCATAATTGAACTAGGGGCAAAATGGAAATTTATTAAAATACGTAGAAAATACAAGAAGGAGAAGGAATTACAAAAAATGGAGTCCAAAAATAAATTCAGAGATATCAAATTAGGGGGGGAGGCCCCCTTTTTTATAGATAAATTATGTAAATTGTGGCCATCGGATTAAAAACAGTTTGGACGCTCAAGATTGTGCCATGTCATCAGTCAACAGTACGTGGTTTGACCACGCGGGTGAACAGTAACACGGTTTTACCCGGGTTGAACAGCGACGCGGTTTTACCCGGGTTGAACAGCGACGCGGTTTGGTTGAAAATAATCCTGTGTGATATATGTACCGTACGCGAGATTTTTGGTCCACTGATATGCTGTCACGTCACCATCAACAGTACATAAGAATTTTAGTCCAACAGGATCGTGACATCTCATCAGTCAATGCCACATCATCGATCCGTCTATGTGAATAGTATCGTGAACAGTAACGTAGCCAGTACCGTACACGTGAATAGTACCGTACATGTGAACAATGCTATTTTTCCTTTTATGCTCCTCCTAAGGTTTTCGACCGTCCTGAGTTTTGCCGTCTGATCTCTCGTTTATTGTGAAATGACCATGATGTCCCTAAAATACATAAAATATTTAATTAAAATAAAACACACATAATTAAATTACAAGAAGCTTAAATACATAAAAGTAAGGGTTGTTAGTAAGATGTGAAATGTAAAATGACGATTTTCTCCTTTATAAATATACATTTTCTAACATTACACTTAAAATAATAGAAAAAGAAAATGGTTTTTTTTTACTAAGAAGATGTGTTTCTAGAGGCACTACACTAGAGATGGCAGAAAAGTCCGCCCGGACCTGATCCGGATCGGACCCGGCACATGCGGTCCGGGTAAAACCCGGCCCACATGCATGAAAAAAGCGGATCCTCTGGCCACGGGTCCGATCACAGCACCAAGAACCCGGAACCCGGAACCCGGAACCGTGCCCGCTTTTTTATTAAGTAAAAACAAAAGAGGAAACTATAAAAACGAAAATTGCATTTTTCCTTTACCCAATTTCCCCCAAACCCAACCGGCCAACCAACCCTAAATCGCGAATTCGCGACAAGTCTCAGATATTAGAATCCGCATCTCCTCCCTCCGTCTCTCCACCATTACCAGCAGCCACCACCTATCCTTCACCGATGGCGATGCAGTATTGACAGTTGACTGCGCCTCTCCCTCCACGAACCGCAAAGCACCATCGTCACTCGTCAGTCCGTCAAAGAGCTGTTCACAGTTTGGTCAGCTTCTCAGCGGCAGCCACCGCGCGACGGCGTCCGCCACCATAGCTGGTCTCACACTCTCACTCCATTGTTTTGTCACCATATCAGCTGCAACTGTAAGCCTACAGCCCACAGCCACGACCCACGAGGTAATTTTTTTTCGGCTTTTTTTTCAAAAAATATGATGAAATTGCTTTCGATATATGCTTAATTATTTTCTTGGATGCTGGAAGTGTTTACGTTGTTAATGGCTGCACAGAACATAATAAGAAAGAGCTAATGTTAAACACCCTCATTATGCTATTATAGTAGTTTTTCTATTTCATATGGGTGTTTCGTTTGGAATACGTTTGATCTCATTTATCTGCAATCGTTTTGAAATAGCTCACAGTTCACAATTTACAACTGATCAATTGAACAATTTCTGGCATTAATTCCTGTTTAAGTTGCTGCTAGCTAGACTTGAACTAAAGAGGCTAGAATAATGATTAGGAATAGCAAGCCTTTCGATTCTGAGATAATTTCAACGATATGTGAAAACATTTTGGGCTTCTTCTCGAGGTATAAAGTTATTTGAATTATGTTATCGTATTATTTGTTTGCTCAAAATGTTTTTAAATTTTAATATGTTATTTTTGTTATTAGGTGGAGTTCCGGAAAATGAGATTTTTGCTGGGGAGGAGTTAATTTCAGATGATGATGATGATGATGGGGCACAATCGTCGAGCTGCTTGACATAATCTGTTATTTTAAACTCTTTTATGAATTATGTGTGTTTGATATTTTGGGATTTTTATATGTTATGTTGGTTATTGATATTGGAGTTATTATGATATGTATTATGCAATATGTTGGGTGTTAGTATGCTACATTTATTTAGATTTATTTGGTGATTATTGTGATGTTCAATTTAAATTTTTGATAGGGATTGAATGAATTTAGTTTAGAAATTGAATAAATTTAGGTAGTGGATAATAGATTGAAATGATTTTTATTTGTTATTTACTTAAATTTATAAAGTAGATTGAAATTGAAATAGTTAAGATGTTGTAATAATTTATTATAGAATTTTTTCCTTTTTTAATTTTGATAATTCCGTTAGATGTTTGCTTATAGTTAAGATGTTTTGATTTTGGATTGTTAATGGACTTATGGTTTGTTAGAATTTAGAAGAAAACAATTGTTTTGCCACCTTTTATTTATTCTTTTTGGGCGTGTGATTTGCCTTTTAATTTTTGTGTGTTGTGAGAAATTATGGTTTTTGCAAGTTGGGTTTGCAAGTGGGAAAAGGGCTTTTAATGAATCCTCATTTCAATATGTTTAATCAGTGAATTTCGAAGCTATATGTAATATGTGCGTTTTTTATTTTGCCCCATATATTATGACCACTCAAATTCATCATCACTCAAATCCGGGTAGAGAAAACCCAGAAAAAACCCGTGCCCGAATGGTCCTGCATAGAAAAATTCCGGGCACGGTGCGGGTCCGGGTAGCAACATTTGATATCCGGGTCGGTCTCGGGCAGCCTCAAACCCGGACCCGACCCGAACTTTTGCCATCTCTATACTACACTCCATATTCAGCCATCTTCGACTCAAAAATTTGAAAATGCATATTTATAAAAGAGAAATTAAAGAGAAGTAAAAAAAATGAATCAATGCTTAATAAAGAAAAAGAAAAAGTCTGATTTTTTTTTTAACAAAGAAGATGCGTTTCTAGAGTAACTACACTGCATATATAGCCATCTTCAACACAAAAATTAGTTACGGTTAGTCTCTACAATAAAAAATTAGTAAAAATTTAACCAAGATTCCACAATTGTTGACTGTTCCCTCCCCCCAATCAGAACGAAACATTGTCCTCAATGTTTTAAAGGAAAAAATAGAGTTTAGAAGACATCACCTGGGTGGTGCAACACAGAAGAAAATATTTACAGGCGGAGAGTTAAATCTAATTTGTACTTCTTACTGCGGCTACTGTTACCGTCATTATTTGGAGACTCTAACACAAAGGTCTTGGGGTCTGGCTGTGGTTTATAAGCTTGAAACAGATCAAGTAGCTCATTAGCAGTGTGAGCACAAATAGAGTTTAAAAGACATCACCTGGGTGGTGCAACACAGAAGAAAATATTTACAGGCGGAGAGTTAAATCTAATTTGTACTTCTTACTGCGGCTACTGTTACCGTCATTATTTGGAGACTCTAACACAAATGTCTTGGGGTTTGGCTGTGGTTTATAAGCTTGTAACAGATCAAGTAGCTCATTAGCAGTGTGAGCACAAATAAAAAACTTTTTCGCTGTGGAAGGAATGAAATAGTTTTTTATTGCATGGTTAAGAAATGCGATAAAACCATCATAAAAGTTATTGACATTTAACAAACCGATGGGTTTCTGGTGGATGTGCANGGCCCAAGATGCTAATGTAATAAGTGCCTCTAGAGTTGCAAGATCTCCTGGTAAGAAAATAAAAGCATCAGCATAATTAATAAAAGCATAAGAATTATTAAGCATTTCAGTTATTCTTTCTTGCATACCTGAGACGACTAACTCTTCTCCAATCGGTGAGTTAGACAAACTGCCCAAAGATTTTAGAGCTCTTGGGATGATGCCTAATACTTGACTTCCTCTGACAGAAGCAACTTCTGAGACCAATTTTGATAACCCTTGATTACCTCCTCCATACACCAAGTGTAATTTTCTCTCTGCTATACTTCGACCAAGATCTATAGCTGCCTCAATGAACTCTTTATATTTGCCATAGTTAAATTCAGAAAGTACACAAATGTTCTTGAATTGTCTATTGTGAGTAGCTGCCATTGGGATACTTCTAAAAAATAATTTGTTAGTGCTTGACAAAAAATCATATTTAATAATCTTGGTGACAGTGGGTCACAACTGTGTATGACCTGGCATGTCAGTGTCAAATAACGTGTAAAGCACATGGCTCACGAGTAAAAAAGGAAACAGTAAAAAGAAAAAGAAACAATGATAAAATAACAGTGAAATAAAATAACAGTGAAGTAAAAGGATATTTACAGGTAGTTGCAACTGTGGCTCACATCTTCCTCTGTTTTTACGTTCAGAAACGGCTTGAACGCCCTCTATGGGTCGATGATAGGCTTTCCATCCAGTTTTCTTATAAACTGGCAAATAGGGTCGTTTATAGTCAGATTCCCAAGACTATATCGTGCATGGCCTTTATAGAATAAGACCATAACTGGAGAATTGCTCCTTGCACATATCCACTGGGTTGCGTTTCCAGAGACAAAAGGATATCATCCAATAACTCCTTATTCAAGCCATCCCTAATGAATTGAATCTTATCTTCCCTGTTATCAAACATCATTCCTAAAGAACATGGGTTTTTATTGTATCTCATTCTGGCACATTTATGACAAGCAACAAAAATTCTTTGAGCTCTTCGTTTTCTTGCATAATTTCCTTTATCACAACCAGGCATGTATGCAATAAATTTTGGAGGTAACTCACCTGTCAAATGTACTTTAGCCACGATTAACTAACAGATGTCAGCAGGTATGTTATTCCTCATGAGCAATCGCATGCGTTCGGACCGAGCTTTATAGATTGTAAGGAGGGCATTCTGAGGAAGTGAAGGGAAATGAAGCTTTGCTAAAATCTCTTTTCTGTCCATATCTTTGTTTCATAATATCAGTTATTACGAGAAACTAAAGTAACCGAATTGATTGTTACGGAGTACCGTTATCCGCCACTTCACCGGGATAATAAACTAAAGCACACAAACAAAGAAAAACAAACTAAAACACATAAAGAAAATTACAATCGTCCTCTTATTGAATTTACCTCAAGCTCCAACTGGATATTGTAGACACTTCTCTCAATGTCTCTGAGTTGGCTTTCTAAATCCTCAAAATATGATACTAACTATAGTGGTTGCAGGGCCCAAATACGATGTGTTTTACAAAATCAAATCTGCCTTTTAAGATGAGATTTTACACGTTGAGTGGTTTAAGAATGTCCAGGAGGAACTGTTTAACTATGGCACTCATGATTAACAATAATAAGAGAAAACTTAATGGTTAAACAAACAAACTTATGCAAAAATAATTTCAATTAGCAAAAGAATAATAAAAAGAAAGAAAAAAATAAATCACTGAAAACAAAGAAAAAAACTCAATTCAAATATGGTGGGTCACTCAAATTTATTTCGGTGTCCTCTCCATGTGGTTCGTACTCTAGATATGGCTTTAATATTTGACCATTAACTTTAAATGTGACACCATTCTTTGGATCCTTAATTTCAATTGCCCCATGTGGAAAAACAATATGAACAATAAAAGGGTCAGATCATCGAGAGAGCAACTTACTTGGGAATTGGTGCAAGCGAGAATTGAATAAAAGCACTTTCTAACCTGGAGTGAAAGATTTTCTCATAATTTGCTTGTCATGAAAGACTTTCATTCGCTGTTTGTAAATCTTGGCATTTTCATATGCATTATTGCGAATTTTTCAAGTTCTGCCAGTTGTAATCTTCTTTTTGAGCTAGCTTACTGCATGTCAAAGTTGAATTTTTTAATGGCCTAATATGCACGATGCTCGAGTTCTACAGGTAGGTGGAAAGCTTTTCCATACACTAGCCTGTAGGGTGACATCCCAATCGGGGTCTTGAAAGCCGTTCTATATGCCCATAATGTATCATCAAGTCTTACTGACCAATCTTTTCTATTTGGCCTCACCATCTTTTCTGATATGTGCTTTATTTCTCGATTGGAGATCTTAACTTGGCTAGTAGTTTGCGGATGATATGGGGTCGCCACTTTGTGAGTGATTGAATACTTTATCGAAAGAGTTTTGAATGCTTTGTTACAAAAGTAGGCACCACCATCACTGATTATCGCTCAAGGGAATCTAAAGCGTGAAACAATGTTACTTTTCAAAAATCCTATCACCACCTTGTGATCATTGGTTTTATATGGAATTGCTTCTACCTATTTCGATACGTAGTCAACAGCAACCAATATGTATTGATGGCCAAAAGAAGGGGAAAACGGTCCCATGAAGTCGATACCCCATACATAAAAAATTTCAACTACTAAAATTGGATTTAGTGGCATCATATTCCTTCGTGTAATGCTCCCCATTTGTTGACACCTATCACATGAAAAACAGAAAGTGTAAGCGTCTTGAAATATTGTTGGCCAATAGAAATCACATTGTAAAACATTAGTAGCTGTTTTCTTAGCACTGAAATGGCCTCCACAAGCTTGTTTATGGTAGAATGAAAGGATATTCTGAATTTCACTTTCTGGGACACATCGTCTAACAGTTTGATTTGCATAATACTTGAACAAAAAACGGGTCATCCTAAAAGAAATTCTTTATTTCTGCAAAAAATTTAGCCTTGTCTTGCTTGGTCCAATGCACTGGAAGTTGACCTGCAACAAGATAATTCACGATGTTAGCATACTATAGTAATACTTTCATATTCATTAATTGTTCATTTGAAAATGACTCATTCAATGTTAATGGTTCTGTAATTATGTCAAAATGGAGACGAGAGAGATTGTCAGCCACAACATTCTCTGTGCCTTTCTTATCTTTAAATTCTAAGTCGAACTCCTGTAAAAGTAACACACAACAAATTAGTCTAGCTTTTCCATCTTTCTTTGTGAGAAGATATTTAAGAGCAGCATGATCTGTGAATACAATTATTTTATAACTAATGAGATAAGATCGAAATTTCTCCAATGCAAACACTACTGCTAGCATTTCTTTTTCAACAGTTGAATAATTCAACTGTGCATTATTCAATGTCATACTAGCATAGTAAATAACATGGGGAATTCGATCAACCCTTTGTCCTAATACTCTCCTATTGCATAATCAGATGCATCACACATAAGCTCAAATGGTAAGCTCCAGTTTGGGGGCTGAATGATGGGTGATGATGTCAATAACCGCTTTAATTTTTCAAATGCCACAAGACATGAATCATTAAAGATAAAAGGTACATCCTTAGCAAGTAGATTGCATAAGAGTTTAGAAACTTTGCTAAAATCTTTAATGAAACGTCTATAAAAACCAGCATGCCCAAGGAAAGATCTTACTTCTCTAACTGTTTTAGGTGGAGGAATATTAGAAATGAGATATACCTTGGTTTTGTCAACCTCAATACCTTTATTCGAAATGATGTGATCGAGAATAATACCTTGGTTTACCATAAAATGACACTTCTCCCAATTTAAGACTAAGTTATTCTTAATACATCTCTGCAAAACTAGTGTTAGATGATGTAAATATTGATCAAATGAGTCACCAAAATAGAAAAGTTATCTATAAAGACTTAAAGGAATCGTTGAACCATATTAGAAAAAATGCTTAACATGCATCGTTGAAATATAGCAGGTGCATTACATAATCTAAATGGCATCCTCATATATGCAAAACTTCCAAAAGGGCAAGTAAAAGTGGTCTTCTCTTAATCTTTTGGTGCTATGAGAATCTAATTATATCCTGAGTAGCCATCTAGAAAGTAATAAATTCATGGCCTGCTAATCTATCAAGCATTTGATCGATAAATGGTAAAGGAAAATTGCCTTTACGTGTGACAGAATTCAACTTTCTATAATCAATTCATACACGCCATCCTGTAGTTACTCTAGTTGGTATCAATTCATTATCAATATTGGTAACTACTGTGACTCCTGACTTTTTAGGAACAACTTGTACATGATTGACCAATGAACTATCAGAAATTGGGTAAATGATACCTACATTTAATAGCTTAAGGACTTCAGTTCTAATAACTTCTTTCATATTATGATTTAACCAATGTTGCATTTCCCTAGTAGGTTTAGCATTTTCATCAATGTGAATGTAATGCATGCAGTCTATTGGGTTTATACTTTTTATGTCCGCTATGGTCCATCCTAATACTCATTTGTGCTCTTTTAAAACATCCAACAACTTACTTTTTTGTTCGTCACTGAGGGATGATGAGATGATTACCGACAGAGTACTTTCTTCTCTCAAAAATGCATATTCCAATATGTTGGGTAATGATTTGAGCTCGAGTTTCGGTGGTGATTCTGATGATGAGATAAGTTTCTTCTCTGATGGTGCTAGTTGTTCAACTCTTGACTTCCATTTATTAGTGTCAATGGATGGTGTTGAGTCAAGCAGGGCGTTGACCTCATCAACTGATCTGTCAAAATCAAAATCAAAATCAAAACCAAAGTGAGTTAAATATGTTTGTGAAGGGTCATCACTAAGGTTTGAAAGAAAAATGCCATCAACTAATGCTTCAATTAAATCCACATCAACAATTCCATCATCGGCATTATGAGGTTGTTTGGTAATGTTGAAGATGTTCAGCTCCATAGTCATGTTGGCGAAGGACAACTGCATATTTTCAGTTCTGCATTAAATGTGAGTATCCGCAGTTGCCAATAAAAGTCAGCCTAGAATAATGGGGATATGCTTCCTTGAATCCTGTATTAGTTGAGTGTCAATTACAATGAAATCAACAGGAAAATAAAACTTGTCTACCTGGATAAGCACGTCCTCCACAATACCACGAGGTATTTTCGTGGACCGATCTGCAAGCTGTAACACCACTGGAGTTAGGTATAATTCTCCCAGTCTAAGTTTTACGAATATAGAGTAAGACAACAAATTTACGCTAGCTCCTAAATCCAACAAAGCATTCTCAATTGTGTGGTTCCCTATGCTACATGAGATAGTGGGAGAACCTGGGTCTTTTCATTTTAGAGGAATTTTATGTTTGGTCTTCTGTATATTTATGTCTTTTTTTGAAAGTGAATGTTTCTCTTTTTAGTACAAAGGTTTTTAAAAAACGTGGCATAAGATGAAACTTGTTTTATAGCATGAAGTAAAGTGATGTTAACACTTACCTATTTGAAGATTTCAAGAATCTTACCTGTGGATTTTTCCTTTTCTCCTTTAGCTAACCTTTGAGGAAATGGAGATTTGGGAACATATTAATTTTGTTGAATGAATCATGATAAATGAATTTACGAAAGTATGCTTGTATGTTTACATGATGGAATTATCATTGTGTATAACATTTAGTGATTTATCATAATGCCTTTGTTTGATTTTGATGATTGTATGGTCTTTGATTTCATCTTCTTAATTGTCTATCATCATTGTCCATCTCTTATATATGTGTGAATTCATATGCCATTAATTGTGTTATATCATCATTCATTTATAAAATTGACATCATTGTTTGATACGATTTCATATGTTTGGTCTTGTATACATTTATGTCTTATGCATTAAATGGCTTATTGAAAAATTTTAAATCTCAAAATGATTCAAAAATTGATCAATTTTTAAGCTAAAAATAAATTGGTGTGTCTAATACAAGTCTAAGAGTTTACTAAACTTCAAACATATTCTCCATATTTTAACCGATAAACCTCTTCTAATCAACCGAAAAACCATTCTTCTTATTGATTATTCTCTAAGTCATATTCTGGATAACTGAATTGGAAAACCAGTAAACCGTTTGAAGAGAATTTGGTTTTTGGAAAGAACCGGTCAGCCGGTTATGAAATCCAGAAAATTGGATTTAGTTTTATGCTTGCTGGACACAACCGGATAGTCGGTTATAAGATCCAACAAACCGGATTCGTGTTGCTTACTTGCTGCCTCCAACCGATTAACATGTTAGGAATATCTGGATAACCAGATTCGCGACCATTCATCACTAGACTTAACCGGATTATCGGTTATGTAAACCAGAAACCCGAATTCACGTTGCACACTCACTGGACCACAACCGGCTAATCAGTTAGTAAAATCCGATAAGCTGGATTCGGGCATTCATATTTTGTTCATCCTCTTCTCCTTCATTCAGTCAATTGGTTACTCTCTCACTAAAAACCACTTCCTCTCTCATGCAATATCTCTCTAAAATCCATCAATCTCATCCTTTTTCACTTCAAATCCTTTATACTTATATTTGAACACACCAACGTTTACTATTTTATTTTTCTTTTATTTTGCTTTTGGATTATATGGATGTTTGCTATGATTTTGGATTATATGTCTGTTTTGAATTATATAGATTTGATGTAGTTATATGTTATGTTCTTTACTTATGTTTTGGATAATTTTGAACTAATGTTCTTGATTTGAGGTTTTGATGATTGATAGGGGGGACAAATATGATATGTTTTTGGATAAAATCATTTTAGTTAAAATTTTAAATTGACCATATATTTAGGGGAGCATATAATATGATTTTGGGTAATATGCATTTTGAACTTTTTTATTATCCAAAGGGGGAGACAAAGTAATATATCATTTCGATGTTGTAAAGGAGGAGAATAATATGCACTTAAGTATTCTTTTAATGATTGATATTTGATTATGATGATGATTTTGATGATTTTGAGATAATGATGATTTGATTACATAGTTGTTTTATATGATAATTTTATGTTATGAGTTGTTGATTTGGTAATTAATGGAATAATGGTTCATGATATTTTGGTGTGATGATTTGTGTATAGAGTTGGCTTGTATCATGATTTATAATAATTTGGGAGTAATATTACTAAACTTATATTTGAGGTAATGCTTGTTGTTAGGAGGAGAATGTATTGAAATTTCTACTCGGATAAACATGAGTAATAAATTTGCTACTCTTATTGTTTTCCTTTAAGTTTTCTTTTTGATGATGAAGGGGGAGAAGAATACATGTTTTTAAATTTATAAAAATTTACTACTCTTTTTCATTGCCAATTAAGTTTTCTTTTTTATGATGAAAGAGGAGAAAAATCCATGTATTTAAATATGTTAATTTAGCTAATTGGGAAATTGTAAGAGAAGATTATATTAGGGAGAGCAATTTGTGGAATCATTCTTTAAATACATGAAATATTTGTCATTATCAAAAAGGGAGAGATTGTTAACATATATGTTTTCATAATGTTGATTTTGATGATAACAAACAAGATTAAGAATGATTAATCTTTTAAGCTCAAATTGTTTTCTTTTTAAATAAATCATTATTTTCACATTATAAAGGTTTCATATTTAATGGAAAAATGATGTTATGGAATTAAAGTGTTTTGGACTAAAATAAAAGTATTTAAAAACCTTTGATATTGTTTTAAAATTTCAGATTTGGACCTATTTGAAAATATTTAAATATTTTGGGTCATTCTATAATTTTACATAGTTTGGGTGAAATCATAATTTCAGAAAGTTTTGATATTGACAAAGCATTATTTAGATACCCTTAATTTGGACCTATTTGAAAGCTTTCATAACGTTTTGGGCCATAATATAGTTTTATAAAGTTTTGGAGTCAAACTGTAACTTTAGAAATTATTTCACTGTAACAGTGACCATAGCAAGCGGCTAACCGGATATGGTAAACGGCAATCCAGATTTTGGCCTGTAAGCTTCTGGAGCATAAACGGCTATCCGGATTTCGCAAGCGACAATCCGGATTTCAAAAGCAGCTAACCGGATATGAAAAGCGGCATTCCAGATATTCTGAAATTCAAATTTTTACCTTAACAATAACATAAAAGCTGCTAACCAGATTCCATAAACGGTAAGTCGATTATGACCAAAAAGTGAATAACAGCTAGTTTTTTAGTTCAAACTATATAAACTCAAAACCAATTCATTTTTGGTAATCTTGGCAAGCAAAAACAAGTGCACACAACATATATTGAGATTCATTTATTAAATCATGTTTGTTCTTCAATTTGTATATCACTCTTAAAGAGAGTTTCATTGTTGTAATTTTCATTTCTCATCAAATTATGAGTGTACAAGTGTGAGAAACACTTGGGGTGAAGAGATTGGAGAGATAATCTCTTGTTGTAAAGATTCATTGACACCTTGAAGTCAATTGTAAATGTTTGAAGCCTTGGAAAGGCTCGGATAGTGAAATCCTCAAGCTCGGTGTGCTTGGAGGTGTGGACGTAGGCGGGGATTGCCGAACCACGTAAAAATTCTTGAAGTTTGCTTTCTCTACCCTTGCTAATTTATTATTATGCTTTCATTGAATTTATTGTTTTCGAATTTATTAAGGCATTAGATTAGATTGTTGTGTGGTTTATTTACCTTAATTTTTAAAATCTTAATTCGCCCCCTTCTTGGGTTGTTTAGTTAGTATTTCAACTGTAACTTAGAGAGATCCTTATCTTTATATTAATTTCCTCAACATGTTAGTGAAATTTTATTAAAGTTGTATTAATTAAGATGATATTGTGCATTCTGTATTTACTTTTCAAATTTTTAGCTATTTGAAGGGTTTTTTAATTTAATAATCGGCGTTGCTGGTCGGGGTTCAATTTTTTTAAGGTATATTAATTGTGTGTACTTATATCCCTTCATACAGACAAATTAGATGGATAATTAGAAACAACTAATAGAGGGAATAAAGAAAAGCTATTGCAATGTTATACCATTATACCCAAGATAAAAATATAAAAATATATTCCTGTCAAGTGGCTGCCCACTCATTTTAATATAGCAATGTTGCAAGATTTTACATGGTATCCAAGAAAGAAGGGGGCAGCTAGGTTGCGTCACGGGTTTGGTACCCAAGTCGTTTGTCTTGTAGCATGGTTATCATTGGATTTCATCTCGTGGCTGCAGAAGAGACACACAGACGCAAGGGAGTAACCTGAGATAAAGGTAATGGGCCAGTAACCTGAAGGGAATAAACTTTTTGACCAAAAAAACACATGTAGTGAGTTGGAAGATGTTAAAGTAACGCATGGAAAACAGCAGAAAAAAGGGTGCATGCAAGTATTGGTTAAGAACAAGAAGTTGGAAGCGTGCAAGTATGGGTTGGGGTTATAATGATTTGAAAATTTTGAAAATAGTGACGAAAACATTTGGAAGTGGATTTAAGGTAATGAATTGCGTACTTGGTGGGAAAAAAAAAGGCGAAATATCAACTCTAATCGTAAAAGTAGCCTAGCATGAATTTGCAGTTGAGTTAGCTTATAATTCGATTTTGTGGAAAATTTGCATATGAGTTGAGTAAATGAAAACCATATTAAAAAAAATGTGAAAAAAGATTATGTAGCGTGTAATAAAAATAAAAATAAATAATGATCAGGCAATGCATTGAGAAAGTAATTGGGGGAAAAAGGGGAAAAAATAAATAATAGGCCATGTCATTTCTAATTTTGAACAACAACAACAATAATAATAATAATTTTAAAAATAGTAAATAATCAACCAAGAAATAAAGGCTTTTTTGAGATGACGGATCAGTTAAAAGAGGACAAAAGAAAGAGAAAAATATATTCGACACTCTATTTTAACTATTTTCTTTGATAATCTCTATTGTTTGTTGTAAGTAATAGAAACTATGAGTTTTATAGTTTGTTACAAAATAAGACCCAATTAAATTATAATAATTAATTAAGAAATAAAATTATTTAACATGTTATTCAATAATCCATGGTTGTTTCGGTAAAGAGTTTAAAGTAATAAGTGCGAAATAAAAAACAACAGTTTTATTGTACAAAAAAAATTGTGCTGTACATATGCATCCCTTTTAGTCAATATGTTATATTGTAAATCTTAATTTATTAAATATAGAGCATATAATTCTCCTAATATAGTAACAATTAGATAGTCTTGTAGCCACAATTTCCATTTATTTTTTCTAATTTTAAACCACCAACACTAGATAGGTGGGGGGGGGGGAGGGGATGGACATAGACTCCCCACCCGCAATATAGATAAGTAAAAGATAACCAACATATGGCGGGGGACATGGACCAACATATCTAAATTAAATGAATAAGTACACGCAATTAATAATAAAGATCAACAATATTGGCGGCCAATGACAAGAATGAAGCCCTCCTTATGTTGTCTAGTAACAGCTGCCCCTCGGGAAGTAATGAACAATACCCATCAAACACCGGGATGTGATCGGAACAAAAGTCGACATCAACATGAAAATTATACCCATCAATCTTCTAGGCACATAGGTTAACGAATTTTCTTTAGAAAAAAATTGATTTAAATAATATTGGCACTAGCGTAAGAGAAAGCTATTGCGTTAATGCATTTTTTGTAACCACTGTTATGAGAAGGGAGTTGTAGATTACTTTACATAAGAAGATCGAAACAATTACGAGCTGGTGAATGCAGTTAAAGATGGTGGGATTGGCTTAAATTAGTAAAATTTAAGTCCAATACAGTGTTTGGTATGGAGGAATAAGTAAAGTAAGAATAATATCGTTTGGGTATACAAAAATTATAAGGTGAAAATAATGTTTTTTTTCGAATGAAGACCCCTAGATAAATATTTTAGAGTAATTTATTGTCTTCTGTTAATAAGAGAAGATAAAAAGGTTAGGTTAGAAGCCATAAAAGTGAGTTAATATGAAAAAAAAAATTGATGGGATATGAAGGCTGATTCAAGGATGATACAGGAATGATGAAACGCTTCTTTTGTGATCTCTCTCCAACATAAGACTGCTAGGTGGCCTTTTGGCACATCTGCAGACACCGAAGCTGCTGCTGCTGCAGCTTAGTTTGCTAACAGCTTTGATTGGTGCAGAATGTGCTTAGCATTTAAAACACTTGGAAAATGAGTTGCCATGGCTTTGTAGATGACGATGAAGATCAAAGATTACTTGGAAGAGAAGAAGGCAAAGATTGCAGATAGAGAAGGTGATGAGGATTTAGTTTTGATTGTGTAACATGATTTATTGTGTGTATGTATCTATAGATAAAAAGGGAATGTTGATCTTGATCCTGAACTTTACAAAACTAAAATTCACGATTTTCATATGGGAGTTTGTTAATCTAGCTATTGTCTATTACTTCAACTTGATCCAAGCAATGAAGAATAAATCTCTTATTTGGTACATAACCTTCATAAATCATGAGTCTGAGCAATTCAGCCAAAACCCCATGAATTGTATCAGCTTGTGGATGCATTTTATCAACAACAACAAAACTGTGGACTTGCTTTTCAATTTCAATCCAACTAATACCAGTTTCTTTATCCACCCCATTTCTTTCATTCTTTTAATAGACTTTGCTCTTTCTTTCTATCTACTGCTACAAGAATATATGTTGGCCATCAAAATGTACGGTGCTGGGCTATCAGGTTGTGCTAAAAACAACTTCTCAACAGCATATTTTCCCATTTCAGAGTCGCCATGAATGCTGCAAGCACCAAGCAAGGCTTGCCAGACCAGCACATCGGGCTTTACAGGCATTCGCTCAATGCAAAAATAAATAACAGAAGCACAATTTGTTTGTTTCGAAAAACAAGTCCCTTATGCCGAGCTGGAATTTTTTTCGTCTTCACAATTCCCTTATGCGGAGCTGGAATTTTTCTGACTGAGTCTCCGTTTGTTCCCATAACGGCGGCGAGAATCCGACCGAGTCTCGACGACAGCTCATTGCTAAGACTCGTGACTGTGTCCCTTGAGTCTCTATCCGAAATCCAGATGCTGACGACGACGACGGCCGCCTCCACGAACGGTTCTGAAATCACGTCGTGCGTTGATGACGTGGCGGTTGCGATTAACAACAAGAACTTCAACTCGGAGGAGAGGTTCAATGGCCGTGATTTTTTGTTGAAGCAGTTGTATCCATTCGGATTTGAGCGGAGTCTTGCATCGGAGAGGATGGTGACAGAGGCGGTAACGGCGTCGCCGTGGAGGTACAAGAGGTGGAGTTTCTGGAGCAAACGGCTGTCTCCGTTTGGCTCATTGACGAAGTCTAGAGTCTTCTGGAGCAAAGGATTATATACTTCCTTTTTTTTTCCTTTTACTGATACTGTAGCTATAGCCGGTTACCTATTTTCTAAGCGTTAAACCTTAGCCGTTGATTACCTTTCTTTACGATCTAAATGGTCATTTGCGAAAAGACAAGTGATTGGGGTACCAAACCCCCTGAGGCAATGTAGCTGGAAAGTAAAAATAATTAAAAGAAAAGGATTATTTGTCTTTACTAAAGCAGCTGTTCGTCATGAAGAAGAAAATAGTTTGAAAATATATCTGCCCAGCATCAATTTATGATCTTTTCCAGAAAGAAATATTTTTAATTGACTCTTTCAAAAAATATGGGAGGCAAAGGTACATAGGGAGAATAAAGAAAAGCCACGATGCACAAATAGGTGTTGAAGCACATATGTCAATGTTATTTCATTCTCTTATTCAGATTTCTATCATTTTCCTTCTTTATCATATCTTTCTAAAGTGGAAGTAATACATTAATATAATATCACGAAAAATAATATTTTTTAGTTGCTTTATAATTTAGTATCGATATTTACAATCAGTAGTCCACAGAAATTTTTTACATTAGTTCTCTAATGAGGCAGTTCGAATATATATCTAAACTTTTTAAGTTAGATTTAATTTCAAATATTTGAAAAAAAAATGAACAGGAGGAGGGCAAAATGAGGATTCATTACCAAAGTCTTAAGTTATCTAGTGAACCACAAGTAGATTCATTATCAAGGCCTATGGCTTAATTAAATTGACAACTCCAAGTTAGAAGAGATCAATATGGCTAGCAAATAGAGGCGGTGAATGATTTGTTGGAAAATGCCATGAAAGGCCGATGGAACAAAATTGCGGAGGCCTATGAGAACAACCTCATGATTCAAGCAGCCAAAATCACAAACTCAGAAGACACAACTTTGCATATTGCTGTGAGTGATGGAAGAAGTGACATTGTGCTGAAACTAGTGGAAAGCATGGGGCAAAATGCATCAAATGTCTTAAAATTTCAAAATGAGAAAGGCAACACTGCTCTTCATCTAGCTGCAGCTCTCGGCAATGCAACATTGTGCCATTGCATGGCCTCGAAAGATCCTAAACTTGTCACTGCTCGCAATAAAGAGAGTGAGACTCCTCTCTTCTTGCCAGCTCTTCATGGTAAGAAGGATGTTGTTTGAGGGAAAAATAGGAAAGGCAATAGAGCGCCATGTGTCAACCAATGGAATGATTTCAGCACAATCGAAGGTACCCTTCACAATCCGAGGTGCCCGGCATATAATGAGGTACCCCATACAAGTAGAGGTACCCTGCACAATTAGAGGTTTCCCACACAAATAGAGGTACCCCATATAATGAGGTACCCCATACAAATAGGGGTACCTCGCGTAATAGGGGGTACCCCATGTAACTCGAGGTACCCGGCAAAGCGGATGTAAGAGAATCCACCGAAAATATCCTCCATGGAAACGTCTCCGCCTCCTAAAAGATATTATTTGATTTTGTCAGAATTAGGAATCAAGAACGTCGTATCAAAAGGGGGGGACAGTCGCCTGCTACCTCTGCCAAAAGTGAAGGACATTGTCCCAAGGACAGTGGTCCCCAACTGCCTACCCAACAGCTACTGCAGAGGTACCTCGGACCACTCTCCAGCGCGCGCCACATTTCCAAAAGATGAGATACGCCGCGAACATGAACATAACGGCCCCAAGAATCATAAAAGCGGTAAAGGGACGTTAGCTAAAAAGGGTACGCCACGTGGCAGCTAAGGTACTCCATATATAAAGGCGCCTAGGTTTCATTCTCCATCATGTTCTCACTCCCCATTAACACTCACACTCCAAAAAATAGGTTTTCTTCAACCTTAAAACCCTAATTTATAGAGGGCTAACCAGCTCTCTTGACAAAAATACTTGAGTCTGCTAACTTGAGAGTCGAAGTGTGAACGCCGGGGTACCCTAGCTTCACCTCTAACCTCTATTTCGCTGTTTTGCAGGCGTGAAACTCATTGGGAAGGACACCTCTCTTACTTTTGACCTTCCACCGTTGCTACTACTCTCTCTCTCTCTTTCTCACCTCCCTCGAAGTCCAAATATACCACACCGCACACAACAAACAAGTGAGGTACCCCATCTCCCAAAAAATACAAATTTATTGTTCTAGATTGGTTTGGCTTTTCCTACCCCAAAATCAGTTGAAAACAATTGGCGCCGTCTGTGGGGACGCGCACAAAAAGCTTTCTCCGCGGTTACCAAACTAGTTTAATGGCGGATCCTACAAGGATGAGAGATGACAGTAGCAGTGAAGGAAGTGATCCTGCAAGAAGGGTAGCCCGCATCAGTAAGGGCAAGGGTATCAAGCAATCGACGGGTATTCGCCAAGAATAGGAACCTATTTCACATAAGCGTTTTGAGGATCTTGCCCACGCAATACTTAGGGCGGTTGGATCTCGAGCACCCGAAAGTTCGCTTCCACCAGTGACGCTAGAAGCTCCACCACCTCAAACGGATGACCAAGCTATGGTCAGAAGAGGGGTACCCGAGGCCAGCAAGCCAAAGCCTAGGCCATCGGGTACCCGTTCTAAGTTTCAAACCGTGGGCTCCCGTGACGAGCGCTCCACCGCCTCTTGCAATTCCCGTAACAGCCAGGGTACGAGGCGTGCAAAACGTACCCACGAGGATCTCCGTGAGAAGCTAAACGCCAAAAAGGCTTCTCAATTGGTGGCGACATCATCGGGTACACCGAGTGTACCCCTCGAACTTGTGGAAAAGATGGAGAACTTGGAAGCCCAAGTGAAGTTCCTCTCTGAGAAGCAAAACATCACAGCTGTACCAACGCCCATGACCTACCAGTCGCCATTCACTATAGAGATTAGGACGGCAGCTCTCCCCGAGGCGTTCGCCATGCCTCAGATACCCCAATACTCGGGTACCACTGACCCCTCGGAGCATGCTGAGTTATACCGCGACCAAATGCTTATCAAGGGTGTAGATGAGAGCGCCATGTGTAGGATGTTTACACACACACTCACGGGCCCCGCGAAGTCATGGTTTCGTTCTTTGAAAGCGGGTAGCATATCTTCCCTACACCAATTGCTATCTGAATTTACTAAAGAGTTTTCCTACGCCTCTACTCAAGATATGGTAGCTTCCAAACTTGCCTTTATCAAGCAAGGAGAAGCCGAGCCTTTGGCGGAGTATGTGAGTCATTTCCACCAAGAGGTACTGCAAACCGGAGCATTTGGAAACCAATACACATTGACCCATTTTGAGAAAAATTTGAGGTTGGGCAAGTTATGGCGTTCTTTTCAAAAGAAGCACCCACTTTCATATGGGGAAGCCCGTTCCCGGGCGTTGCAGCAGGTGGAGATCGACGAGAAATGCCAATTGAAGCGCCAAGAAGATAAGGCCGATGTTACAAAGAACAAGGAGAAGCCCAAAAGGATGGAGGCCCCAATACCGCGGGTACCCCAACCACGGAGCCCTCCACGGGCTGCCCCGCGAGGACGGGGGTATAACCCTCAGAGTACCTTAAGGGTACCCCAACCTCCAAGACCGCCACCACCGGATCAGCGAGAGCCACCACCGAGGCCTCGGTACGAATCTTACCACCCACTGAATCGATCCCCAGAGCAGATTTTCTACGATATTCGGGATAGCGACCTCCTACGTCCTCCTAAGCCAATGAAGAAATACCCTAACATGAAGCGTAGCCTGAAGTATTGCGAGTTCCATGAGGACTTTGGTCACAGCACAGCCGAGTGTTTTACTTTGCGAGAGGAAATTGAATCTTTGATTCTCAGCGGGTACCTCAAAGAATTTGTTGCTGGCATGAGAAAAGCTCAGAAATCCACGGAGCAGGACAAGGGCAAGCGGGTAGCTGATGGCAGTCCTGAACGAGAAGTATCCACTGGACTTAAGAAAGGCGTGTATGTTCGGATGATCATGGGCGGACCGACTTTGGCGGGCCAATCTAGGAGGGCTATCAAAGGCTATGGTAGATCGTTGTCGATAACCACCAATATGGGCAGAGAAGTCAACCTTAATGATTGGGGTACACCAAGGGTACCCCACCATCCCCCGCCTATCGTTTTTACAGAAAAAGATGCGGAGGGCATCTCGTACCCCCACGACGATGCCTTTGTAATTACGTTGAAGGTTGCCACTGGTAAGGTAGCAAGAACTCTCGTAGATACCGGCAGCTCCGTTGACATCATTTTCAAAAGCGCCTTGGATCAATTATTGATTGAGTCGCCAAAGATCACCCCCTATGCTACGCCTCTTATTGGGTTCGCCGGAGATATGGTTATACCAAAAGGCATCATTACGCTGCCTATTACACTTGGTAAGGTACCTCACTGTGTTGTTCATATGATTGATTTTCTTATTGTAGATCGCCCGGGTGCCTACAATATTATATTGGGTAGGCCGTTCTTAGTAGCAACCAAAGCGGTGGTATCCATACACTACCTAGCCATGAAAGTCCCGGCCGCCCAAGAAGTTATCATCATTAAAGGGGACTAGTAATCGGCTCGTGGATGTTATTCCGTGGCCTCCAAAGTCACTTACCAAATAGCTTCCGATCCGCCAATGAAGGGGTACCCCAGCGGCAGCCAGCCCACACATTCCCTCTTAAAGCGAACACTTGATAGACAGCGGAGAGCAGTACTCAAAAAATCTCCTCAAGTAGCCTACCCACGAAAACAGTTAGAGTATTCACTAATGGGGGTAGAAGCAGTTACGGGGGATAGCTCAAGGGTACCCTACGGGGACCAGGAGGAGCCCATATGTGAAGTTAAGGCACATTTGGATCCCCGAATATTGAAAGATGAAAAGCGGGGTACCCTAGTTGAAGATCTTATTTCAGTCTCGATTTGCGCCACCGACCCAACAAAGATAGTGAAAGTTCCTACGTGAGCACCACGATGTATTCGCTTGGTCCCACTCGGATATGTCGGGTATCTCACCTTCACTTTCTTGTCACAAACTCAATGTCAGCCCGCATAATAAACCGGTCAAACAGAAGCGTCGCGCCTTCAACCAAGAGAGGTATGATGTAATTGAACAAGAGGTAGACCGCCTATTAGCAGCGAGGTTTATCCGGGAAGCAGTGTACCCCGATTGGGTATCCAACGTTGTTCTTGTTAAGAAATCAAACGGAAAGTGGCGCATGTGTGTTGACTTCACCGATTTGAACAAGTCCTGCCCTAAGGATAGGTTCCCGCTTCCCCGGGTGGACCAGCTGGTTGATGCAACCGCCGGGCATGAGATGCTTAGTTTTATGGACGCCTTCTCTGGTTACAACCAAATCCCAATGTATGAACCCGATCAGGAGAAAACGGCCTTCATCACCAACCGTGGGTTATACTGTTATAAGGTTATGCCGTTTGCTTTGAAGAATGCTGAGGCTACCTATCAACGGCTAGTAAACAAAATTTTCAAGGAACAAATCGGGTGCACCATGGAAGTGTACATAGATGACATGATCACCAAATCGGTGCATATGGGGGAACACCTGGGGCACCTCAGAAATACCTTCACCGTTTTGAGGAGACACTAGATGCGCCTCAACCCTGAAAAATGTGCGTTCGGGGTTACCTCGGGTAAATTTCTTGGGTTCATGGTACAACAACGGGGAATTGAGGCCAACTCCGATAAAATTCGCTCGGTTCTTGACATGAAATAGCCACGCACCATCAAGGAGGTTCAAAGCTTGGCAGGCCGGGTAGCTGCCCTGAGCCGTTTTATCTCCAAAGCTACAAACCGGTGTAAGCCTTTTTTCAAAGCTTTGAAGGCCGGTAAGAAGCTCCAATGGACACCTGATTGCGAAGAATCTTTCCAAGAACTGAAGGGGTACCTCGTGAATGCTCCACTACTTGCCAAACCTGAGCCAGAAGAGGTGCTTCTGTTTGTATCTCGCCGTATCCGAGCATGCCACCAGCTCCGTGTTACTCCGAGAGGATGATAATGGGCTACAACGACCTATTTACTACACTAGTAAGGCTATGGTTGATGCCGAAAAGAGGTACCCCACCTCTGAAAAGATCATTTTGGCATTGGTTGCCTCCGCACGGAAGCTTAGACCATATTTTCAAGCTCACACCATTGCAGTCGTCACTAACCTTCCCCTCCGGCAAATCCTCCAGAAGTTAGACATGTCCGGAAGGCTTCTCCGATGGTCCTTTGAATTAAGCGAGTTCGACATCATCTTCAAGCCTCGTTCGGCGATGAAAGCCCAAGCCATCGCTGATTTTATTGCAGAATTTGCCAATGACTCAAGTGGTGACGGAGATCTGAGGTACCTGTTAGATACCCCATCCACCAATGAAAACGGGCAGGTCTGGGAAATATATGTAGACGGTTCCTCTAACTCACATGGAAGTGGCGCGGGAGTTATTATAATTTACCCAAACAAGGTGAAAATATACTACGCCCTGCAATTCAGATTCAAGGCTTCAAATAACGAAGCCGAATACGAGGCAATCATAGCGGGTTTGAGGATGTCGAAGGCTTTGGGGGCAAGAAGGGTACACGTCAAGAGTGATTCACAGTTGGTGGTAAGCCAGATTACCGCGCAATATCAAGCGAAAAAAGAAAACATGAAGGGATACCTCGGAAAGACCAGAGAGTTGATGTCCCAATTTTGCGAGGTTAAGGTGGAAAGGGTACCCCGACTGGAGAATAGTGAAGCTGACACCCTGGCAAAAATGGCATCCTTTGGGGTAGCTCAGTCATCTGGCCCCATTACAACAGAATACATACCCGCACCCAGTGTTGGCCTCCCAGAGCCATTGGAAGTAGGATCACTGTCTAACAAGATGCTTTGGATGGAGCCTATCATAAGGTACCTCAAGGACGGAGACCTCCCCTTTGATAAAAGTAAAGCAAGAAGATTAAAGTATAAAGCTGCCCGAAATTGCCTGATCCAGGGTACCCTATACAGAAGAGGATTCACTCTTCCTTACCTTAAATGCTTGGGAAGCGACGAGGCCGAGTATGTCATGAGGGAGATACATGAGGGCATTTGTGGCAATCACTATGGAGCGCAATCACTGGCGCAAAAAGCTCTCCGTCAGGGATACTACTGGCCCACTATGTGAGAAGATGCCAAGAATATGGTACGAAGCTGTGACAAATGCCAAAGGTTCGCCAGGGTACCCCACCTACCCCCAGAAAAGCTAACAGTTATGTCTTCCCCGTGGCCCTTCGCTATGTGGAGAGTAGACCTCATTGGCCCGTTACCTATCAGGAAGGGGCAGGCAAAACATACAATCGTGGCGGTAGACTATTTCACAAAGTGGGCGGAAGCGGAGCCACTGACAAGCATCACAGAAAGGAAAACCACAGAATTCATTTGGAAGAATCTCATTTGCAGAGTTGGGATCCCCTATACAATTGTTAGTGATAATGGCAAGCAATTCGATAATGAAAATTTTCGAAGTTTTTGCTCGGAGCTGGGGATAGCCAACCGATTCGCGACACCTGCCCATCCCTAATCTAATGGGCAAGTCAAAGCCGTTAACAAGATTATCAAAGGTATTCTGAAGAAGAAGTTAGAAGAAAGAAAGCGAGCATGAGTAGACGAACTACCAGGGGTTCTGTGGGCCTACCGAACTACTCAAAACACCTCCACCAGGGAGACCCCATTTTCCCTCGCATTTGGTGTTGACGTAGTGATTCCAGCAGAAATCGGGGTACCCTCTCACAGGGTTGAATACTTTGATGATGCCAAGAACACTTATTTGATTGCTTCAAACCTTGATTTGGTGGCTGAGAAAAGGACTAGAGCATAATTGAGGACAACCATATATCAGCATCGCATTTCGGGTCTATATGAAAAAAGGGTACCCCTCGATCCTTCAAGAAAGGAGACTTGGTCTTGAGAATGGTAACTCAGAACACTAGAGTACCCTGTGAAGGCACTTTTGGGGTAAATTGGGAAGGACCTTACTGCATCGACAAATCCGTTGGGACAGGTGCATACAAGCTACTCCACATGGATGGCACAATTGTGAGGCACCCCTGTAATGCTGCAATGCTACGGAAATATTACTAAAGGACAATGTCTTAACCTTTAGTCTTTTGCTGTTATTTGCTTTCTTTAATGTTTTTGTGTGGTAGGCCAAATGGGGTACCCCAAATGCCCTATGTTGGTCAGTTGCAACTTTAGAGTTTCTTTTATTTTCAAATAAAAAGGGTAGGAGGTCTTACGGTCTCTCATTCTCCTCAAGGTAACAAAGCTAA
Source organism: Citrus medica (assembly GCA_002013955.2). Lineage (NCBI taxonomy): Eukaryota > Viridiplantae > Streptophyta > Magnoliopsida > Sapindales > Rutaceae > Citrus > Citrus medica. The sequence goes on along the minus strand of MKYO02030512.1, from coordinate 1,372,898 downwards.
GTCATGTATTGATCAATGCTTTCGTTATCTATAAATGCATTTTCTTTCTAAACAAATATGATATGGGTTCTTTATCTATTTTTCGCCACTTCGATCTTAGAATGCAGATTATATTCATTTATCGCCATTAATATGCCCTCGTATCTGGTTATATGCAATTCTCGCCATACACTTGTCAATTATGACTAACCTATCACAGGACCAGCCAAGGTACCTGATATGCCTAGATTGTGACGATCTATGCAAAGCCAAGATGGGCAACGAAATGAACAGCCCAGGGGTAGCCTTTCTGCGGAAGCATGACAAAGCTACCTAAACAAAGAGAGGGAGGGTCAAAGAGGACCCGAGGATAGAGTAAAACCGGTATACCCTAGCGCCACGAGGTTCAGCTTAGGTATGAGTACACCCACACCTCCATCCTCTTACTTGAGCAAAGTAGGGGGTAAGCTATTTAAAAAAATTCGGAGAGAATTTCGAAAGAATAAGAAAGTGATTGGTTGGACCAATTGCGCTTTCAACGTTTGATCGAGATGTCGCGATGATATTTTGATTACCTATTTGTGAGAAATCCGCCATGATTGCCGAGAAGGGCATGCACCAAATTCACCGATCTGTGTACACCAGCTAGCGCCTGATGTTGAATATTTGATAAGGTACCGGGGGTACCCCATTTCAACAGAAAAGGGGTACCCTAAATATTTACGAGATAACAGTTTAGCCAAACATTCATTTGCAGAATAACAAGCATGCAAGGTACAAGAAGACTCGGTGGCATGGTATCATAACAAAAGAGAAGTCTCAATAATACAAAATATCACAGGAAACCAAAAAGAAAGAAACAAGGTCCAAAATAGCAAAATGTGGATAGATCCGATAAAACAAGAGCACAGTGAAAAGGCTACACCGAGGGGGGAACGCCATCCCCAACATCCGCCTCCAGAGGGCGATCAGCAGAGGACTCCGAGGTACCCGGAATATGAGTAGCCGAAGTAGGGGCATCCGAGGCAGGCAACGGCTGAAGCGCATGGGGTACCCCAGGCGACCCGGAAGGGGTACCCGACTGTGCCTGGGAAGACTTCTTCCTCTCCGCAATCGTCTTCAAAATTGTGGCCTTGTTGACAAATTTCTGCACGCGGGGTACCTCCAATTCCGGATCCACGCTCCACACCTCCGTCATGATAAGTGAGAACGCATCCTCCGCCATCTTCTTTTGTCGGGATAACAGATCCTCGTTGGTAGCCCTCAACTCATCGCGGTCCTTCTCCACCCGAGCTTTCTCTCCCGATAGGCCAGTAATGCGCTCTTGCAAAGTTTTGACCTCTCGAGCAAGCTGATCCTCGCGAGACTGACGGCTTTGGAGCTCACCCCTTAGCTTGTCGATCTCTGACTGGGCGGCAACAAGGGAGTCGAGGTCCGGAAGGCAATGGCTGAGGAGAAAAGATGCCTGCGGGTCAGAAAAGATATGTTAAATATATGTGTATGGCAATAGGATTAAGTAAAAAAAAATTAAAATAAAATAAAATAAAGGGTACACCTGGGGTACCCTGGGAAAGCCTACCTCTTGGGTAGCCGTAAGTGCTTGACCATAGCGTTGGCTCAAACTCATCTTCTCAGTCTCCTCAGCAACCTCGGAGGTAACATTTTCAGCGGAGTAGTAAAAACAACGAGCCAAGTGCGAAACCTCCTTGTTGGAAACCGGATCTAGGTCACCTTCGCGCAACTTCTCGGGGAAAGCGAAAACCAGCCTGAATTTTCTCTTCTTCGAGCGAGGGGTACCCTTCGACCTGCTGTGGGAGGTACCCTGAGATTTTCCCTTTGGTCCGGGAACTCGAGGTGGCCGGGAGCCTTTTGGTGGTACCCCCGAATCCTGATATCCGGAAGCACCACCTACTACAGCTTGGAAGAAGGCATCAAAGGCGTCACCCGTCGATTCCATGACTGCACCCAATGCACAAAAGTTATGTTAGCTAGACAAGTATTAAGTACTGCAAAAGTAAAAATAGGAAATGGAAAGCGAGGAAGCGAAACAAAGAATGCAATGATAACGGGGTACCCCAGTCCCATAAATAATAATAGGGTACCCCTCGACACCCGAATCATACATGAGTCACCTCCAGGAGCAGGTGGAGGACTTCGGTCAATTAGCCTCGCTCTCTATAAGCGGCTCTCCTCTAGCACATCACTACCCCTCTGTGCACCTCGAAGCCCGTCCACAAACTTTTTCACCTCTCTCCCCACCTCCTGAATTGGGCATGATCCTTTAGCCCATGTCACACCTGCGAAAGCATAAAGAACCCAATGTTAGCGAGACATTCAGGCGAAAGATTCTGATAAAAACCATAAGTAAGGGAGATACTTACAGTTTACATTGAAGGAATGGGGAACCTTCACGGGGTTGCCCTTTTCACCCAGAGTCTCTGTCCCCCACCTACCCTTAGCGACAAACCATCCTTTTCGGTAACCCTTCTTCAAGGCGGTGTTCCCCTCAACGATGTGGCCATGATCACCCCAAGGGGAGAAGTAAGCAATACCGGGACCCTTAGGTTTTTTGAATTGGTAAAGGGCCCTCAACTCCCGAACAGAAATATTGCGCTTCACGACCTCCAACCATAACACATGCAAGCCCGTGAGCGTCCTCCACCCCGGCAGGGACAGCTACCCAGGAGCTACCCCCAAGTAACTAAACATTCTTATATAGAAAATGTGGAGGGGTAAGCGGAGTCCTAGATCAAAGAGGTCAATGTGGAGAGCAATCCCATCAGACTTCGGACACTCAGGTCGCTCATCTACATGGGGTACCCTAAGCTGGAAAGACGGAGGAATATTGTATTTGGCTCTAATTTATTCTAAGTCCCCCAAAGTAGCCCTCCTAACGCCTAGGGAAAAGAGGTTGCCAGATTTCGAAGGTGTGGCAGGGGGAGATTTGGGAGGCCGGACCGAAGAACGAGCGAGAGCCTTGGGCTTAGATGGCTTACTCTTTTTTTAGGATGGGGGGTTGGCCGTTTACTAGGAAAGTGTGGGCTGACACGAGGAGTACTCCTAAGGGGAGGGAGCTCGGAACGAGAATTACAACTCCTAGAGGAATTAGGAGGGGACCTATCCCCCTCGCTAATGGAGATGTGGGAAAGGGAACCCGTAGGAGGGCTGTCAACCCTACTAGACCCAACTGCACGTCGCTTCTTCGGGGATGCCGTATGTTTCTTACCCATCTACTTTCCCCCAACAACATATCCATAAGCCCCCAACAACATAACCATAAGCCCCCAACAACACATCCAACAAGCCACATGTTTCCCAAACAGCAACATATCCATACCAAACACCACCCACCACACATCAATCACCAAATGCAAACACCAACAAAAAAAAAAAAAAGAAAAGAAAACAAAAACAACAAAAACCAAAAATGAATTTTTCTCAGAGTATGCAAAATAGCGCCACTGTAAATGTGCCAAAGGAGGGGAAACGAGGAGGTATACCTATGATTCACGAACTCAGTAGATCGGGATTGAAAATCGTGGCGAGACGAAGCTGCAGGCAACTAAAAACAGTGGGTAAAAATATGCAAGTATAAAAATAAAATAAACTTATATACATATGTAATTATTTATAAATAAGTAAATAAAAAAAATAAAAATAAAAAACGGAGAAACTGCAGCAAACTGACGCTGGGGGGGAAGAACTGCAGCCACCAGCGTTGGCTGTAAGAGCTGCAGCCACCGAACCGACGCCAACCGCCGCAGCTGCAGCCACTAAAACGCCGGAAATCTCAAAGAAGAACGCGGCCGAAACAAAAAAAAGAAGAAAAAGAGAAAGAAGAAGAGAAAAATCGAGATGCTGCAGCCACCAAGAAGAGCCGACTGCCATGGCTGCAACCACCAAATCCAGCGCTAGAGATCGCAAAAAGGAGAGAAAGAAGAAAGAGAAAGCGAGATAAAATGAAGACATAAGGAGGGAGGTTTACCGTGTGTATCACCGGACCAAGATTTCGCTATGAGACGCCGAAAAATCGCCTTGAACCGACCAAATCTGGAGCCCAAAACCGCCATTACAGCAGCCGAGATCCACGCCGAAAAACGCACCAAATCAACACCGGTCAAGAGAGAAAGAGAAAGAAGAAAGAAAGAAAAGGAAGAAAGGAAAAAGGGAAAGAAGAAAGAAGAAAGAAAGAAAATGGAGAAAGAAGAGAAAACGGGAAAGAAAGAAAACGGAAGGAGAAGGAAATAAAAGAAAAAAGAGTAAAGGGAGAATAAAGTCTAGGGAAGATGAATGAGGCTAAAAAAAAAAGAGTAAAGAAATTTTTGTTTTTTGACCTGTGATAATGTTGATGCAATTAGAAGAAGAGACAAAATTATGGAAGAAAAAGGCTACTGGAAATAATCAATTTTTGGGAGTTCGTTTGGGGATTTTCAAAATTTTGACACACGTCAAGAGTTTTAAATTCAATCTGACAGAACATGTTGCCTAAGAAAGGAGTTCAGGGATGTTTGAGTGAGATTGGAATTTTCAAAATTCAAACTGTGTGTCAGATGGCTGCCACTTCCCAAGAAAAATGAGAGAGATACATGAAGACAACTGTTCGTTCTCATAAAAAAAAGCGGGAAAAGGAAAAGACAAAGAGAAGATTTTTAGTTCGAAGTACACAAAGTTTAGTCAAGGGAAGAAGCTACACAAGGTACCCTCCGGTCCAGCCGCGTCGCCACGTGTCACTCATACAATGAGTTTTTTTTGCCTCCAATACTTCTCGCCAAAAGGAAACTAGGGGGATGTTGTTTGAGGGAAAAATAGGAAAGGCAATAGAGCGCCACGTGTCAACCAATGGAATGATTTCAGCACAATCGGAGGTACCCTGCACAATCCGAGGTGCCTAGTATATAATGAGGTACCCCATACAAGTAGGGGTACCCTACACAATTAGAGGTTTCCCACACAAATAGAGGTACCCCATATAATGAGGTACCCCATACAAATAGGGGTACCCCATGTAATAGGGGGTACCCCATGTAACTCGAGGTACCCGGCAAAGCGGATGTAAGAGAATCCACCGAAAAATCCGCCATGAGAAACGTCTCCGCCTTCTAAAATATATTATTTGATTTTGTCAGAATTAGGAATCAAGAACGTCGTATCAAAAGGGGGGACAACCGCCTGCTACCTCTGCCAAAAGTGAAGGACATTGTCCCAAGGATAGTGGTCCCCAACTGCCTACCAGACAGCTATTGCAGAGGTACCCCGGACCACTCTCCAGCGCGCACCACGTTTCCAAAAGATGAGATATTCCGCGAACATGCACATAACGGCCCCAAGAATCATAAAAGCAGTAAAGGGACGTTAGCCAAAAAGGGTACGCCACGTGGCAGCTAAGGTACTCCATATATAAAGGCGCCTAGGTTTCATTCTCCATCATGTTCTCACACACCATTAACACTCACACGCCAAAAAATAGGTTTTCTTCAACCTTAAAACCCTAATTTACAGAGGGCTAGCCAGCTCTCTTGACAAAAAAGCTTGAGTTTGCTAACTTGAGTGTCGGAGTGTGAACGCCAGGGTACCCCGGCTTCACCTCTAACCTCTATTTCGCTGTTTTGCAGACGTGAAATTTATTGGGAAGGACACCTCTCTTGCTTTTGACCTTCCACCGTTGCTACCACTCTCTCTCTCTTTCTCACCTCCTCCGAAGTCCAGATATACCACACCGCACACAACAAACCAGTGAGGTACCCCATCTTCCCAAAAATATAAATTTATTGTTCTAAATTGGTTTGACTTTTCCTACCCCAAAATCAGTTGAAAACAGATGCATTTCTGTGCCTCCATTTCTTTAATCAAGAAATGGACAGAACAACTTCTTGTAGAAAAAATAACGGGGATACCATTCTTCACTCTGCCATATTTGGAGAACACTTAGTAAGTAACATTAATTTTCTTCAGGATTAATCGTAACTTCTAATAAGTTATATGTAAATTTTAAAATTTTAATGTTCTTTTTCTTCTTACAGGTTTGGCATTTCAGATTATACGTGGCTATCCCGAACTTGTAAACTCTGTGAATGAAAATGGATTAACTCCTCTTCATATTTTAGCCAGCAAGCAGTAGTCGCCTTGGGCTGTTTGATAGTATCATCTACTGTTGTAAGCAAATATCGTTGATTGGATTTAGTGCTGATATTTTTTGTGTTTATCTTTTAATATTCTCAATCTGCAATTGAAATTTAATTACTTATACATTCTTATCTAATAACGCGTCATAGTTTTTCTAAAAAAGTCGGTACAAAAATCATATTAGCACATAATTATTGTTCATTTAGCATTATAGCTGTTTCTATTGTGATTTAAAGCTATTCAATTCTGCCTGTAAAGGTGTACTCGTCGACAAACTAAAGGAGGAGAAATATGATCACGAAGCTTGCTCAAATGATTCCAGAGCCAATAGTGGTCTCAAGTTTCCACAAAACTATGAAGCATGCATCAACTTACTCAAGCTGATCAAGACTTCAATCAGAGTTCTTAGTGGGTTAATTAATCTAACACTTTACATATTTTTGTATTTAACAATTGGATTTTGATCATCATTTTGTTTGTTTTCCCAGCAACAGCACAGGCTGAGGCAGATGATGAAGAAAATCCTCAACATAAGAGCAGCAAACCACTTGGTAACAGCCATTAATTACTTAAGCTCCAAATTTCTTTATCCCAAAATCTTGGGAAAGGTTATCAAAAGTTCTTGTTATTATAGGAGACAATTCTGGGATCATCTTCATCAGCAACAGATTCGGAATCAAAGGACCAAGTAACTGGATCATCGGATGCAAGAAAAGAATCAAAAGATATTGATTGTCACATTTGTAGTCGGTGAAAATCCTTTATGTTTAATTTCCTTCGTGTTTGAAGCTGATTGTTCTTGTGATTGTTTCTGAAGGCATAGACCTATCAAAAAAGGATGATAGAGAAGATCAATTATTTCCACCAAATTACGCAACATGTGTTCTGTTTTTCAGGGTCATGATGAAGGCCATGCTCATTGTTCTTGGACTAGGTAAGTATTCTTACAAGAAAAATGCCAAAGAATTGTGCAGACAAAGCGTTGACAGAAACAAGGTACAACCGGTGCCGGTTTTACCTTTTTTCTATCAGCGTTTTATGAAACTTTTTATCTGTATATAACTGCTCTTCATACAATTGTACCAATGATTTCTCTTGTGATATACGCTGCTGCTAAAGTGTTCAGTGTGAAATTGTATGCTATATATGAAGGAATTTGGAGGATTAACGATATCATAGAGAAGAAAGAGAGACATACATGGGCTCTTCAGGTTATGAATGAACTAGTTCAGCGGGCCCCTTTGTACAAGTCTGAAGATAATGGTCGAAAGCCTCGAAATTCTAGACCTAAAAAAGATGAAGATGCTTTCTCAGTTCCAGAAACTCTTCCTGTTCCAGATGGTGGTGAGATATCCCACCAGAACAAAAGTAAAAATCATAACAAGATCGAAAATGGTTTTGCTCAAAGTGGAACAGAGAAAATGGACAACAAAATTTTACTTGCTGCAAAGATTGGAGTGACAGAAATGGTAGATATATAGATTTCTCAACTCATATCCAGCTGTCATCCAAAAGTTGAACACGTCAGAAAAGAATCATGTGTTGCTTACATTTGAGAAGAAGAATGCTCAACAATCAGGGAGAAAAGAGACCCCGATACTGATTGCAGCAAGAATGGGAGTGACAGAGATGGTGGAGCAAAATTTAGATACATTTCCAGTGGCCATCCACGACTTGGATTCTGACAGGAAAAATGTTGTCCTTTTGGCCATTGAGAACAGGCAAACCAGTATCTACAAGCTCTTGCTCAATTGGAAAATATTGGGAGAAAGCATTTTCCGGCAAGTAGACAGCCAAGGAAATAGTGCATTGCATCTTGCTGCAAAGTTTGGAGACCATCGACCTTGGCTTATTCCTGGAACTGCATTGCAAATGCAATGGGAAATCAAGTGGTATCAGGTATGGAGGCTAAATCGAACTTTTTTTTTTCAAGATTAAGATTCTCTTGCGATTGGTTTTCGTTCTTTAAACAAAAAAAATACAACATATAAGATTGAGATTGATAATGATTTTAAAACAATATAAAAGTAATTACACCTCAATCATACATGATCATAAATGAATAAAAACTCCTACAAAGGTGAACATAGCACTGTCAGAAATAATGATAAATTAATGTCGGTTCAGTGTTTCACTATTTTTGTCAATGTTTTTATTAGTTCTGTATCTCTTGAGTTTTTTTTTGAAGTCTGTTATACATAGATATTACTGACATTATATCAGACATTACAATTAATATTTATAATCATACTAAATAACTGAGACCACCGCCATACATTGACACATTGAAGAACCTGTCCAAATATTTTAAACCCTCTCTAATATTCGAGGGGTGCCTACTTCACTCACATTATATCAAACATTACAATTAATATTTACAATCATACTATATAACTAAGACCACCGCCATATATTGACACATTGAAGAACCTGTCCAAATATTTTAAACCCTCTCTAATATTCGAGGGGTGCCTACTTCACTCACATTATATCAAACATTACAATTAATATTTACAATCATACTATATAACTAAGACCACCGCCATATATTGACACACTGAAATACCTGGCCAGATATTTTAAATTCTCTCTAATATTCGAGGGGTGCCTACTCCATTCATATTTCATAAAGGAGAGACTGTCTCTACTCAATTATGTTGATAATTGAGGGAGTACTGAAATTAACCCTTATAAAACTCTTATGGAGGCTTGAACCCTTACACTCAACATTGTAAGTTCAACGTTTCTCCCATTGGACCAAAGGCCTATTGATCTCTATCTCTTGAGTTAAATACAATAACAAGATTGAGTTTTGTAGTGATTAAAAAAAGATTGTAAAATAATAAAATCTCAATTGTACACTTTATTCGACTAATGCATGCAGTTTGTCAAGAAATCCATGCCACGACATTTCTTTACTCGATTCAACGACAATGGCAAAACTCCAAAGGAAGTCTTCACGGAAACACACAAAGACCTTGTGAAAGAAGGAAAGGAATGGCTGACCAAAACCTCCGAATCATGCTCCGTCGTGGCAGCAGTCATAGCAACCGTAGCATTCGCAACTTCGGCAACCGTGCCAGGAGACGTAGACCAAGAGAGTGGTAAACCAATTTTTGAAAATGAGCCTGTATTCAACATATTTGCCATTTCATCACTTGTTGCTCTATGCTTCTCTGTTGCAGCCTTGGTTTTTTTCCTTACAATTCTCAATTCTCGTTACTAAGAAAAGGATTTTGCTAAGGATTTGCCAAGAAAACTTTTGCTTGGTTTAACGACACTCTTCACATCAATTGCTGCTATTTTGATCTCATTCTGTTCAGGGCATTCCTTTATTTTAAAAGATGAGATGAGGTCCGCAGCATATCCAATTTATGCAGCCACATGCTTGCCAATGACATTTTTTGCTCTTGCTCAGCTTCCACTTTACTTCGATCTTATATGGGCCATCTTCGAAAAGGTTCCTCAGCGCAACTACAAAGTGATTTCTGATTAATTAAAAGTTAGTGACTTCATTTGCTCATTTGTAGCTGTTTGGATTGAAGTGTTCTATATCTTTGTATGTCATATATTAACTAATTTCTAGATCTGAAGATTGAATGCAAATGTTTTTTGTCATGGCATGTTGAGCTAGCTGATATCCGTCCGATTGCTGGATTAATGTTAGCTGAAACACGCCATGAGAAAAAAAAAACCTTGGACCCATCATGTCACGCTTTGCTCCTTAATGAGTGTTTGTCTAAGTGCACATCAATGATACAAGGTGTCACACGGCTTTTCTTATGATGCGGCAAGCCTGTGATGGCATCAAGCCTCGCTCGACCAGCCACTCAACAACGCCAATGGAGGTTATGTGTTAATGTGCACCCCAGAATTTTTAGATTCAGCAAAAGGAGAAACAAACACACACGAGATTGTTTTTATGGAAGCAACACCCCCAACTTTTCTATTTCCCTCAATAAGAAAAGTTTACAACCTAGCGAGAGGTTATGTGTGCTTAGAGGATCTCACTTTCTCCCAAAGTCTCCATCCCAAAACACACACTCACCTTCACGATATATTCACATTGCAAATGACACCCCTATTTGCCAAGGTGCGCGCCACCTCAATTCATTTCCCACAAAACTAGGCAGCAATAAGCATGATATAGGGAGCACATCTCTACTTCCCAAGGAACAAGGCAACTGCTACAAATTAACCTAAAAACAAGGAAGTTGTGGGGCATAACCGCCGGTGCCCACTTTTCATGTTCCTACATTTCTAGCCACGCATTTCAAGGCCATGTCTCTATTTAGTTGTGCCAACAACCACTCACTCATTCTTGTTGTCAGGGCCCATTTCGCAAACCTTGGTTTAGTTTCATGCCATCTCGCTTGCTGCCCAAACTTGGCCAGCACGCCTGCCTCGCGCGCTCTTGCGGCCCATGCTCGCGCACTGCTTTGCCCCACGCTTTAGCGCCCATGCAACTCGCACTCGCGTGCCCACATGCCTCGTCCTCGCGAGATGTTGCATGCGCTGCCCATGCACGCTCTTGCGTCGTCTGTCATTGTACTCCCCTGTGCGCGCCCATGTGGCTGCCAAGACTTGGCACAAGGCCACAAGCCAAGCCATGGCATTCGGTCCACGCGGCCTAAGGTGGTGACATAAGGGAATATTGAAATTCAGTGCAAATCCGTGCTAATATTTTATGAGGCTGCGATGAATAGTTATTGGATAATGATATGTATGGAATCAAATTTTAACCTCAGGTGGCACTAACACTAAATCTTTAAAAATTTCTTATAATTAATTAGATCGGCATTGAATTTAAATTCCATTGAAATGAACTAATGATCATGATAAGAAATAAAATACATGCATGAGAGTTAAATCTGAAATATATGACATGTTTCTATTAAAAGAATGCATTAGAACTGTTTTGTCCTCGAAGATTTTAACAAGATTAGAGGTGTCGAAAGAATCGATCGAGTTCCTGAGCACAACACTAGGCACATGGCATGCCCATACAACACAACGAGACACTGACACGTTTTGTCATAGTTCATGGTCCATAGAAACATGCCACCATTTGAGACAAGCATGAAAAAACCTACAAAAAGCATGCTTTGAATTTTTGTGACTTAATTTAAATGAATTATACTACAACATGTAATGATGGTCAAACGGCACGGCCCATTAAACATCAGTCCACACAAGCTCATGGGCCAGCACGGCACGACCCACCAATTTGGTGGGCTGTGTCGTGCCGTGCCAACATTTTTTTTATAAGGGCCTGGCACGAGCATGTCGTGCCCAAAAAAAGTCCACCAATTTTTTTTCCTTTAAACCCACATGTCTAGCGTGCCTAAAAAGCTCATGTGTCTGACATGCTTTTTTAAGCCCACCAACCTAATAATAATAATAATAATAATTTCATAAATCATAGTAATGATTAATGAAAAATAAATTGTGAAGGCAAATACTTCTTCGTGTCATTCACTCCTTGCATGCTTGTTCTAAAGATAAGTATGTCGTCAACAGATAAGCATATAATCACACCAAAATCATTTGTAAATTTAGAGTATATACATTTATCAGCATTATTATGCTTAAAACCATGAGATAAAATGATTGAGTTAAATTTATCATGCCATTGTTTTGGTGCTTACTTTAAACCATAAAACAATTTGACTAACTTGCAAACTTTTTTCTCATTTGCAAGCAAAACAAATTCCTTGGGTTGTTCCATATAGATTTCTTCATCAAGATCACCATTAAGAAAAGCTATTTTTACATCCATTTGATGCACATATAAATTATTCAAAGAAGCAATTGCAAAAAGCACTCTAATAGATGTTATTCTAGCTATTAGAGCATATGTATCAAAGTAATCAATGTTGCATCATTGTTTCAATCCTTTGGCTACTAATCTAGCCTTAAAATTTTGTAAACAACCATCACTGTTGTACTTTCTTCTAAACACCATGTACTACTAATTGGTTTAGATCCTGAAGGAAAATCAACCAAGATCTATGTTTGGTTCGACATAATCAAATCCATTTCATCATTTACGACCTCTCTCCAAAAGGAGGCATCTCTAGAAGATATAGTTTCGCTAAATGCCTTTGGATCTTTTTCAACGTTTAACAAAAATGGTACCTTGTTAAGTAAATTCTTTCTATCATTTTCAACCTAAAAAGAGTAATGCTTGTGATGAAATAAAATTCGGTGCTAGGCCCTTTTCTTTCTTTTCATGTTTGCTTCTTCTTGGTTCAAAAGATGTCATGGACTATTTCCTTTTATTATTTGTAGTGAAGGTACCAGGAGGATCATCATATGGTTGATCAATAATAGATTCTAATTTAATGGTAAAATCATGAATGAATATATTTTCAATAAATTCAACACCTCTTGATTCCACAACTATATTAGAGTCTAAATTTAACAATCTATAAGCCTTGAAATTGTTAGCATATCGTATAAATACACATTTAATATCTCTTGCACCTAACTTTGATGATTTAGGGTCATGCATTCTATAAAAGGGTAAACAACCCCACACCCGTAAATATATCAAGTTCGTTTTCCTCGTTTCTAAATTTCATAAGGAGATACATGAGTTTTCCAAAATATAATTCTATTATGAACATGACATGCAGTGAGTAATGCCCCCCCCCCCCAAAAAAAAATTATTTGGTAATTTTGCATAAAGAATCATATAATGTATCATATCCGTAAGAGTTCTATTATTTCTTTTAGCTAAACCATTTTGTTAAGGAGTAAATGAGGTTGTTCTTTGGTAAACACTATTAGAAAAATGGTCCTTACTGACACTTGGTTTGTGACACTTTATTACAAAGTATCAGTATTTGTATACATGTGGGTCATTTTCCGTGTTTAACACATATGTATCACAAATTAATGATACTATGGTGTCTGCAATTTGGACATCAGAAATCGCTGACACTAAAGTATTAGTAATAAAAATAAAATAATTCTAATCATGTAATGGATGGAATTCGAACCTAGGACCTTGAACATCGGAACATTTAAGTTTAAGAAAAATAAATTGAAATTTCGTTCTTGGTGACACTAAGGTATCAGTAAAAGAAAATAAAATTTAAATTTCGTTCCAAACTGATATTCGAACCCAGGACTTTTCAAAGCCAAAGCTTTTAAGTTTAAAATTGAAATCGTTTTGACTTTTTGTTAGTTATGCTACTGAATTAATAGAATGTTATAATTTTAATACGAAGCACTTGAAATATATTGAGCGCGGCTGAGTGAAAATTTTAGCGGGTTTTGGCTGAAAATTTACTAGTAAATAATATATTTCAGTTAGAAACGGTATCGTTTCACTTAGGAAAAATAAAGATAAGTAAAACGCATCGTTTTATTCAACCTAAGACCAAAATCGAAGCTAATTTTTTTCTAAGTCATTCACTCATCAGTCTTCACCACTCGGTTCTCCTTCTCTGTCAAAGCTAAGTAAACCAAACCCTAAAATCATATCCCTCACTATAATCAAACTTCACGTCGATCCCAACCAAGCTCAAAGCAGAGGAATTCATTTCTATCACAATTTGGTTCTCTTTGTCTCTCTCTCTTCACTGCGATAAATTCGTTTCTGAAGGTGCCATTTATTCATTTTTTATTTATTTTTAATTATTTTGTTTCCAATTTACAGAGCCTATTTTCCTCATGCATGTTGTTTTGTTACGGTTTAACTGTAGAATGAGTTTTAAAATTCTTAGTTTTTTTTCTAATCTTGGTTGTTTATAATTTAGGACCTGAGAAAACCTAACAGAGAGGTAAAGGTAACTGAAGTTGAATTATTGCACTAGATTCTTTAACTAAGAGTAGTTTTATAATTGCCTGATTCAAATCAGTTTTCTTTCGTCCCTTTCTTTAGTTGCCATGTCATTGGACTTTGAATTTCGTGTGCACTTTAATTGGAATTGATGGATACAATGTCAATGCAGATTTGGGTTTTTCTTATTTTCCCCATTTCTCAAAATTGCATTTTAAATTTTGCATGATGCTTTTAATTTTGGGCCTAACTTGTTCCATTTAATTAGCGCTTGATAAAGATACATATTAACAAAGGGTCAATTCATCAATCCTTTCCCTATAATGCACTTGCTAGACTTAGTATAAATGCAATATCTCACATGCAAACCCTTCAACAACAACAAGTATTGTCCTTAATATTTTTTTATGTGATTTCCCTTGTACAGCTCTCTGACATAGTAATTAACAATCTGTCACTTTTGAAGAATCACAAAACTTTACAGTGTGACAACTGTCTTCATTTGGTAATTCTTTTAAATCACTCACTTTCTTTCAATTTATATTATCGTTGTGTTCTGAGTTTTACTTGTATTGACATGTTTTAAATATTAACATGCATAGTTTTACTTTTGTTTTTGTTGCATAGACTGTTCTGGAATAAAATTTTTTTATTCTAATATATACTTTTGTTTGTTCTAATATGAAAAAGAAATGTTGAAAAATGTGGATGTGGCATGTTTTGTTGGCTTGCTGAATGGGTACATGTAAGTTAGATTTGCTGGCTTGGTGAATGTGTACATGTATGCTCTGTTGGCTTATTGGATGTGTACATGTATGCTCTGCTGGCTTGTTGAATGTGTACATGTATGCTCTGTTGGCTTGTTGAATGTGTACATGTATGCTCTGTTAGGTTGCTGAATGCTTACAAATATGCTCTGTTGGGTTGCTGAATGCATACATATATTTAAGTGACTCTAAACAAATAGAACGTAGATTTATTTTGCAATTTGTTTTTTTTTTAATTTAAACCTAAAAGTTTGGAGTTATTTGTGCAATTTAAGTAAACTTATTAAACTAACAACATCTAACAAATGAATAGGTAACAATACAAGTTATGGACAAAACTTGGATATTCTGTAATAGATTGTCTGATGAGTATAGTGATGGGGTTGATGATTTCTTGGAGTTTGCCATTCTTAATTCTGAAAATAGAATGTCAATTAGATGCCCTTGTACCACTTGTTGTAATATGGAGTTTTTGAGTCCTCAACAAGTGAGGCTACATCTATTTGAAAAAGGTTTTCTATAAAACTATTTAGTTTGAAATTGGCATGGTGAGGTGGACTGGAAACCTACCTCTGTAAAATGCCAAGACCAGCCACAAAATCAACGTTTTAGATGTCCGGATTATAGTTATGTAGATGACATGGTTCATGATGCTTTTGAGCATTGTGATAAAGATCCTAGTTCTTTTAAAAATGTGCTTGAAGATGCTGAAAAGCCCCTATATTCGGGTTCAAAGCATTCAAAGTTATCGAGTCTAATGAAATTGTACAATATAAAAGGACTTTATGGCTGGTCTGATACTGGGTTTTAGTTTTATTAGAAGTGCTTAATGAGATATTGCCAAATGATAATAGTTTGCCTAAGTCCATGTATGAGGCCAAAAAAATTATAAAGCTATTAGGCTTAGATTATGAGAAAATACATGCATGTCGGAACGATTGCATTCTTTATAGGAATAAGTTCAAAAATCTTAGTGAATGCCCAAGGTGTGGAGCATCTAGGTGGCAAATAAGAAAATATGGATAAAAAAAATAGAAAGGGGTCCCTAAAAAGGTATTATGGTATTTTCCTATAATTCCTAGGTTGAAAAGAATATTTCAATCACAACAAACTGCTGAGAACTTAACATGGCATGAAAATAAAAGAATTAGAGATGGCAAGCTTCGCCACCTAGCAGATTCACCAGCTTGGCAGTTAATTGACAAGAAATGGCCTGATTTTTGCCCAGGAACCTAGAAATCTTCGGTTCGCTTTATCATCTGATGGGATTAATCCACATAGCACACTTCGTACTACTTATAGTTGTTGACCTGTTACATTGATAATATATAACCTTCCTCCATGGCTGTGTATAAAGAGGAAATTTATGATATTATCTCTACTGATATCTAGTCCTAAACAACTTGGAAATGACATAGATGTATACCTAGCACCATTGATTGAGGACTTAAAAACCCTATGGGATGTACGCGTCGATGTGTTTGATAGTTATAGGAAATAAACTTTTAATTTACGAGCTGTGTTGATGTGGACAATTAGTGATTTTCCAACTTATGGAAACCTGTCTGGGTGTATTGTTAAGGGGTATTATGGTTGTCCAGTTTGTGGGATAAACACATGTGCATGTTGGCTACCGCATAGTCGGAAAATGTTATATATGGGTCATAGGCTGTTTATTGAAAATTCTCCTTAGCCTTTATTTGGTACAAATATCTTAAACTTGGTGGCTGACATTGACACCAAGTTTGGGAAAAAGGTCCAAAACAAGCGAAAATGGGGTGAGGTTGAGGGTCACAATAAGGGTAAAGGTGAGGGTAACAGTAAGGGTAAATGTGAGGGTGAGGGTGAGGGTGAGGTTGAAGGTGAGTATGAGAGAGATAGTGAGATTGAAGGTGAGGGTGAGGATAATGGGGATGTAGCTCAGTTGCTGTACAAAAACAGATCAATCTTCTTTGATTTAGAATATTGGGAACATTTGTTAGTTCGTCATCAACTAGATGTGATGCATATTGAGAAAAATGTATGCGAGAGCATCTATGACACATTACTCCATCAACCGGGGAAAACAAAAGATGGAATTAATGCTAGAAAAGATCCTAAACATCCAGACCTTAGAGAAAAAATTAACAAAGCATTGCTTGTATTAGCTCCTGATGAACAAAACAAAGTCCTGCCCCCTGCCTCGTACACTTTAAGTAAGAAGGAAAAAAAAATGTTCTGTGAAACCTTGCAAAGTGTTAAAGTTCCTGATGGCTATTGTTCTAATTTTAGAAATATTGTTTCAATGGATGATTGTCGTCTTCACAGGCTTAAGTCTCATGATTGTCATACCTTGATGCAACAACTACTACCATTAGCAATTCGAAATTGTTTACCTCAAAATGTCAAATCTGTCATAATCAGGTTGTGCCTCTTCTTTAATTCTTTGTGTTCTAAGGTAGTAGAGCCCAATTCTCTAGACCAATTGCAAAAAGAACTTATAATCACCTTATACAATTTAGAACAATCTTTCCTACCTGCCTTCTTCGATATAATGGTCCATTTAACAGGCCATCTAGTTGAAGAAGTTAGATTATGTGGCCCGGTTTACCTTCGATAGAAGTATCCATTTGAAAGAGAAATGAAACCCATAAAGGGCTATGTACGCAACTGATACAGTCCTAAAGGTTACATTGCAGAGTGCTATATTACTGAGGAAGCAATTGAATTTTGTGCTGAATACCTTTCAAATTGTAATTCAATCAGACTACCTACTGGTTGTCTAATTGATTTTACAGTCGAAATGCCACTCGGAGGTGCAAATATTAAGGTGGTTGATGGCCCTACATTGGCACAAGCGCACCGATGTGTTCTGGTGAACACCCCCGAGATTCAACCATACATAGAGTATGTGACTGAAAATTTGAACCTCTTTTTTGTTAATTTTTTTTTCAATTTTATTAATTCTGTTGGTATAATTTTAGGGAGCATTTGGCCTTATTGCAATCAACACACCCTCGTCAATTAAAAAAGCCTTTATGGTTGCCAACCGAGCACTCCCGTACGTTTGCTGATTGGCTGAAACAAAAGGTTAGATTAACTTCATTAGATCTAATAAAAGTACCCAAGTAAAAGCACACAAACGTTTCTCTTTCAACTAATTATTGTGATTTTATTAATTGAACAATAGGTAACAACTGATAAAGCAAATAATGTAGTGGTTAACGAAAAAGTATAGTGGCTGGCAAACAAACCCTGCTCAAGCGTGGTTACATATGATGGCTACTGTATTAATGGTTTTAATTTTACTACACGAGATCGGGACAACAACTGCATAACACAAAACAGTGGCGTTTATGTAGTTATGCGGTTGATTATTTGGGGGTTAAGAACATACTTTTTAAGTGCGATTGGGTAGATGATAGAGGGGTTAATGTTGATGAGTTAGGGTTCACTGTAGTCAATTTAGATCGAATAGGCTACAAATCTGATTGTTTCATTCTAGCTGGTCATGCAAAGCAAGTGTTTTGTGTGAAAGATCAGTTAGATAATAGTAAATCAGTTGTTTGTTCAGTGAGCTCAAAATGTAATTATTCAAATGAGGCCTCGTGTGATGGCATCGATGAGTATGCACTATTATCCAACAATTTTCCAGAATGTAAGTTAGGTTTGGGTGATGAGGAGTTTGTGTCAGAGTAGTTGTTGATGTTTTTCTTGTAAATATTGGTGCGGAAAATTTATAATCCAACTACTATGCCTTATTACCACTACTTCCCGTAAGTCACCAATAAATTTATTTTTTATTATTTTATTATTATATTAGGATATTAGATTAGTATCTAGTGCACTCATTCACTTTGATGTATTTGCAGGTTTGTTGGAGACATGGCAGAAAAAGAGGAGCCAACATTTGATCCAGATCTAGAAGGAAGACCAAGATGAAACCTTACAAAGAAGAAAGACCTGCAGAGAGGAGCTAGTGACGACACTGAGGTTATGTACAATTCCTACGGAGTTCCAGTTGGAAAAAAGAGAAATGACCTGAGGAACTACATTGGGGTGATTGTACGGGAAAGAGTTCCAATTATCTATAATGATTAGAGGAAAGTGCCACTAGACATTAAGGAGACATTATAGACACATTTTCAGGAAAAGTTTAAGTTGAGTTTTAAGGCGAAAACCCAATTGTTCAAGTGGATGAGAATTGCATTAAGGGGCTTCAAATGTAAGTTGGCCAATGAATATATTCTGCCCAATGCAAACAACTTGAGTTCATTGAAAAAGCCTCATCTTGAGTATGAAGACATTAGAAAAGAGGACTAGAAGAGCTTTGTTGATAAGATTTTATCCGAAAACTTTCAAGTATGTTTAAAATTATGTTTGTTAGATAATATTATTGAGTTCTTGTAACCATTTTAATCAATATCCACTTTGTGTAGGAAAAAAGTAAGGCAGCAAAGGAAAAAAGAGCAAAGAATATGTACAATCATCACTTGGGTAGCACATGATATGCTGGGCTGTTGCATAAAAGAGTAAGTATAATAACCACTCTATACAAACTTATGACATTTTCAATACAAATAATAGGATGATTCATAGCAGTTTTCAATTCAAT
Organism: Citrus medica; assembly: GCA_002013955.2. Taxonomy (NCBI): domain Eukaryota; kingdom Viridiplantae; phylum Streptophyta; class Magnoliopsida; order Sapindales; family Rutaceae; genus Citrus; species Citrus medica. Next base: position 1,353,646 of record MKYO02030512.1, on the reverse strand, counting down.
TTTTGTTGAATTATTACAGCAGTTGGACCTCGGAGTTACTGAGCGCGAGATTGACTGTAGTGAAGCCTAGTTATTGGCTCACAGGAGAAAAGATGGAACTTATACATCTGAAGTGCAGCAAGTGGCTGAGAGAATTGTAAGTTTCCACCACCACTGTCATTATTTAACTTATTTGTTTTTTTATTCCTAATTTTGATCAAATTATTTTTGTATTTATTTTGTAGAGTGAGCTAAGAAGTCAAGTTGAGCAGGGAACGTTCCAATCCCAAGGACCGAATGATATCCTAGGTGAAGCACTTCAAAAGAAGCCTAATGGAAGTCGGGTCCAAGGATTGGGTCAATTCATCACCCCATCCATGTATTTCAATGTTCCTGACCCCATGGAGTTAGCGTGAGAACGGAGAATATATCAGGAGAGTTTTCAGTTTATGCAAGCTCAATTAGATCAAATGAATACAAGGATCAACGCCTGCAACAACACTGAAGTTGGCAGTTCCAACTTTCCTAACTCCAAAGGTGGTTGCCATTGTTCTAAAACCAGTAACAGCAAGGAAACTGGTTCTGAGAAAGAATACCCGTAGAGCTGTGAAAGCAAGAAAAGAGAACAAAAGCTCACAAATGAACATCTTTTCTTTGATGATTGAGAGCTCTTTGCCACGGACGATTATGATTGCCTATGATTTGAAAACTTTTGGTGTCTACTAGGAGAGTAGATTGGACGAGCAAATTTGCAATGAAGTCATTGACTTTACAGAGCTCTCAAATTCTGTTTTGGAGATATGGATCAAGTAAGAAATAAAAAACTTGATTTATGTTTTTACTATGTTTTCTGATTTTACGAACTTTCATTAATTTATTTCTTATATTTATGCCATAAAAGTTTCTTTTTTTTAATAGACACTTGTATGAAGAGATGGATAATGGCAGTGGTGTTATGCCAATTCAATTTGGATGCATAGCTAAGTTACAGCCAAGTTAAGCAAGCTACCCAAATAGGTGTTCCTATATTTCAGACCTTTGGACAATATTCAAATAGCCCAAATAATTGTCTTCCCATATAACCCAGGGTATAGTTTATTATTTTTTGTCTATTTTATTTTTTAACATAAATGATTTAAATTTATCTTGTAATCTTTTTTTTTACTTGTTTGTTTAGTGGCCACTGGGTGCTAGTAGCAATTGATATGGTGAGGCGATAAATTTATTATCTTGATCCATTAGGTGATAATCCTGATGATGAGTTGAAGCAAATGGTGAATGAGTAAGTTTAGTTAGTTTACTTAATTCTTTATTAATTATTTATGTTGTAGATTAATTTGTTGCATCTGTTATTGATGCAGCGGAAGTTTAATGTTCAAAATATTCCGTTGATTCTAGAGAATACCGGAATAAAAGAACAACTAAATTCATGTTGATTCAAAAGAATACTGTGAACTTAGGGATTTAAGACTCGTTGATTCTGCAGAATACCGAGAATTAACTGTTCAAATACTCACAAAGAGATTTGAAAATTGAAATATTATTGAACTTAAAAATCTGCTTGTAAAAGCTACAAAACACACTTATTTATACTAAGTAAGACTTATCCTAATATAATTAGAAAACCTATTTTAATAAGACTTATACCTAAATTAAGAATATTACCCAAATAAGCGATACCTAAACAATAAGACTCTAAATAGAAAACCAAATTAAACTAGAATACAAATTAATTAAAATATTCCTAAATATTATACATTTAACTCTAATTAGGGTTTCTTCAATTTTTTGCTCTGCATCACTCCTGCCAGGTTGGAGAAATTTCATCCTCGAATTTGTATGTTATAGTCTTCAAGAACATCTTCATGTGCATAAGGATTAATTTTTAAAACAGAGCTTTGACATAGATGACGAACTTTAAATTTTTCAACTTTTGTAATAACGTCCATCCAATCACTCCAATAGCGTAAAATAAATTCTTCTATCAACAACTTCTCCAATAATGTCTTCTCGTATTGTTTGTGTTGAACATCAACATAGTTGAGAAAAAATGATTTCTTCTCATAATCCATTAATTGTTCAAAAATATCACAACTTTTTTTGTCTTCTTTTGGCAAATCAAGAGAACAATAGGAGATTGTATCAACAACTATCTCTCTTTCCTCCACAAGATCAAAAGATGGATGAACAATTACCTCTTCTCGTCCCACAATATCAAGATACTTATCAAATTTAAGCAATTGATCCAAATCAATGTCTTTGTATTGAGGATTTGTTGTGGACACAAATGGCCAATTAATATTTTCCTCGGAAGGAATAATTTTGTCCGGAGAAACAAAGTTACCATTTTCCTCATTATCCTCATAACAAACATCATCATGGACAACTTCATCAAATTCATATGCCTGCTTTATGTGTAAATATTTTCTATCTCGAAGTTTCTTTAAATATTGAGAAATCAAAAGTAAAATCCTCAACATTCTATTTAAAACTTCTTTCAAGACTAAATCTTCGCGGCGATGTTGTCGTTTCATGAATCAATTTTTTTCTTCTTTTTTGTTTTCTATCTCTTTTTTTTTAACTAAACAGAAAAAATCAAAGAAGGAAAAAAGGAAAGAAGGAAAGGTTTGGTGGTAGATGGAGTTAGATTGGTGATACCAGGTTTTGGCTCTGATACCAAGCTGATGCAGCGGAAGTTTAATGTTTAAAATATTCCGTTGATTCTAGAGAATATCGGAATAAAAGAGCAACTAAATTCACGTTGATTCAAAATAATACCGTGAACTTAGGGATTTAAGACTCGTTGATTCCGCAGAATACTGAGAATTAATTGTTCAAATACTCACAAAGAGATTTGAAAATTGAAATATTATTGAACTCAAAAATCTGCTTGTAAAAGCTACAAAACACACTTATTTATACTAAGTAAGACTTATCCTAATATGATTAGAAAACCTATTTTAATAAGACTTATACCTAAATTAGGAATATTACCAAAATAAGATATTACCCAAATAAGCAATACCTAAACAATAAGACTCTAAATAGGAAACTAAATTAAACTAGAATACAAATTAATTAAAATATTCCTAAATATTATACATTTAACTCTAATTAGGATTTCTTCAATTTTTTGTTCTGCATCAGTTATTTATTATTTATAGTGGGATAACAATGCATCAAGTGAAGAGTAATAAAAAGAAGACTGTGCAGTGGGTCTCTGTGAATGTATTAATGAAATAAAGTTATGATTTCCATTGTTACTTCATCAGTATATTTGAAACTAAGTTTATTTTTTATTTTTTAATGTCCGAAACAACCTGGAATCTTTGAATGTGGTTACTATGTGATGAAGTGCCTCCAGGATATTGTTCGCGATTTGTGCATTCTTGAAAACAATGTGAGTTTCTCCAGAACTTGTTACTATTTTTTCGAAGAATGCATTGTGAAATGGATTTTCTTAAGTGAATTGTGAAGATGGTTAATGGGTGAATAGTTTGCTGCTTTATGCTTGAAACTAGCAATATAATCATATCTTGTGCTAGGGATTAGAGGAAGTGTTGTGTATGTTTAGGATAATCACATACACTTTATTTGCCATATTTATTATAAGTAAAAGCTATAACGCTATATACATTTTACTGAATGCATTCAACATGTTTGGAAAAATTAATGCCAATTTTTACTGTGTTCTACTATGTATTTAAGGCATTTTAGTGTAAACCAAAATGACTGGAGCTGTTGGATGTACAAATAGAATGCATATAAATCTTAGTGTTCAGTGTTAAAGTATTATTGAGCAATGATTGGAGCTGTTGCATGTACAGATAGAAAGCATATAAATCCCAGTGCTAAGTGTTAGAAGTAATATTGAGTAAAGCAAATAATATATTATAAATTATCAACTTCTTAGACAGCTTTGGTAACCGTTGTTTACTATGGTGATACAATTTATTTGCATGTTCTTCAGTTTTGATGTTAATCTTGGCAAACTTAAAAATATATGTTTTTATTGTGTTGTTTTATTTTAGGACAGATTCTATAATATATGAATACATTGTGTTGCTTTGTTTTTGAAGTTCAAGGGCTGTAATGAGTACACTATGGACGATCTTTCGCAACTTCGCGATCAGTTGGCGATGTATGTTGCAAAGTTACTTGTAGCATACAATAATGAGGTAAATTATATTTTTGCATGTAAATATCAAAGAATTGATTTTTGTAGCATAGTAGCTAATTGATTCTATATACTACAATTATAGGTGGCAAAGGTGAAGGGAAAGGCAAAGATCAAAGAGTAGATGTACTGATTGTTTCCTGCAAACTGTCATTATGTGTTCATGTAAATATTTGACATGTTTTCAAACAATATTTTTTATATTTGTATTACTATTTTATTTTATACCTATTTAAATGTTAGTAGGAATGTTATATACTAATATTTAATTATTCAAATTTGTACTTGTTTGAGGGAAAAATAGGAAAGGCAATAGAGCGCCACGTGTCAACCAATGGAATGATTTCAGCACAATCGGAGGTACCCTGCACAATCCGAGGTGCCCGGCATATAATGAGGTACCCCATACAAGTAGAGGTACCTTGTACAATTAGAGGTTTCCCGCACAAATAGAGGTACCCCATATAATGTGGTACCCCATACAAATAGGGGTACCCCGCGTAATAGGGGGTACCCCATGTAACTCGAGGTACCCGGCAAAGCGGATGTAAGAGAATCCACTGAAAATATCTGCCATGAGAAACGTCTCCACCTCCTAAAAGATATTATTTGATTTTGTCAGAATTAGGAATCAAGAACGTAGTATCAAAAGGGGGGGACAACCGCCTACTACCTCTGCCAAAAGTGAAGGACATTATCCCAAGGACAGTGGTCCCCAACCGCCTACCCAACAGCTACTGCAGAGGTACCCCAGACCACTCTCCAGCGCGCGCCACGTTTCTAAAAGATGAGATACGCCGCGAACATGCACATAATGACCCCAAGAATCATAAAAGCGGTAAAGGGACGTTAGCCAAAAAGGGTACGCCACGTGGCAGCTAAGGTACTCCATATATAAAGGCGCCTAGGTTTCATTCTCCATCATGTTCTCACTCACCATTAACACTCACACTCCAAAAAAAATAGGTTTTCTTCAACCTTAAAACCCTAATTTATAGAGGGCTAGCCAGCTCTCTTGACAAAAAAGCTTGAGTTTGCTAACTTGAACGTCGGAGTGTGAACGCCGGGGTACCCTGGCTTCACCTCTAACCTTTATTTCGCTATTTTGCAAGCGTGAAACTCATTGGGAAGGACACCTAACTTGCTTTTGACCTTCCACCGTTGCTACCACTCTCTCTCTCCTTCTCACCTCCCCCGATGTCCAGATATACCACACCGCACACAACAAACCAGTGAGGTACCCCATCTCCCCAAAAATACAAATTTATTGTTCTAGATTAGTTTGGCTTTTCCTACCCCAAAATCAGTTGAAAACAGTACTTTAGTTTAATTTGAATAGATTTTCTTTGAATACCATTATTAGATTGGCAAAACTAAAAGAATAATGAAAATAATCGAGTAACAACAATAATTTCAGCATCTTTTCTTTGAAGCCATTGACACTAAAAAATGTTTCAGCATCATAATATTAGTGATGCTATAGTATTACAAATTGCTGACACTAAAGTATTAGTATCCGTTTATTTTATCATGTCATATCCCAGTGTAAAACAAACTATTGACGTGTAATAATTGTTAGTAAATACTATCACTATAGTGTCATAATATTTTTGGATACTATGGTGAAAGTAACTTTTAAGAAGTGATCATTATCAGTAATTACTAATACCATAGTGTCATAAATCTGGTAATACTATAGTAATAGTAATCACTAACACCAATTACAAGTGTCACTATTTTTCTGACTCCCAGATTACTGACACAATTAACAAGTGTCAGTGAATGTAATTTCTGACATTATTCTAAAGTCAGTAAAGACCATTTTTCTAGTAGTGAAATTATAGCATGTTCTTCACAATAATTGTGCAAATTTCACACTTATCATTTTTAACATCATTGCAATTGATTAAAGCATGCTTAGAGATGTATTTGAACAAGCTAAAATTCAAATTTGCCAATCTAGCATGCTAAATATCACTAGACTCAACAATATAAGCAAAATTGACATTATAATCATCATTACTACTTAGTTTATACATACCATCACAAGAATACCCTTTCCCCACAAATGTCCCATTCTTTGAAATAATATAATTATTGCCCTCAAGTACAATCTTAAGTCCATTCTTACACATATTATTAATAGAAACAAGATTCTTCCTAATGGAAAGTACATGGAAGACATTGTTCAAAGTAACTTTCTTACCAGAAGTAAAGTTAATCGCCATTACTCCTTTTCCTTCTACTGTGGCTGCATCATTATTCTCTATAAGAATTATTTGTCCTTCTTTTTCCAATTTGTATGACGAGAAAAATTTCTTATCATTACAAACATGAATAGTTGCACTTGAATCGAGCCACCATTCGCAGGACTTTGTTTTAGCTATATTGATTTTATTGATCATTCCAATTCGCATTTCAGAGATCATAGCACAAATATCTTTAGATTTGTCTTCAATGACATTGACTTTATAAGAATTCATTTTTTCTTTTTTCTTCTTGGATCTGCATTGATTTTAGTAATGGCCTTTTTTGCTACACTAGAAGTAATTTTCAAAAAATGTTGTGGGCCATTACCAGACTTATTACCAGAATTCTTGAATTTCTTATCATTCTTGACTTTGAAATTCTTTGAAAACCTACTAGCTTCAACCACATTAACTTTAGAAGAATCATACTTGTCCTTGGAATCTCGAGACCTAGTATCTTCTTCGATTCTCAAGTGTTTTAGTAATTCCTCTAAAGTTATGTCCTCTCTATTATGAAGAGGTTTCTTTCTATAACCATTCCAATTTTGATTTAATTTAGCAATAATAACCATAACTTGAAATGATTCAGAGATTTCAAATTTCAACTCTCGAAGCTTAATAACAATAATTTACAACTCATGTATTTGATCAGGAACATACTTTGTATCTACCATGGTAAATTTAAAAATTTCGAAACAAGGAATTTGTCCGTATCTTCTTTCTCCATCTTATATATATACTCGAGTGCATTCCAGATTTCAATAAGAGAAGCCATTGAGTTGTAGAGATCTTAGAGCCTATTAGAGAGAGTTTTGAGTACATGACCCCAACACATCACTTTATCATCTTCACGTTGTTTTATAGCAACCTTGAAAGCTCCAGTATCATCCTCCTCCGGCTCTGGAAATGGTTCCGATTTTAGATCAAGAACATAAGCGATCTTGAGAACGGTGAGAAGAAAGAATAATTTTTCTTTCCAGCCAGTGAAGTGGTGCCATCAAAACGGTCACGATGAGCATTGGTATTGAGGAATGAAGTCATATTCTTTTTACCCTCCATTGTGGTAAAATAAAATGAAGTAAAATCGTAAAGATTATTAGAGTTTTTCAAGAATATAGAAGCAAACGAAGAAAAGCAAATAGAAAGGTTTAAGGCGTGTATAGACACTTTCCTTTAAGGTTTTATTTGCCCTCACCACACTTAGTTTGCTATGGAGTTGAATGGCAAATTACCCCCAAAATACAACAAACCTTGAATATAATCTCTAGTAATAAAATTGTATTCCATAAAATGTTTGAAATCTCTAATAAAATAGAGTATTTATAGAAAATAAAGTCTCTATTCATGAAGAGACTTACTTATACACAAGTGAGACAACCTTTTAATGAAAATACATTTATTCATAAATAGTATAACTCTTCACATGAAGGTACCTTTTAGAGTAGATATATCTTTTCATTTAATTAATTTAAAATAAATTATCTAATTAATTATTTAAAGAGATATTACAATCTCTCTTACACTTGCCACATTGCTTAGTCTAATTATTCGTTTTTTTCATACGGAATGATTTGTAGGGATTTAGAGGATTAAAAGGATCACCGAGAAAAAAGTAACACACATGGGCTTATCAAGTAATGAATGAATTGGTTCAGCGTGCTTTGTTGTGTAAGTATAAAGATAATGGTAAAATTCTTTAAGATTCTAGATTGGATAAAAATGGAGATATTTTCCAGTTCTAGAAACTCCACTTGTTTCGAAAAATGATCAAATATTCCATAGCAGAAACATCAGCTTAGAATCTACGATTACAGTTCATGACATGGATGGCAATAGAACATATCATAAGGGAACCAGTACTATTCTTCTTGTAATAACGTATTAGGATCAAAGCAATTAGGCTTACTACTTTTGTTCAAAACAGGAAATTGTATTAATGTACTTGAAAAGAACCTGTAAAATAGTCTAAAATCATTAGGCATTTAATAAGATTATTAGTCTAAAAATGAGCACAGAAATATAAAACCAATTCTACTTGCTGCAGTTAGTGCTACATATCCAAAAATATTTTATCCTCAATGATGTGGCATTCAATAACTGGTTGGAGGGATAATACGATTAATTCACTTATATCTTTTAAAAAATTGTCAACCACTCAATAAGTAACACATCATTTGAGATGAAATATGGAATAAAAAATTTCGAAAGTCTATCATTACTTCCCTAAAATGGTTGACAGATTTCTTGACTCTTATCCAGCTGCAGTCCAAGAATTAAAAATTATGGAGAATAAGGATCAACAATCGGGGAGAAGAGAGACATCAATATTGATTGCGGCAAAAATGGGAGTGGCAGAGATGGTGCATAAAATTTTAGATACATTTCCCGTGGCCATGCAGGACGTGGATTCAGAAAAAAAAAAAAAAAGATTTTCGTCCTCTTGGCTATTGAGAATCACAAACCAGTATCTACAAGCTCCCGTTGGATTGAAAAATATTGCAAGAAAGCATTTTTCGACATGTTGACATTAAAGGAAACAATGCATTGCATCTTACAGTTAAATTTAAAGAGTATGGACCTTGGTGTATTCCAGGAGCTGTATTGCAAATGCAATAGGAAATCAAGTGGTTTAAGATATATATGTGTTGGGAAATTGATTAGTAAAGCAGACACGCAACTAAAGTGAAATTGAGAAATAATGAGACAATAGAATCACATAGGACATAAGAAATTATGTGGTTTAGCTTTTAGCATACGTTCAAAGGCGAAGACGGAAGGAAAATATTTTACTAGTGAAATGAGGATGACAAGTATTGTAATATTTTAGTTCACTACCCAATACCCCAATACACCCAAACTCTCAAATCACTAAACTCTTAAAAACACTCTTGTGAGGTACAATTTTCACACTTAAATATAATAGAATTTATTTTAAGTTAACAAGCTCCCTTAAGTATTAAAATTATAATAATATAAAATATTTAATTCTAAGTAATGATGACATAAGCAACGACATAAGTAATGATGACAGAAGCAACAACATAAGTAATAATGATATAAGCAATGACATAAGTGATGATGTAAGAGAAGTATGTAGAGAAAGTTAAGAATTCTATAATTTAGTAAGTTATTTATGAAGGTTAATCTCAACCATTGATCAAGATTTATGGTGACAAAATCCTAGCCATCCATTAGCCCTTAGAAATCCTATAAATACCCCTACCCCCTTTCATTTTCAATCAAACCTAGAAATTTCATTCTCTTCTAAGTCATAATATCAAGAGTAGAGAAATCCTTAATTTTGAAAGGTCTAGAGAAGTTAAGGTCAAGAGGTAAGTAACACTTCAACTACAATGTAGGGACAAAATTCTTTTATACTTAACTTTAGTTTTAACCATTCCTTTATGTTGTGATGGCTATTATGATGTGAAATGTTATAATCTAAATTCTTATATGGTCGGTTATGCCGCCTAATCTATGATACTTAATTACATTATGATCGGTTTTACCACCTAATCTATGATACTTAGGTATGTTATGGTCGGCTCTGCCACCTAAGCTATGATACTTAATTATGTTGTGGATGGCTCTGCCGCCAAATCTCTAATACTTAGTTATATTATGGTCGGCTCTGTCGCCTAATCTGTGATACTTATACTTAATTATGCTATGGTCGGCTGTGCCGCCTATATTAAAAAATCTTGTTCTTAAATAGTATTTTGTGTTGATTCTGTTATGCATCTAGAAACTTCAAATGTTATAACATAAATTGCATTGGATACATGCATATCATGGATTACATTATGAAGAATATGTTTTCAAAAAATGAATTTATGAAAAATAAGTGGGTGTACTATCAGGTGGCAAAGTTTCTAAGGAGGGCAAGCCCTCAAAGCTAAGTAAAAAGAAATCTTTTGGGGACAGCGATACGTATCGCCCAAAAGACAAACTAATGAGGCCCAAGGGCATGTTGTTTAAAAGAATAAAAGTGCCAACCTTGTAATGCAATATATCTAGGGCGCTAATGAAGTTGTTTTGTATTTTTAAGTTTCTTTTAAAAGCTTAATATGATCATCCATATGCATAATAAGTTATACATGCATCCAAGTGTTATCTTACTGGGCATTAGCTCATAAAGTCCTTACATTGCAGATAACGATGAGTAGGGCAAGCTGGCGCTAAGTCTTAGCCAAGACGAAGTGCATATGGGCATAACAGACCTTGGGATTTTATGCTGGGCTCAGTTTTGTTTTAATCAAAAATAAATATCTTAGCTTTATGTAATAATCAATTTTTGAAATAAACTATGGAATCTTTGTATGACTTTTACTTTATGACAGAAAATTTTGTTTGTTGTGTTAAATTTTTAGAATTCATATTTATATTAAAAGTAACAATGTTTTAAACATTTTTAAATAAAGATTTTAATGGAGGGTTGCACACTCTCTAAATAAAGAAGAATAACTAAAAATTAGATGATTTTCAAATGAGGGGAGCACCCCTTTTATAGCCAAATTTTGACTACTGTGCATTCTATTATTTTATTATTTATTTTTATTTGTATTTTTCCTTATGTAGCCCATACCCTTTTCTTCTTCTTCTTCTTCTTTGTTCTTTTTTCTTTTTTCTTTTTTTTTCTCTTTCCTTTTCGTTGCGGCACTAGCAGTGCCCATCACTTACGTTTTGACATTCTCTCACTTGGAGATTAAATTGGGAACCAATCAATTTTCACACCATTCTATCTGCTTCATCATAGTCATGTTACTTACATTTCTACTAGGCCACAATAGGATCTACTTCATACAAACTTGTTTGTATTGATCGGCTTGGTCAAAACATTTGTTAGGTTCTCCTTGGTATGGATTTTCTATAAATTCACACTTCCATCTTCCACTACTTCTTGAACGAAGTGGTACTGAACTCCTCTGTGCTTTGTCCTTGAATGAAATGATGGATTCCTTACAATGTATAAGACACTCTAACTGTCACAAAACATAGGAATTTTTTCTTGTATGTGCCCGAACTCCTTCAATAACCTTTGTATCCAAATAGCTTCTTTGCAAGCTTGTGTAGCCGCCATGTATTCTGCTTCTATTGTAGATAGAGCCACAACGGGCTACAATTTTGAAACCCCACGTACGACACCTCCTACAAGTGTATACACATAGCCAGTGGTGGATTTCATTTTATCAAGGTCTCCTACAAAATCTGAATCCATATAGCCTCTGACAGTAAATTCTGATCCTCTTTAACATAATGCAACATCGGAGGTTCTTTTGATGTATCTTAAAATCCTCTTCACAATTTTCTAATGTTCTCCACCAGGATTCGCCATGTATCGACTGACATCCCCCACTGCTTGTGTAGTGTTCGGTCTAGTACATATCATAACGAACATTAAACTTCCTACTGCTAATGCATACGATAATCGAGACATCTCCTTCCCCTCTGCTTCATTGCTAGGACATATACTTGAAAATAACTTAAAATTAACAGGAAGTGGGGTAGTAATTGGCTTACAATCGTGCATGTTGAATCGCCGTAATATTTTCTTTAAGTAATTCTTTCGTGAAAGCCAAATTTTCTTGTTATTTCTATCTCGGTAAATTTGCATCCCTAGAATTTTGTTTTCTGGTCTCAAATCCTTCACTTCAAACTCCTTAGCCAACTATACCTTCAATTCTTGGACTCGATCTTTATTGGGGCTTGCTACCAACATGCCATTTATATACAATAATAAAATAATGAAATCATTATCCTCAAAGCTCTTGTAATATGCACAATGATCTGAACTGAGTCTGTTGTATCCAAAGACATGATGAAGGAATCAAATCTCTTATACAAACACCTTGGTGCCTGTTTGAGACCGTATAGAGATTTGTTCAACCTGCAAACTAAGTTCTCTTTGCCCTTTTTAGCAAAACCTTCTGGTTGAAGTTTTCACATCTAACTACTCTAGATGTAGGTCAAATGTAGCACACATCGCCAAGACTACTCTAACTGTCGTGAGTCGAACCACTGGAGAAAATATCTCAATAAAGTCAATGCATTCTTTTTTAGCATATCTTTTCACCACTAATCTTGCACGGTATTGCTCTACTTGGCCATTGCCATCATGTTTGATCTTGTAAACTCATTTATTACCAATGGCTTTTCTTCTCTGTGATAGTGGTATAAGTTCCCATGTCTTATTTTTTTTTAGAGCCTCAATTACTTCCTGTATTGCTATCATTTACAAAGCAACATCTGGGCTATTTAAAGCTTCATGGAAAGTTGATGGCTCTACATCCTCTATTAGAAGACAGTATGTAACATTGATATATGTATCATACTCTGAGTCTGACACTGGCAGTCGTTTCTTACGAGTTGACCGATGAACTTCTAGAGTCTCGGACTCGAATGGTTTTTGTTCCTCATGCTCTGGTGCTGCTTCAGAAGAATCTGAATCTTTTGGATTATTTTCCACATATACCGGCACAGTCTCTAACTTTTCTTTTATAGTGCTATCATCCCCATCTCTTCTTTGTAGTTGATATTCTATGATAACATTTCTGCTGATGAGGATCTTGTGGGCAGTGGGGTCCCATAAACAATACCCTTTTACTCCATCAATATATCCCAAGAAGATACACCTCCTAGATTTTGGATTTAGCTTTGTTCTTTCTTGTGCATTATACATTACGTACACAGGACATCCAAATATGTGTAGATAAGAGTAATCAGCTGGCTTTATGTATTATTTCCCCTTTAAGTATGAACAAATTAGCACCGATATTTTTTGTCTTCATCAATACAAGCGTGCCTCCAGCAATCTTAATGATCCTATTTTCAACATGAGTTTTGCACCCATGACTATTTATTTGTCCCAAAGACAATATATTTTTCTTCAGACCTTCGACATGTCGTACCTCCTCAATTGTGCGAATTGTACCATCAAACATTTTTTATTTTGACAGTACCAATATCAACGATCTCCAAGGCATGATCACCACCCATGTATACAGATCCTCATGAGATAAGTTCATATGTATGAAACCATTCTTTTCGTGAGGTCATGTACTAGGTAGCTCATAAGTCTATAAGCCAGACATCAGATAACCTTTTTCTGCCTTCTAAAATAATTGTTGCCTTACTGTAGAGAATATCGCCATCATATGAGGTACTTGCTACACATCCCTCAGTATTTGATGACTTAGGATCTTTACCCCATATTCTCTTTTGGTTATTCTAACACGCTTTCTTGACATGCTTTTTCTTGCCACAATTGTAGCATTTGATATTCTTCTTATTTCTTGATTTTGATCTATCATGATTGTGACTTCCACTGTGGCCACGTTCTGTTGATCTCACTCTTATCACCAATAGTGTTTCTGCTTGCTGCGAACTTGCTTGTATGTCTTCCTTATTTTTCCTTTTACTCTCCTTATTTAATATGGAGGGTGCAACATCATCGAAAACTAGACTTTTCGTTGGGGGATTGTTCGTCAGATTGATGATGAGTTGATCATACAAATCTGTTAGACTTTGAAGTAGAATCTACGCATGTTCATTTTCCTCTATTTTATGACCCAACGTTATGAGTTGTGAAAATAAAGTCTTCCAGGTATTGATATGATCAGTCACTGATGTTGATTCCGCCATTTGAAGAGTATAAAGTCTCATCTTTAAGAAGATCTTGTTGTGCTGCGATTTGGGCTCGTATGGCTTTGTGAGAGTATCGCATATTTCTTTTAATATATTTTTTCTGCCACACTGGATAATACTCCATCTGCAAGTGCCAAGTGCAGACAGCAATTGCATTGCCGTCCATCTCATTCCACTTGTTACCATCAGTCATCTCCGTGGGCCTTTCTCCGATTGTTGCTAAGCAATTATTCTTCCTCAATACAACTTTCATCTTCATTTTCCACAATGAAAAATTATTTCTATTGAACTTCTTAATTTCGTATTTTGCCGCCATCGCTTTTCACCACGAATTACCTTTGCTAGGATTGGTTCCTACTATTTTGTTAGCCTATATGGAATTCCAATTCACCCCCCCCCTCTTGGGTTGCACACTTATATTTCATATTTCATGTGAATAGTAACCATATATATAAACATTGATGTATACGTGAATAGTACTGTATACGTGAATAATACCTTGACTTCAAAAAATATAACCAGTAGCTCTGATACCACTGTTGGGAAATTGATTTGTGAAGCAGACATGCAACTAAAATTAAATTGAGAAACAATAAGACAATAGAATCACAGAGGACACCAGAAATTACGTGGTTAGGCTTTTAGCGTACATCTACGGGCGAAAACGAAAGGAAAATATTTTACTAGTACAAATGAGAATTACAAGTATTGTAATATTTTGGTTCACTACTCAAAACCCCAATACACTAAAACTCTCAAATCACTAAACTCTTAAAAACACTCTCTAAATAAAGAAGAAGAACTGAAAATTAGATGATTTTCAAATGAGGGGAGCCACCCTTTTTATAGCCAAATTTGGGCTATTGTGCATTCTATTATTTTATTATTTATTATTATTTTATTTTTCCTTATGCAACCCATACCTTTTTTTTCTTCCTTTTTCCTTTTTCCTTTCTCTTTCCTTTTCGGTGCGGCACTAACAGTGCCCACCGCTTACTTTTTGACAATATGTTCCCTCGTTGATTCTAATTCACCACAGCCATAGGCTCATGTTCCATTCTTGTCCCTCATTATTATGTGATATGGACAATACAATTTGTCAAGGAATTAATGCCGCAATATTTCTTTCTTTGATGGAACAACAAAGGCTAGACGCCAAAGGAAATTTTCATAAAAACACAGAAAGAACTTGTCAAAGATGGCCAAGAATGGCTGTCAAGAACTTCTGAATCATGCTTAGTTGTGGCTGCACTCATAGCAACCGTTGCATTCACAGCTTCATCTACTGTGCCAAGCGGCCTCAACGAACAAAGTGGTAAACCAATCCTGGAAAATGAGCCTGGCTTCAAAATATTTGCCATTTCATCATTTGTTGCTCTGTGCTTCTCTATGACAGCTTTTTCATTTTTCCTCTCAGTTCTCACTTCTATATAACGAGAAAAAAATTTCACCATGGCCTTGCTAAGAAAACTTCTCCTTGGTTTGACGTCGCTATTTACATCAATTGCTGCTATAATGATTGTTGTATTATGAAGCAAATCAGTTGGTAAAACGACCAGCTGATGTAGCGTTTAGGAAAGCAACACACTTACTCTTCCGAACGACATGAATGAAGGTCGTTTTAGTTTAAGTGATGCACGAGAGTTTCACGTCCACTGATAAGCTGTTTTCTTGGTTCGTTAGAATCAGTTAATTCACATGCCAGTCACGTGGGCTTCTGGGTTCGTCACTGATTCGTTAACAAGCTGTTATATATAGCTGATTCTGCCAACGGATGAGGGGGTGTGTGAGAGCTATTGTGAGTTGAGGAGATTGAAACATAGGCTTCTTGAAAGACTCTGTAATCAGCTTGAAAAGCTCTTTGTAACTTTTGTGAACAATCAATATAATTGGGTTCTGTTTCTCCCGTGGATGTAGGCTAGATTGAAACTAGCTGAACCACGTTAACTCTTGTTCTTTTCTTTATTCTTTAATCTTGTTAGTTCTAGATTCTGTGTGTATTTTGCTGGATTGATTTTGGTGCATCTTGTTTGTTTAATTGTGATCTTGGGAAGTGTTTCGAGTTGATTGGATTGTTTGTCACTCTTAAACACTACAATTGGTATCAGAGCATGGATTCCAAATCAGACACAAGAATGGCTGGTTCAAAGATCGATCTAGAGAAGTTTACAGGGAAGAATGACTTAAATATATGGAAGGTTAAGATGGAGGCACTACTGATCACTCAAGGCCTAGGTGATGCCTTATAACCTATCATCAAGAAAGAAGGATTAGAAGCCTCCACATCATCATCATCACTAACATCACAACAAGCTGCTGAGATTGACACAAAGGCAAGGAGTACCATAATCTTGAGTCTTGGAGACTCGGTGATCAGGGAATTTGCAAGAGAGAGAACAGTGGCTGATCTGTGGGCAAAGCTTGAAAGGGTGTATATGGCTAAATCATTAGCCAACAGACTTTACATCAAGAAAAGGATGTTCACACTAAATATGGCTGAAAGATCATCTCTCGAAGACCACCTTGATGAATTCAACAAAGTTTGTGACACACTGGAAATAATTGATGAAGGTTTAGATGATGAAGATAAAGCATTGCTTTTGGTTAGTTCACTTCCACCCTCATATTCAAACTTTGTCGATGCACTCATGTATGGGAGACAGACTTTATCATTGGATGAAGTTAAGGCTACCTTGAATACTAAAGGACTGCAAGAAAAATCAGGGAATATGAACTCTAGAGAAGTGATGGCAGTAAAAGCAAAGACTGGTAAGTATGATGGAAAGAAAAAGAAGCAAGGGAACAACAAACAAAAGACTAAAGGCAAGAAATGTTTTCAGTGCCAGAAAGAAGGGCATTTCAAGAGAGGTTGCCCAGAACTCAAGAACAAGAAAAAGGAATAAAATGGAGCTGCTGCTACTTTTGAGGAAGAGGGGTATGAGTCAGCAGGAGTATGTGTGGCTACAGAGCATGTGTAAAAAGGTACCTGGATTCTAGACTCAGGTTGTACATTTCATATGTGCCCCTTTAAAGATTACCTATTAAACTATCATGAAACTGATGGAGGAAAAGTTATGATGGGTAACAATGCTGTTTGTAAGATTGTGGGGATAGGGAATGTAAACCTAAAATTGCATGATGGAACAATAAGAGAATTAAGGGAAGTTAGGTATGTACCTGAACTTAAAAGGAATTTAATATCTCTAGGTATGCTTGACCAAATGGGGCTTAACATTAAGCTTGAATCTGGTGAGCTGAGAATCTCAAATGGAGATGGGGTAGTTATGAAAGGTTACAAAAGAAATGGGATTTATGTTTTCAATGGGGAAGTTATAACTGGTGTGTCAGGAGTGTCAATCAGTTCAAGCTGTGATAACACTTTGCTGTGGCACCTTAGATTAGGACATATGAGCTTGAGAGGTCTGAAAGAATTACAGAAGCAAGGGGTTCTAGGCAGCAGTCAAATCTCATAATTGGATTTTTGTAAAGACTGTGTACTAGGCAAAGCTACAAGAAATAGCTTTGGAAGATCAGTTCATTCAACCAAAGGAATCCTTGAATACATACACTCCGATTTATGGGGACCAGCACAGACAATGTCACTAGGTGGCAATACCTATTTCTTGTCTTTAATAGATGATTATTCAAGGAGAGTATGGATTTATGTCTTAAAACACAAGGATCAAGTATTTGGCAAGTTTAGAGAGTGGAAATCCCTGGTCGAAAATCAAACTGGATTGAAAGTGAAGAAACTCATAACTGACAATGGTATTGAGTTTTGTAATCAAGAGTTTGATAGCTACTATGCAGATCATGGCATTGCAAGGCATAGAACTATAAGGTTGACTCCTCAACAAAATAGGTTAGCCGAAAGAATGAACAGAACCCTGATGGACAGAGTAAGAAGCATGATGATCCAGTCACAACTTCCCAAAGGATTATGGGCTGAGACTCTATTAACAGCAAGCTATCTGGTAAATCTAAGTCCCTCTGCAGCACTTGACTTCAAAACCCCATTTGAGAAATGGCATGGAAAACCAACAAACTATGGCAGCCTCAAAGTATTTGGATGTCCAGCTTATGCACATGTGAGTCAAGGGAAGTTAGCTCCAAGAGCCCATAAAGGAAAGTTCATTGGGTATTCTGAAGGTGTTAAGGGTTTCAAGCTATGGTGTACAGACCTTAATCCCCCAAAGTGTATTATCAGTAGAGATGTAATATTCAATGAGAAAGTTGCACTGGAAATGAAGAAATCTACTGACACAGATGCACAAAAGGATAAGGAGAGAACTAAGGTTCAGTTTGAGGTGGAGCCCTACACCAGAGAAGCTTCAGAAGATAAAGATGAATCTTATCAAGGAGCTGCTGATGAAGAAACTGATCTTGTAAAGCAAGAGACCAGCTGACAAGAGACAGAGAAAGAAGGAAAGTAAAAGAACCTGTCAGATATGGATATGCAAATCTGATAGCCTATGCATTGACAGCATCTTATCAAATTGATGATGATGAACCCAAGAACTACAAAGAGGCTATCCAAGGACCATATAAAGATGAGTGGAAAAAGGCCATGGATGAAGAAATCAATTCACTAAAGAAGAACAATACATGGGAGCTGGTTAAAAGACCTGCTAACAGTAGAACAATAGAATGTAAATGGATCTACAAAGTCAATGATGGACTAACAGCCACTGAACCTAGAAGATTCAAAGCTAGGTTAGTAGCTAAGAGTTACACACAGAAGGCTGGAGTGGATTTCAAAGAAGTGTTCTCACCAGTAGTCAGACACACATCAATCAGAGTGCTACTGGCTTTAACAGCTGTAAAAGACATGGAGCTTGATCAACTCGATGTCAAGACAGCCTTTCTACATGGAAGACTAAATGAGGACATCTTGATGACACAGCTTGAAGGGTACACAAGTCCTGAATCTGCTGACTGTGTATGTCTGCTGAAGAGGTCACTGTATGGGCTGAAACAATCACTCAGACAGTGGTATCTTAGATTTGAGGAGTTCATGGTAACTCATGGATATCTAAGGTGCAGTTATGATGTATGTGTTTACTACAAGATCATAAAATCAGGTAACTACAAATAGTTGCTATTATATGTAGATGATATGTTGATTGCTTGTAATGAAAGAGAAGAGATTGAGGCTTTGAAGCAGCTGCTCAATTCAGAATTTGATATGAAAAACTTGGGTCCAGCTAAGAAGATTTTGGGAATGGAAATAATAAGGAACATGAAGAAGGGTACTATGATTCTGTCTCAAAGGAAGTATCTAGAGAAGGTACTTGGAGCTTTTGAGATGTGAAGCAGCAAGTTAGTAGTAACCCCTCTAGCATCTCACTTCAAACTGTCATGTTCACAATGCCCCAGTACAGATGAAGAGAGGAATGGAATGACAAAAGTTCCTTATGCAAATGTTGTTGGTTGCATGATGTATGCAATGGTACTTACAAGATCAGATTTAGCTCATGCTTTAAGTGTTGTAAGTAGGTTTATGGCTACACCTGGAAAGGAGTACTAGAAGGCTGTTAAATGGGTGCTGAGGTATCTAAAAGGTACACAACAGTATGGCCTGGTATATAGAACATCAGCTGGAAAGGTTGCAGGTCTCTGTAGTTATGTTGACTCAGACTATGCTGGGGATTTAGACAGAAGGAGATCTCTAACTGGCTATATGTTTTTCTTGGATGGTTGCCTTGTTAACTAGAAGGCAAGTTTGCAGCATGTTGTTGTCTTGTCAACAACAGAGGCTGAATACACTGCTGCAACAGAAGCTGTCAAGGAGGCTCTATGGCTGAGAGGGTTGATAACAGAACTGGGGATGAAGCAGGAGACTGTTGAAGTTCATTATGACAGCTCAAGTGCAATTTACTTGAGTAAGAACCCAGTTCACCATGAAAAAACTAAACACATAGATATCAAGTTACATTTCATCAGAAATGTAATCTTTAAAGGTGTGATTAGCATGGTGAAAGTGCATACAGATGATAATCCTGCTAACATGCTTACTAAGGTGGTAACTACAGCTAAGTTCAAGAGCTGCTTGGACAAAGCTCGACTGAGTGAATTCTAAATACTCAGGTTGGAGAAATCAGAATCAGGGAGTGATTTGTTCAAGGTGGAGAATTGTTGTATTATGAATCAAATCAGTTGGTAAAACGACCAGCTGATGTAGTGTTTAGGAAAGCAACACACTTACTCTTCCGAACGACGTGAATGAAGGTCGTTTTAGTTTAAGTGATGCACGAGAGTTTCACGTGCACGGATAAGCTGCTTTCTTGGTTCGTTAGAATCAGTTAATTCACATGCCAGTCACGTGGGCTTCTGGGTTCGTCACTGATTCGTTAACAAACTGTTATATATAGCTGATTCTACCAACGGATGAGGGGGTGTGTGAGAGCTATTGTGAGTTGAGGAGATTGAAACATAGGCTTCTTGAAAGACTCTGTAATCAGCTTGAAAAGCTCTATGTAACTTCTGTGAACAATCAATAGAATTGTGTTCTGTTTCTCCCGTGGATGTAGGCTAGATTGAAACTAGCTGAACCACGTTAACTCTTGTTCTTTTCTTTATTCTTTAATCTTGTTTGTTCTAGATTCTGTGTGTATTTTGCTGGATTGATTCTTGGTGCATCTTGTTTGTTTGATTGTGATCTTGGGAAGTGTTTCGAGTTGATTGGATTGTCAGTCATTCTTAAACACTACAATGATCTCATTCTGTTCAGGGTATTTCTTTGTGTTAAAGAATGAGATCAGATCAGTAATACATCCATTATATGCAGCAACATGCTTCCCACTGATATTTTTTTTCCCTTGCACACATTCCTCTTTACTTAGATCTTATTTAGGCTATCTTCAAAAAGGTTTCACAACGTACGAAAAGTGTGATTCCTCACTAAGTCACTGCTTATTTTCGCTCGTTTACTTGTTTGGATTTGAAGCAGTCATTTCTAATGAAATGTTCTAACTGAATTTTGTTTCTGTTTTGTCAGTACAAGTTTTCGTAACATTACACCAAAAATAAATTGAATATATAATAAAAAATTATTGGCAATAGAGTATTTTTATAATAAGGGAATTATAATAAAGTACGAGATAAATTAAAGGATAAAAAAAATAAATTTTAATATATTAATATTAGGAAATTTAGAATATGAATATGTTGATGTCTTTGGTAAATTAAAGTGATCATTTAATATCTATTTTGCTTCAATGTAACCTATAAAAAAAATCAAAATTGAAAATTTAACTACGATTTGAACTAGATTTTTCTATCTTTGTCCATGGATCCTTTACTTAAAAATTTGCAAGTATAAATCCACTTAAAAATATATGTTTCACAATTTCATAAACCAAGTTGTTAATTTTGAATTGACTCTTGGATGCAAATTAGGTGAACGGATATTTTTTTTTGGAAAGAAAAAATATAAAATATTAAAATATTTATCTTTCTATTTTTTTAACATGTCTCTTATTTTATTAAAATAAGAAATTCCGTTATGCTAAAATAATTCAAACTAAAACTCGAAACGCGGCCGAAACTAACTTGTTTCAATATAATGTCACGTCAAGTACAAATTCTTCGGTCTAGTTTAGGCAAACACATTCACACCCAAATTCAACTGGGCCTTCACACTCTGCACAAATTAGTGACAGCTAATTTTCCTTTTAAGTTTAATATTATATATATCCCTCAAGTGTGGTCTACTAGTAATCTTACCTTGTAAGTCTCTATCCTCTCCGTTCTCACTCAAATTCCATATGATTCAATTTTTTAACATTTCGGTTTTTAGAGGTAGGTAATGGGCAAAGGCCAAATCGATTTTTTAGTCTTCTACATCCCCAAACTTTGAATTTGGATAGCCAACCAAACAAAACTACGTGAAAATCACTTGGCTAAGAATAAATAACGTGTTTTGCATTTTTTTAAAAAGGACCTAATTTTTCTTTTGTTAAAGAATTTTAGATTTTTCTTTTTTTTTCTCCCTTTCTCTTATTTCTCTCTTTATTTTTCATAAATTCTCTAATGGAAGAATGAAAATTTATTCTCTTTTTAAAAAGTAAAATTGACACATCATTTAGAAATAATAAATTTTATATAAAATAAAAAAAATTGAAGTTAAAATAAATTTTTAGCACTTTCACCTCATAAGAGTAAAATAGTTAATTTAAGTTTTGACTAAAGCAGTCTTATCAATCAACTATATTAAAAAAAATTTAAGTCACAACAAAAAATAATTACGATAGATTTAATTAATTAATTTTTTAAAAATCTTTTTTATTGAAAATTTTAAAAATAATATGAATTTTTTATAATTAATTTTCAGAAATAGAGTGGATTTATAAAAATTCCGGATGAAAATAGCACCACCATTTTATTATAGAGAAAAACCACGAACACCCCACGCATTGACACCCTTTCCGCTAGATTGGATTGACTAAAGGACATTTAGATACTTTTGCTTTGTGTTGTTGAATTGTGATTTAAAATTGTTGACTGGTACGATGCGTCGTCAGATTTACTACTAGTAATTAGCACCACTTGTCAAAATTTAAATGGACAATATAAAACTTATCGAACAAAGCATATGCTTTTGACTTTTGATTTGCACCGAGATCACAAAATCCACTTTTAACTTTCCTCTTCTCCGGTCTTACAACACAAACAAAAAGCTTAACCAATCATTTTTTATTTGCGCCGAGATCACAAAACTAAGTGAATGCATTGTACCCATTTTTACCTGGTGTACCAAGATAAAATTCTTAAAGGAATAGTTTTTTTATTGATATTTTTATTCTTTGTACAGAGCTCTGCTATTTATACGCATGGCTAGATACTTTACATGGTAAGTGTTTACATGGAAAGAATCACCATTTAATTATACAATTTTTTCATGAGATTATTCTTCTCATATTTACAATCTCGTTGATCGCATTCCTTGAATACAGATTCTTACTTTGTGTTCAAGGTTATTGCTTGATAGCTTCACACGATTATGTGGCATCTAACTTGGACTCTTTTCTAACTCCCCCCCCCCTTCAAGCTTAACTGTCTGTTTGAGACTTTAAGCTTGTCTCTTAAAAATCTGAAACGATCACAGCTCAAGGGTTTTCTCAAAACATCTGCCACTTGTTCTTTTGTCGGTACATATCTCACTTCTTGTTCACCGTTTGCAATTTTTTCTCTCACGAATTGTACATCAATTTCGATGTGTTTAGTTCGGGCATGAAATACTGGATTGCTGGCAAGGGATGCTGCACTTGTGTTATCACACCAGATTACTGGTCTTTGTTTTGGCTTCATTCCAAGTTCTCCTAGCAAAGAACATATCCACATGATTTCAGCACTTGCATCGGCAAGGGACCTATATTCTGATTCAGTGCTAGAGCGTGCCACCACCTTCTGTTTTTTCGATCTCCATGAGACTAGATTACCACCAAGGAAGGTGCAGTAACCACCAGTAGACCGTATGTCATCTTGATCACTTGCCCAACCTGCATCAGTGAAACACATCAATCTTGGTTTTTGATGGGTGTCGAAGCCAACAAAAATAAATTCCTACTCTAAATAAATTGTGTATAGTGATTGAGCAGGGTCGTGTCCACAGAGATCGGTAATTATTTAAATCCTTTTTAAACGTAAAACGTAAAATGGGGGAATTGTTGACAATAATAAAAATCAAATTAAAATAACGAGAATGTAAATTAAAGTTGTGATTCAAATTGGAGAAAGCTCTGGTTGAAGGAATTAACTCAGCTTGATTCGACTACTGATCATTGATTCAAATATAGATTATTATTACTCATGAATAGACCGGTTATAGCTACTGAGACCCTCTAATAGCCAATCTCTCCTTAACTAGTCGATAACCAAGGTACGACCGTTGGTTATTTCCCTAATCAATAGACAACCCTAGATACGATCATAGGATTTAATCAATTGACAGCCTGAAAAACCAGAGAGAC
>MKYO02030512.1:1054102-1328674 GCA_002013955.2 Citrus medica | reverse complement strand
TCTTTTTGAGCCCTCGTCAGATCACTAGGTAGTGTTCTTGTAACTAAGTAATTGACAATGTCAGCGTACCAAGGAACCATACCTTGAGTTACAAAGAGATGCTCATCTGGAAAATCATCTTTCAAAGGTGCTGCTTCTTCACTCGTGGTCAATCTACTAAGGTGGTCTGCAACTAAGTTTTCTGTTCCTTTCTTGTCACGGATCTCCAAGTTGAATTCTTGAAGTAATAGGATCCAGCGGATAAGTCTCGGTTTCGCTTCCTTCTTGGCGAGCAAATATCTGAGAGCTGCATGGTCAGAAAAAACAATCACTTTAGTACCCAATAAATATGAACGGAATTTTTCTAAAGCAAAAACAATAGTTAAAAGTTCTTTTTCCGTTGTTGAGTAATTGCACTGAGCACTATCAAGTGTTCTTGATGCGTAATATATCACATGAGTAGCTCTTCCAACCCTTTGTCTGAGAATAGCACCAACAACATAATTACTGGTGTCGCACATTATCTCAAAAGGGAGGCTCCAGTCTGGTGGCTGTATAATTGGAGCTGAAGTCAATAACTCCTTAAGTTTATCAAATGCTACCTTGCATGCTTCATTAAAATCAAACGTCACATCTTTCTGAAGAAGCTTGCATAAAGGCTAAGCTATCTTCGAAAAATCCTTGATAAATCGTCTATAGAAACCTGCATGACCAAGGAAAGAACGAACTTCCCGCACACATGTGGGATAAGGTAAAGATTTAATAACATCTATTTTAGCTTTATCTACCTCAATTCCTCTAGCAGAGACTACATGACCCAAAATAATGCCTTGATCTACCATAAAATGACATTTTTCATAATTCAAGACAAGGTTTGTTTCAATGCATGTTTCAAGCACTTTCTTCAGATTACAGAGGCAATCATCGAAAGAATCAGCATAGACCGTAAAATCATCCATAAATACCTCTATAGTGTTTTCTACATAGTCTGAAAAAATACTGACCATGCACCTCTGAAAAGTGGTGGGAGCGTTACAAAGACCAAATGGCATACGTCGGTACGCAAAGGTTCCAAAAGGACATGTGAAGGTAGTCTTCTCCTGATCCTCAGGCGCAACTGGTATCTGATGAAAACCTGAATAGCCATCAAGACAACAAAAGTGAGATTTTCCTGCCAACCTTTCAAGCATCTGATCAATAAAAGGAATAGGAAAATGATCCTTCCTAGTGAGTGAATTAAGCTTTCTAAAATCAATACAAACCCTCCACCCATTCTGAACTCGGGTAGGAACTAGCTCACCATAAGAATTCTCAACAATTGTTATACCAGTTTTCTTCGGTACCACTTGTACCGGACTTACCCATTTGCTATCCGAAATTGGATAGATTATACCTGCATCAAGAAGTTTTAGAATTTCTTTCTTCACTACTTCCATCATGAGTGGATTTAAACGGCGTTGGGCTTGAATTGAGGGTTTGGCATCTTCCTTCAGCAGTATTCTATGCATGCACGTGGATGGACTTATCCCTTTAATATCTGCAATTGTCCATCCAATAGCCTTTTTGTAATTCCGTAGCACTCTAATAAGTTTCTCTTCCTCTAAAGTACTAAGCTTTGAAGAGATGATCACCGGAAGTGTCTCATCATCTCCTAAAAACATGTACTTTAGATGACTAGGCAATGGTTTAAGCTCTATTTTTGGTGCCTGCAAAATAGATGGAATAAGTTTTGCATTAGATGAAGGTAATTTATTATTAGACATATGATGAGTTAAAGTTCTCAAAGAATTTAATTCATAAATTGTCTCTTGCAATACAGAATTTAAAACAAACTCATTTTCATCCTTTTGCAATCCTTTGAGGCCCAAACTGTTATTTAAAGCAGCTACCAATGAATCTTCAACATCCAAATAAAAAACTTCCTGCACTATAGGGTTAATAACATCCATAGAAAATACCGAATTTTCCTCACTGGGATATTTCATGGCATCATACATATTGAACTCCATAACCTCTCCATCAAACTCCATAGTAAGAGTCCCTTTATGTACATCCATTTTAGTTCTAGCAGTCTTAAGAAAAGGTCTTCCTAGCAAAATTGGGACAGAATTAGAGGAGTTATCATCTTCCATATCAAGTACATAAAAATCAGCAGGAAAAACCAACTCATTAACTTGTACTAAGACATCTTCTAATACCCCATCAGGATATGCATTAGACCTATCAGCTAGTTGAATTATCACGCCAGTTTCTTTTAATGGACCAACATTCAAAGATGAATAAATGGAACGAGGCATGACATTAATAGAAGCTCCTAGATCTAACATAGCCTTTTCAACTCTAACACTACCAATTTTACAAGGGATAGTAAACATACCTGGATCCTTGCACTTAGGAGGTAGTTTCTTTTGGAGAACTGCTGAAACATTCTCCCCCATGTGAACTTTTTCATCTCCTCTTAATTTTCTCTTAGAGGTGCATAGTTCCTTAAGGACTTTAGCATATCGAGGTATTTGTTTTATAGCATCTAATAAAGGAATATTTACCTCAACCTTGCGAAATGTCTCAAGGATGTCTTTCTCTTGTTCCTCCTTCTTGGATTTTGCAAACCGGCTTGGAAAAGGAGGAGGTATCACAATAGGTAGGGGTTTCGCTCTGGTGGGTTGTGCATCTTGAGATTGAGGCATCAATTCATTCTTCTCAAGCTCATCTTCTACATGCTCTGTCACTTTCTTACTAGGCTCTTGCAACTCCTTCCCACTTCTAAGGATGACAGCACTAACGTTTTGCTTTGGATTCACCTCAGATTGTGAAGGCAATCTCCCTAATACTTGAGACTCCAGACGGCTCACTGTAGTCGCCAATTGACTCATTTGGTTCTCCAAGTTCTGAATGCTTGCTGTAGTTGCCTGCTGAAATTGTTGAGTGTTAGTCGCAAGTGATTTAACAATTTCTTCAAGAGATATACCTGACTTGGAGGTTGACTGTGGAGGTGCTGGTTGTCTTGGTGGATACTGTTGTGGGAATCCTGACGGCCTAACTCCATAGCTGAAGTTGGGATGATCCTTCCATCCCGGATTGTATGTTTGTGCATAAGGATCATACCTCCTCTGAGGCATGCCTGGAAATCCTCCAACTGCATTGGCTTGTTCAACGGGTTCTTCTTGAAGTGTAGGACACATATCAGTTGAATGACCCATATTGTAACAAATACCACAAGTCTTCACCTGTTGCACATTACCTACAACAAACTTTTCCACAAGAGAAGTGAGTTTATCTAAACGTTGTTCAACAGAAGAAATATTTACCTCATTCACCTTCCTTGAAGTGGGATCTTGCCTGCTGCCAAATTGTTGTGCGTTGGCAGCCATATTTGATATCAACTCCCTTGCTTGAGTAGGAGTCTTGTTCACCAACACGCCTCCACTAGCAGCATCTATCATACTTCTATCCATCAATGATAGTCCTTCGTAAAAATATTGAATAAGAAGTTGATCAGAAATCTGATGCTGAGGACAGCTGGCACACAATTGTTTGAATCGCTCCCAATACTCATACAAAGTCTCCCCAGGAAGTTGTCTAATCCCACAAATGTCTTTTCTGATGTTGGCAGCTCTTGAAGCAGGAAAGTACTTCTCGAGGAACTGCTTCTTCAAATCATTCCACGTTGTAATCGATCCAGGAGGCAAGTAATACAACCAGTCTTTAGCTAGCCCATCTACAGAGAACGGAAAAGCACGCAGCTTAATCTGCTCTTCAGTCACGCCTTGTGGTCTCATACTTGAACACACAACATGAAACTCCTTAAGATGTTTATGAGGATCTTCACCTGCAAAACCATGAAACTTGGGTAATAAATGAATAAGACCAGACTTTAATTCAAAATTTACCTCCAAGTCTACATATTGAATACAGAGTGGTTGTTGATTCAAGTCTGGTTCAGCTAACTCTCTAAGAGTTCTTTCTACAGGTGCAGCTCTATCCATCACTTGTTCTTCTGAATCGCTAGATGATTCAACTAAATCAGGCACCGTATCTGTTTCAGAAAGCAAAGGCGACGAGGATCGTTGCTTAGCTCGCTTTGTCTGCTGTCTCAGCTGGCGAGCTGTCTTCTCAATTTCAGGATCAAACGAAAGTGTACCTGTACGAGAAGAACGAACCATACACCAAGTAAAACGTAAAAAGGATTAAATAAATGACACCAATCCCCGGCAACGGCGCCAAAATTTGATGGGTGTCGAAGCCAACAAAAATAAATTCCTACTCTAAATAAATTGTGTATAGTGATTGAGCAGGGTCGTGTCCACAGAGATCGGTAATTATTTAAATCCTTTTGAAACGTAAAACGTAAAATGGGGGAATTGTTGACAATAATAAAAATCAAATTAAAATAACAAGAATGCAAATTAAAGTTGTAATTCAAATTGGAGAAAGCTCTGGTTGAAGGAATTAACTCAGCTTGATTCGACTACTGATCATTGATTCAAATATAGATTATTATTACTTATGAATAGACCGGTTATAGCTATTGAGACCCTCTAATAGCCAATCTCTCCTTAACTAGTCGATAACCAAGGTACGACCGTTGGATATTTCCCTAATCAATAGACAACCCTAGATACGATCATAGAATTTAATCAATTGACAGCCTGAAAAACCAGAGAGACCCAAATCCTAATCAACACATATGATGATTCATTTAAATTAGATTGTTTATTCTCACAACACAACTCTCTGCTATGTTATTTGTCACAAACATTAAATTCTTCATACGATGAATCCTTTAATTGACAATAGATTAAGTTGATAATTAAATAGTGGCCAATTACCTAATTAACAAACATAATCATGAAAATAATTCAGAGAATAAACAAATACCCAAAAAGTAATAAAACAATTAAAGCACAAGAAAGATCTCACAGTAGTGATGAATCAAAGCTTCATTAACCTTCAACCAGAAAAATGGGTTTAGTTCCTCATAGAGAGAAGAGAAAAATTAGATCTAGGGTTTCTTTTTCTCCAATCCAAAATCCCCTTTTTCACAATAGATTCCTCCCTTAAATACTCTCTCTCTCTTCTCCTCCAGAATTCTATTTAAAATAAAATACTAATATCTGAAATATTAAATTCGTAATTACAAAATAACCAAAAATACAAAACACGTTAAACTAAAAACTGCAGGTCCGCAGTTGACAGCACGCGCCCACGCCTTATCAACAAAGTTCTTCTGACGCTCATAATTTCTCCAAGAGAACAATCCTCCTTAAACATCATCTTTTAGCTCAATTTTATCACCAATCAATAGAATTGCACCTACAAAAGTAAAACACAAGTAAAACATTATTATTAAGTGCAAAACATCGATATTAAGGGAAGTAAACAATGCAAAACTAGTGCATAAATTGCACTCTAACAGTTTTCCTTTTGGTACGAAGTGCAGGCCATAATTTAAGGTTCCTTTCAAGTATCTGAGAATTCTCTTACACCCCTCCCAGTGAGTTTGTTTAGGTGCTTCTAAATATTGGCTTAGTGTGTTCACTACATATGTTATTTCATGCCTTGTTAAGGTGGCATATTGTAGGCCTCCAATTACACTCATGTACAAGGTATTGTCACTGAAAGCTTTCCGTCCTTCTTTTCTCAACTTGGTACTTGTGCTCATTGGTGTAGGCAGGCTTTTGCAATTTTCCATTCATGTTCGTTTTAGAAGGTCAGTGATGTATTTCCCTTGCAATAGATGCATTCCCTCAGCAGCCCTTTCTACTTCAATTCCCAAGAAGTATTTTAGCGAGCCAAGATCCTTCAGAGAGAAGCTAGCTTTTATTCAGCTTCTGAATCACATCATCAATTATCCTACTATTACTTCCTATAAGTAGTATGTCATCTACATACACAAGTAGCAGCACTGTATCTCCATCTTTGTTCATAAAAAATAGTGAGGGGTCTGATATTGAGTTTTTGAACCCCCAGTCTTTAAGGGCTGAACTGAGCTTATTATACTAGGCCCTTGGAGCCTGTTTGAGGCCATAAAGTGTCTTTTTTAACTTGCAAATATATTGTGGCTTTCGTTTGTCCTCGAAGTGTTTCAGTTGACTTATAAAAACTTTTTCATATCGTTCACCATGCAAGAATGCAATATCCACGTCCACTTGTTTGATATCCCAGCTGTTCATAACAGTTAGGTTCAACACAATTCTAATAGTTGGTGATTTGGCCACTGGACTGAAAGTTTCGTTAAAATCGATGCCCGCTGTTTGATGAAACCCTTTAGCCACAAGTCTCGCTTTATACCTTGCCACAATGCCATCTGGATTATACTTCACCTTGTAAACCCATTTATTTCCTACTACCTTTTGATCCCAAGAGGGTGGAACCAATTCCCGGGTTCTGTTTTTCTAGAGTGCTTCAAACTCTTCCCTCATGGCTTAATCCCATTTTTTTATTTTTCAACGCCTCTTCTACACTTGCTGAAGTGTCAATTTTCTCTCTTGCTAATCTTTTTGCTGTGTAAATTTTGGGTTTATATATCCCAAACTTGGCTCTTGCAGTCATAGGGTGACTAGGGAGAAGTGTTTGTGGCTGGATTGTTGACTCTGTAGCTGCAGTGTTTTGGGTACTTTCTGCTGTTGTTTCTGAGTTTTTCATGTTTGGTTCTAGTGTTTTAGGTTCTGTATTGTTGGTCTCTTAGTTTGGTGAAAGGATGTGGTGCTCTCGGTCTGTTGGACAATGAAGGTTGGAGCTTGCTTCTTGAACAACTGCTAGTGGAGATGTAGCTGAGGCACATCCTGAAGTAGAAACCTGTGGCACTGTTAGGATTTAAGCATAATATGGACACACGCCTGTATTTTTCTCACTTACAGGAGGTTGAAATGCTTTGTCATTTTGAAATGGAAATTCAGACTCATTAAAGACCACATCTATTGCTATATAAACTCTCCCACTACTGTGTAAGCACATGTATCCTTTGTGTTGAGAGCTATATCCTATAAAGACACATTTAGCAGTGCGAAAATCTAATTTATGTGAATTGTATGGCCTTAAGTGGGGAAAACATGCACAACCGAAAACCTTCATGAATTTGTAATTAGGCTTTTGATGATAGACTATCTCATATGGGGATTTTCGATTGAGTACTAATGTCGGCATCCTATTTATTAAGAATATGGTTGTTTCAAAGGCTTGCCACCAATACTTTGTAGGTATTGAGGCTTGTGCTAGTTAGGTTAGGCCGGTTTTTACTATATGCCTATGCTTTCTTTCCACCCTTCCATTTTTGTGATGAGAGTGAGGACATGAATGCCTAAATAAAAATCCATTTTCTTTGAGAAGACTCTGACTCGCTGTGTGACGACACAAGTTTATTGAAAGCAACAAAAAGAGAAGTTGCAAGGGGACTTTTGACTCTGGATTCAGGTGTCTTGCAAGATGTTTTCAACAGATACAATCCTCCATCAGCTATTCCTTGAAGCAAGACTTTCTTCCTCATTTTGTCATGTATAAGGCAAGTATTTTTCTTGAAAACAACAAATAAGTTATTGTCAGATAA
Source organism: Citrus medica (assembly GCA_002013955.2). Lineage (NCBI taxonomy): Eukaryota > Viridiplantae > Streptophyta > Magnoliopsida > Sapindales > Rutaceae > Citrus > Citrus medica. The sequence continues at coordinate 1,321,149 of MKYO02030512.1, read as the reverse complement.
TAATTTAAAGATGCTAAGGAGATTTTTTGTAATATGAGGGGCATGCAAAACATCTTTTAAAATAATTGGCTTTTGATATGGGACAGGTAATGAGGATCTACCAATATAGTTTATTTTTAACTTATGACCATTACCAACCATAACTTTGTCACTTCCCTTGTATTCAAATTTCATTTCAAGGTGAGATTGTCAGCAAAGTTTTTCATTTTGGAATAAAAGTCACTAACAGTCATAGACCCCTTTTTTCTGGGTTTGAAGCTGCATCCTAAGTTGTAGGATTCGATCTTTTGACTGAGAGGAGAAAAGCCTTTCCAGTGCATTCCAAACTTCATAGAAAGTGGTGCAACTGATGACTGAACTTAAGACACTTTCATTCATTGAAGACATTAGCCAACTAAGAAGAAGTTGGTCATGTTTCTTCCAAAGTGCATATTCTGGATTTACAGTCGTTCCTGCAGTTTAGTCATCTACAGCAACTACCAGAAATTTATTTGGGCAAGGTTTTGTGCTGTTTATGAAGCCTTCAATTTCATTGCCACGGATTGAGGGCAAGACTTGAGATTTCCACATCAGGTAATTTTGTAATTTATTGGGACGGTGAAATTGAAGGTGGTGGGATTGGTTTGTGGTATTGTATGGGTGGCGGAATTGGTAGTATTAACAGAACTAGATGAAGCCATTATTTCGACTTATCTGCTCTGATACCAAGATAAAATTCTTAAAGGAATAGCTTTTTTATTGCTATTTTTATTCTTTGTACAGAGCTCTGCTATTTATATGCATAGCTAGATACTTTACATGGTAAGTGTTTACATGGCAAGAATCACCATTTAATCATACAATATTTTCATGAGATTATTCTTCTCATATTTACAATCTCGTTGATCACCTTCCTTGAATATAGATTCTTGCTTTGTGTCCAAAGTTATTGCCTGACAGCTTCACACGATTATGTGGCATCTGACTTGGACTCTTTTCTAACTTAGCATGTCAGTAGACAGTCAAAACCAAATAGGATAATGGCTATATACTTGACTCTAAAGAGAACTCCTCGTACCCCTATCTATGTGTCACCTCATTAGACAATCCAAATAGGACATGAACTCTGTCTATGTGCCACCTTATTAGACAATCCAAATAGGACATGAACTCTGTAAGTTACTGTTGAGTGTTAGAAAATGTATATTTATAAAGGAGAAAATCGTCATTTTACATTTCACGTCTTACTAACAACCCTTACTTTTGTGTATTTAAGCTTCTTGTAATTTAATTATGTGTGTTTTATTTTAATTAAATATTTTATGTATTTTAGGGGCATCATGGTCATTTCACAATAAACGAGAGATCAGACGGCAAAACGGACATCACTTTTGAACTCAGGACAGTCGAAAATCTTAGGAGGAATATAAAAGGAAAAACGACACTGTTCACATGTGCGGTACTATTCATGTGTACGATACTGTCTACGTTACTGTTCAAGACATTGTTTACATAGACGGATCGATGACGTGGCATTGACCAATGATGTGGCATTGACTGATGAGGCGTCACGATCCTGTTGGACTAAAATTCTTATGTACTGTTGATGGTGACGTGGCAGCATATCAGTGGACCAAAAATCCCGCATACGGTACATGCATCACACAGGATTATTTTCAACCAAACCGCGTCACTGTTCAACCCGGGCCAAACTGTGTTACTATTCATCTACGTGGTCAAACCACGTACTGTTGACTGATGACGTGGTACAATTCTGAGCGTCCAAATTATTTTTAATTCGATGGCCATGATTTACTCAATGTATCTATAAAAAGGGGGCCTCCCCCCCGAAATTTGATATCTCTGAATTCATTTTTGGGATCCATTTTCTGTAATTTTTTCTCCATCTTGTATTTTCTACGTATTTTAATAAATTCTCATTTTGCCCCTAGTTCAATTATGAGTAGCTAATTTTCTTTCAAACTTGGGTTGAAGGTGAAGTCTCAACATGTGTCATGGGTTTTATTTGGTAAATTTATTTTCTCTTCCCCTCTAGTTTTTGTGGATGTTTTGACTTCTCGTCGACAAATAATAATAAGCTTCCTAGATACCGCCCTAGTTACACCGGCTCCCTAGTACAAGGTTATTATTATTTGGCACGATAAGCCCTTAGCACTATATTGATTAGAGCGTGGTTCGTGAGGTGTGGATTCCCCCCTCATGATTTAATTGGCATTAATAAGGATTATTTAGCCCATGATGCATGTTCATATGGATCCAAATACCCAAGTACGTCATCTCAATAGATTTCTCTTCAATTTATTCTCGTCATTTCAATTCCAATTTAGAATTTATTCTTGTCATTTCAATTCCAATTTTAAGATAATCCAAATCATTTTCACCACAAATCCAACCACCTATTTACAAAATTAATTCTACACGCAATTAAATTCCACCTCCTCGTGGGATCGACACTCGTCATCATTAGTCTATTCTACAATAGATTCCTGCGCTTGCGAGTTCAATAAAATTTACACAACAAGTTTTTTGCGCCGTTGCCGAGGAGGTAAGTTATTTTAATTCGTAAAATTAATTTTTGTAAATAATTTCTTTTATTTATTTTCTTGTTTTTTATTATTAAAAAAAGAAAAAGAAAAAAAAGTGAATCAACATTTAAAGGTTAGTATTTCTTTTCTTTTTCTCTTCTTTAAAATTCTATAATTTAATTTTCAAGTTATTTTTTTTCTTCTTTATAATTTTTTTATCTTACTAATTTTTTTAATTAAGGTTAGTATCGTAATTTCTCCCTCTTCTTTATTTTTTTATTTTTCCCGTCTTTATTTTTATTTTATTTGTTTTGCATGCATGGTCGAAGGTCATTATTACCTAATCTTGAACCTATCGACCTTGAAATTCAGAAAACACTTTGCACACACAAACAAGTTAAAAATAAAATGGATTTGCAACCACAGAAGAGGTCATTTAAGGACTACTTCAGTCCTTTAGGTAATTTGAGCACATCATGCATAAGATACCCAAATGTAGCTGCTAGGAGTTTTGAACTAAAACTTAGTGTGCTAAATTGTCTCCTAACATTCTATGGCTTAGAAAATGAGGACCTATATAATAATTTGAATGATTTTCATGTTATTTGTCAAACATTTAAATATGAGAATTTTTCAGATGATGATGTAAAACTTAGACTATTCCCATTTTCTTTAAATGATAGAGCTCGTTCATGGCTTAGTACATTACCTACTAATAGCATTGCATCATGGGAACAAATGGTTACAAAATTTTTGAATAAATATTTCCCAGTACATAAAACCAATGCTATTCGCAGGGAAATTTCAGAGTTTACCCTGAGAGATTACGAGCAGTTTTTCGAAACATGGGAGCGATTCAATGGGCTACTCTTGAAGTGTCCACATCATAGGTACGAGAAATGACACCAATGCCAATACTTTTTGGAGGAATTATTGCCGAATGTGCAAGAATGGCTAATGGCAACAAGTGGAGGAGAGCTAATGTCAAAAAGTGCATCAGAGATTTGAGAATTCTTCCAGCGACAAGCGGATAATTCCCAACAACGGAGTCGGTCACTCAGGAATACTAGAAGAATTAAGGGAGTAAATGAAGTTCACATTGGTGAGTCAAGTTCAGAAATCCAAAAAGTTAAGGAGATGGTTGAAGGTCTCGCTCGACAAATAGTATCATTATCAACTGCTAAATTAACAGAGCCACATGACCATAACTCATACTCAGATCAAGCCAATGCCATAGAAGTAATGAGAAAACCATCAAATTACAACCCATACTCCAATACATATAACCCTAGATGGAGAGACCACCTCAATTTTTCATGGTCTCAAGGATTCCAACAGAATGGACCAGCAGCTCCAGCTCCACCAGTGCAACAAATTCCTCAAGTTCTTCAAGCCTCTCAGCCCCCATTGAGACCATACAATTAGAACCAGAACTACTCTTAACCCAGATCATGGGAGGATTCATTCCAGAATCTTAAGAATCTTACTCACTCTACGATTGAGCAACAAAACCGCACCATTGATGGATTACGAAATGAGTTGCGAGCAGGCTTCAACTCACAAGCCCAATCAGTTTCAAGTCTCGAGAAGATAATGAGACAACTTGCTTCTTCAGTTCAGACCTTGGCAATGACTGTTGAGAAAGACAAGTTTCCAAGGCAACCAGTGCCTAATGAGTACATGAAGCAAGTATCAGTTCACCACAACAGCATGGAGAGGTCAAAGCAGTCATGACCTTACAAAAGGGAAAATAAGTCGACAACAAAGTGGAGATGCTTGTGACAAAAGAAAATCAAATTGTACCTGTGAGTGTTGAGGACTCATCACCGGAGGAGAGAAAAGAAACCAAACCACGAGAATATGTTTCCAAAGCTCCATTTCCTCAGAGGTTAGTGAAAGGAAAGAAGGAAAAATCCACAAGTGAGATTCTCGAAATCTTCAAAAAGGTAAGTGTTAACATCCATTTACTTGATGCTATAAAACAAGTTCCATCTTATGCCAATTTTCTTAAAGACCTTTGTACTAAAAAGAGAAACATGCATGTTCAAAAGAAGGCATTTTTAACAGAAAACGTGAGTTCTATACTCCAACATAAAATTCCTTTAAAATGCAAAGACCCAGGCTCCCCCATTATCTCATGTGGCATAGGGAACCACACAATTGAGAATAATTTGTTGGATTTTGAAGCTAGTGTAAATCTATTGCCTTACTCAGTATTTTTGACACTTGGACTTGGAGAATTACACCTAACTCCAATGGTGTTACAGCTTGCAGATCGGTCCATGAAAATACCTCGTGGTATTGTAGAGGACGTGCTTATCCAAGTAGACAAGTTTTATTTTTCTGGTGATTTCATTGTAATTGACACTCAACCAATACATGATTCAAGGAAGCACATCCCCATTATTATAGGTCGATCTTTCTTGGCAACTGCGGATGCTCACATTCAATACAGGACTGAAAATATGCAGTTGTCCTTCGGCAACATGACTATGGAACTAAACGTTTTCAACATTGCCAAACAACCTTACAAAGCAAATAATGGAATTGTTAATGTGGATTTAATAGAAGCATTAATTGATAATACTTTTGTTTCAAACCTTAGTGATGATCCTTTACAAACATGTTTAACTCACTTTGGTTTGGATTTTGATATTGACAGATCGGTCGACGAGGTCAACGCCTTACTTGACTCAGCACCATCCATGAACACAAATAAATGGAAGTCAAGAGTTGAACAACTAGCACCATCAGAGAAGAAACTCATCCCATCATCAGAATCACAACAAAAACTCGAGCTCAAACCATTACCCAACACTATGGAATATGCATTTTTGGGAGAAGAAAGTACTCTGCCAGTAATCATCTCATCATCCCTGAATGACGAACAAAAAGGTAAGTTGTTAGATGTTTTAAAAGAGTACAAAGGAGCAGTAGGATAGACCATAGCAGACATTAAAGGTATAAACCCAGTAGACTGCATGCATTAGATTCACCTTGATGAAAATGTTAAACCTACTAGGGAAATGCAATGTCGGTTAAATCCTAATATGAAAGAAGTTGATAGAATGGAAGTCCTTAAACTATTAGATGCAGGTATCATTTACCCCATTTCTGATAGTTCATAGGTCAGTCCTGTGCAAGTTGTCCCTAAAAAGTCAGGAGTCACAGTAGTTACGAATGCCGATAATGAATTGATACCCACTAGAGTGACTACAGGATGGCGTGTATGCATTGATTATAGAAAATTGAATTCTGTCACATGTAAAGACCATTTTCCTTTACCATTTATTGATCAAATGCTTGATAGATTAGCAGGCCATGAATTTTATTGCTTTCTAGATGGTTACTCAGGATATAATCAGATTCCCATAGCACCAAAAGATCAAGAGAAGACCACTTTCACTTGCCCTTTTGGTACTTTTGTATATAGGAGGATGTCATTTGGATTATGTAATGCACCTGCCACATTTCAACGATGCATATTAAGCATTTTTTTATATGGTTGAATGTTTCCTTGAAGTCTTTATGGATGATTTTTCTGTCTTTAGTGACTCGTTTGATCAATGTTTACATCATCTAACACTAGTTCTACAGAGATGTATCAAGAAGAATTTAGTCTTAAATTGAGAGAAGTGTCATTTTATGGTAAAATAAGGTATTGTTCTCGGTCACATCATTTCGAGCAAAGGTATTGAGGTTGACAAAGCCAAGGTGGATCTCATTTCTAATCTTTCTCCACCCAAAACAGTTAGAGAAGTAAGATCTTTCCTTGAGCATGTTGGTTTCTATAGACGTTTCATTAAAGTTTTTAACAAAGTTTCTAGACCCTTATGTAATTTACTTGCTAAGGATGTACCTTTTATCTTTAATGATTCATGTCTTGTGGCGTTTGAAAAATTAAAGCAGTTGTTGACATCATCACCCATCATTCAAGCCCCAAACTGGAGCTTACCATTTAAACTCATGTGTGATGCATCCGATTATGCAGAAGGAGCAGTATTAGGATAAATAGTTGATCGAATTCCCCATGTTATTTATTATGCCAGTATGACATTGAATGATGCACAGTTGAACTATTCAACTACTGAAAAAGAAATGCTAGTAGTAGTGTTTGCATTGGAAAAATTTTGATCTTATCTCATTGGTTATAAAATAATTGTGTTCACAGATCATGTTGCTCTTAAATATCTTCTCACAAAGAAAGATGCAAAAGATAGACTAATTCGTTGAGTATTACTTTTGTACGAATTTGACTTGGAATTCAAAGATAAGAAAGGCACATAGAATATTGTGGCGGATCATCTCTCTCGTCTCCATTTTGATATAATTACATACCATTACCATTAAATGAGTCATTTCCAGATGAACAATTAATGAGTATGGAAGTATTACCTTAGTATACTGATATAGTTAATTATCTTGTTACAGGTAAACTTCCAGAGCATTGGATTAAGCAAGACAATACCAAATTTTTTACGGAAATAAAGAATTCCTTTTGAGATGACCCTTATTTGTTCAAGTATTGTGCAGATTAAATTATTAGACGATGTGTCCTAGGAAGTGAAATTCAAAATATCATTTCATTTTGCCATGAACAAGCTTGTGGAGGCCATTTCAGTACTAAGAAAACAGCTACTAAAGTTTTACAATGTGATTTCTATTGGTCAACTATATTTCGAGACGCTTACACTTTCTGTTCTTTATGTGATAGGTGTCAACGAATGGGGAACATTACACGAAGGAACATGATACCACTAAATCCAATTTTAGTGGTTGAGATTTTTGACGTATGGGGTATCGACTTCATAAGACCCTTTCCCCCTTCTTTTGGCCATCAATACATATTGGTTGCTATACTACGTATCAAAATGGGTAGAAGTAATTCCATGTAGAACCAATGATCACAAGATGGTGATAGGATTTTTGAAAAGCAACATTGTTTCACACTTTAGATTCCCTCGAGCAATAATCAGTGATGGTGGTGCACACTTTTGTAACAAAGCATTCAAAGCTCTTTTGACAAAGTATTCAATCACTCACAAAGTGGCGACCCCATATCATCTGCAAATCAGTGGCCAAGTTGAGATCTCCAATCGAGAAATAAAGCACATATTAGAAAAGACGGTGAGGCCGGAGAAAAAAGAATGGTCATTAAGACTTGATAATGCATTATGGATATATAGAACGGCTTTCAAGGCCCCGATTGGGATGTTACCCGACAGGCTAGTGTATGAAAAAGCTTACCACCTACCTGTGGAACTCGAGCATGATGAATATTGGGCCATCAAGAAATTCAATTTTGACATGCAGTAAGCCAGCTCAGAAAGAAGATTACAGCTAGTAGAACTTGAAGAAATTCGCAATGATCCATACGAAAATGGCAAAATTTACAAGCAACGAATGAAAGTCTTCCATGACAAGCAAATTATGAGAAAATCTTTCACTCCAGGTCAAAAAGTGTTTTTGTTCAATTCTCGCTTGCACCTATTCCCAGGTAAGTTACGCTCTCGATGGTCTGGTCCCTTTATTATTCATATTGTTTTTCCACATGGGGTAATTAAAATTAAGGACCCAAAGAACAGTGTCACATTTAAAGTTAATGGTTAAATATTAAAGCCATATTTAGAGTACCAACCACATGGAGAAGACACCGAAATAAATTTGAGTGACCCACCAGATTTTAATTGATTTTTTTTCTTTTCGGTGGTTTGATTTTTCTTTCTTTCTTTTTATTATTCTTTTGCTAATTGAAATTATTTTTGTATAAGTGTGTTTGTTTTACCATTAAGTTTTCTCTTATCATTGTTAATCATGAGTACCATACTTAGACCGTTTCTCCTGAACATTCTTAAACCACTTCAACGTATTAAAACTCATCTTAAAAGGCAGATTCAATTTTGTAAAACACATCGTATTTAAGCTCTGCAACCACCAGAGTTAGTATCTTATGTTGAGGGTTTAGAAAGCCAACTCAAAGATATTGAGAGAAGTGTTTACGACATCCAGTTGGAGCTTGAGGTAAATTCAATAAGAGGAAGATTTTAATTTTCTTTGTGTGTTTTAATTTGTTTTTCTGTTTGTGTGCTTTAGTTTGTTACCCCGGTGAAGTGGCGGATAACGGTACTCCGTGACAATCAAGTCGGTTACTTCAATTTCCCATAATAACTGATATTCTGAGGCGAAAGTATGGACATAAACGAGATTCTAGCGAAGCTTCACAAGCGATTCCCTTCACTTCCTCAGAATGCCCTCCTTACAATCTATAAAGCTCGATCCGAACGAATGCGATTGCTGATGAGAAATAACATACCTGCTGACATCCATTGGTTAATCGAGGCGAAAGTACGATTGGCAGGTGAGTTACCTCCAAAATTTATTGCATACATGCCTGGTTGTGGTAAAGAAAATTATGCAAGAAAACGACGAGCTCGAAGAATTTCTGTTGCTTGTCATAAGTGTGCCAGAATGAGTTGCGATAAAAAGCCATGTTCTTTAGGAATAGTGTCTGATAACAGGGAAGATAAGATTCAATTCATTAGGGATGGCTTGAATAAGGAGTCATTGGATGATATCCTTTTGTCTTTTGAAACGCATCCCAGTGGATATGTGCAAAGAGCGATTATCCAGTTATGGCCATTATTCCAGAAAGAACATGCACAATATAGTCTCGGGAATCTGACTATAAACGACCCTATTTGCCAGTTTATAAGAAAACTGGATGGGAAGCCTATCCTCAACTCATAGAGGATGTTCAAGCCTTTTCTGGATGTAAAACCAGAGGAAGATGTGAGCCACAGTCGCAACTACTTGTACATATCCTTTTTACTTCACTGTTATTTTATTTCACTATTGTTTTATCATTTGCATTATTGTCTTTAATAATTTCATTTTATTACTGTTTGCTTTTTCCTTTTTACTGTTTCCTTTTTGACTCACGAGCTATGTACTTTACACGTTATTTGACATTGACATGTTACCTCATACACAACTGTAACCCACTATCACCAAGACTCTTAAATGTGATTTTTTTTTGTCAAGCACTCACAAATTATTTTTGAGAAGTATTCCAATGGCAGCTACTCCCAATAGACAATTCAAGAACATTTGTGTACTTTCTGGATTTACCTATGGAAAACATAAAGAGTTCGTTGATGCAGCCATAGATTTTGGTCGAAGCATAGCAGAGAGAAAATTACACTTGGTGTATGGAGGAGGTAACTGAGGGTTATCAAAATTGGTCTCAGAAGCTACTTTTGTCAGAGGAAGCCAAGTGTTAGGCATTATCCCAAGAGTCCTAAAATCTTTGGGCAGTTTGTCTTACTCACCGACTGGAGAAGAGTTAGTCGTCTCAGGTATGCAAGAAAGAATAACTGAAATGCTTAATCATGCTGATGCTTTTATTTTCCTTCCAGGAGATCTTGCAACACTAGAGGCACTTATCACACTAGCATCTTGGGCCTATCTGCACATTCACTAGAAGTACAAATTAGATTTAACTCTCTGCCTGTAAATATTTTCTTCTGTGTTGCACCACCCAGGTGATGTCTTCTAAACTCTACTTCTTTCCTTTAAAACATCGAGGACAATGTTTCGTTCTGGTTGGGGGGAGGGAATAGTCGAAAATTGTGGAATCTTGGTTAAGTTTTTACTAATTTTTTGTTGTAGAAACTAATTGTTGCTAACTTTTGTGTTGAAGATGGCTGAATATGGAGTGTAGTGACTCTAGAATTGCATCTTCATCATTTGAAAAAAAAACAAAAAATTCAAAAAAAATTCAGACTTTTTCTTTATTAAGTTTTAATGTTCATTTTTCTTCTTCTTTTTAATTTCTCCTTTATAATATACATTTTCAAATATTTGAGTCGAAGATGGCTGAATATAAAGTGTAGTGCCTCTAGAAACACATCTTCTTAAGTTAAAAAAAAAAATTATTTTCGTTTTCTATCATTTTCTAATTAGGTTTTCTGCATCATTTTCACATTTCTGCATGTATATTTTCCTTTCATGTTTAGAATAGGTTGGGGGGCAGGATGTTGTTTAAAAAAAATTGTTATTTGTTTTAACATTGGATGACATGATTAATTTCATATTTTAGTATCTGTATTATCTTTGGTCTTAAGTGACGTTACACTATGTTTGCTACTCTACTTGTTGATGTTGGAGACAAATATGAGTTGCTTGAAGGAATGAACATGTCATAATAAGTATCAAGTGAGTTTTTGAGCCTATCATTTTTCTTGGAGAGTAACCATTTTGCCCATTCCTTATACAACTTAGCAGTTTATTATTATATACACGATCTCTAGATTTCTTTTGAGTCAACCCTTAAAAAAATTGTAAAATTAAAAAAAAAATGTGTGTTGCTATATTTGGAGGCCCATTTAACTAGTAGATATGGAAGGTTATTTAGAGCCCTAAAAGACGATGGAAAGACTATTTTTGATCCGTTTGAGCCTTTCTAGCCATTTCTTTTGTGAAATATCCATAGTTAACCATTTTGAACCTTTAAAAAAAAAGAAAAACCTTTTGTTTGTTAAACTTATCATCTTGACCCACCCCGATTTAGAGTATTATCCGATGTCTTATAAGTTCCATCACCTATTTGTGTTTGAGAAAAATGTAAATAATTATTTTGTTCAGTGACGTTGTACCAAGTAAAAGCAAAAAAAAATGTTTAAAAAAAAAGAAATATAATAATAATAGGTGAAATCCACCTTGCAACTTCCAAAAAAAATAAAAAAAAATAAAATTCCTCTGCATTTTTTTCAAACATACACTTTGTTTTTCTTATGTACTGTTGATGGTGATGTAGCAGCACTGGTTACATGTATGGTATTATTCACGTGTACGGTACTGTCTAAGTTACTGTTCATGACACTGTTCACATAGACGGATCGATGATGTGGTATTGACCAATGATGTGGCATTGACTGATGAGGTGTCACGATCCTGTTGGACTAAAATTCTTATGTACTGTTGATGGTGATGTGGCAGCATATCAGTGGACCAAAAATCTCACGTACGGTACATGCATCACAGTGGATTATTTTCAACCAAACCGTGTCACTGTTCAACCCGGGTCAAACAGTGTTACTGTTCATCCGCGTGGTCAAACCGCGTGCTGTTGACTAATGACGTGGTGCAATCCTGAGCATCTAAACTATTTTTAATCTGATGGTCATGATTTAGTCCATGTATCTATAAAAGGGGGGCCTCCCCCCTAATTTGATATCTCTAAATCCATTTTTGGGATCCATTTTCTGTAATTCCTTCTCCATCTTGTATTTTCTACATATTTTAATAAATTTTCATTTTGCCCCTAGTTCAATTATGAGTGGCTAATTTTCTTTCAAGCTTGGGTTGAAGGTGAAGTCTCAACATGTGTCGTGGGCTTGATTTAGTAAATTTATTTTCTCTTCCCCTCTAGTTTTTGTGGATGTTTTGACTTCTCGTTGACAAATAATAATAAACTTGTCTAGATACCGCCCCGGTTACACCAGCTCCCTAGTACAAAGTTATTATTATTTGGCACGATAAGCCCTTAGCACCATATTGATTAGAGTGTGGTTCATGAGGTGTGGATTCCCCCCTTCATGATTTAATTGGCATTAATAAGGATTATTTAGCCTATGATGCATGTTGATACGGATCCAGATACCCAAGTACGTTATCTCAACAGATTTCTCTTCAATTTATTCTCGCCATTTCAATTCCAATTTTAGGATAATCCAAATCATTTTCACAACAAATCCAACCACCCATTTACAAAATTAATTCTACACGCAATTAAAATCCACCTCCTCGTGAGATCGACACTCGTCACCATTAGTCTATTCTACAATAGATTCGTGCGCTTGTGAGTTTAATAAAATTTGCACAACAGTTACCTCAATAGAAAGGGCTCCTGCCTACAAGATAAGATATTTTGGTTCACAAACAAAAAAGAAAAGACCAGAGCATCTCTTCTTCCTTAAACTCTTTTAAGTTATTATTGACGAGACTCCTAATTTCTGACTTAAGTATCAAAGGATCTTTGCTACTATCAACCTTGGCATCGTCAACATGTTTGCTTTCTCGTCTTGCATGTTGAAACATCAGATATCGAAGTCATACAACACTACTTTTAGGAGTTTTCACAGTCCAAAACCCTTAAATCTTGATCATATCGTTGAGTGAAATTTTAGTATCAATAATTGGCACAGTCTCTGGGGATTTTAAAAACATTTTTACTATGGCTCGTAAAATTACTCTTGGATAACTACCTAAAGGACTCAATGACACTACTCTTCTTGATAATCCTGAAGACAATGACACAATCCACCCTGAAGACGAGATGTATGAAGACCAAGATAATTAAAACGATACACTTATAACTAGCGTGAATAGCTCGAACGTGACCTTGATGATGAACATCAAGGTCAAGAAGCTCTCTCTCATGTTTGCAATACACGTATGCAACCCATGAGGGGGGGTGAATTGGGATTCTAAAAAATTATTTAATTTATAAAGAAAAACTTAAAGTAAATATAATTCAAGTTCAAAGCAATAACAATTAAGTTGATCACAATATAAAAAGATAAGGGAAAAGAATTTCAAACACAGAGGTTTTTACGTGGCTCGACCAACCTCGCCTACGTCCACGCCTCTCACAATATATATAACTTTTGACCAACCTAAACGGTTAACCATTAATGGTTAACGGCGAACCGTTTTCGGACCGACAGTTTGTAATGGCTTGTTTTCAACTCCAAATATAAATAAGCTCATTCAAATTCAAAGGAGATTTTTATCACAACACGACTATTGAGCTTATATTCGATAATACAATCTTCATAGAGCTTAGATCGCATTCTTGCTTCATCTATTCACATATTGGGCATCATTGTGTAATCTTATATATATTGTGAGAGGCAAAACAAATCTAAAATCTTTTGTTTTGAGTGATTGTAAGTGTTGGGATACACTTGGGTTAAATTTCAAATAAACGGTTTGCGGTGTAGGATTACCCTTTCGCCGTTAAATTCCAGAGACCTGCAAGATGAACATCAGTTATTCGTTTACATTAAACAGTTAAGGATTTGCATGAAGTGACTTCTCTGGATAATATCGGTTAACCGTTTGTAATAAACGGTTCGCCGTTTGTTTCCAGTAACCTGCAAAACAATTCAGCCTTATCCGGTTTTGTTAAACAGTGCCAGAGGGTACAACCTTCAATTCTAGATATTATTGGTTAACCGTTTAAATAAACGATTTACCGTTCAATTTCAGTAGCCTTTCCATCTTTTGTGTTTTCTGTTTTTTTATAAACAGTTAGAGCTTAGGCAATATGTTACTCTCTGGTATTAATCAGTTAACCGTTTAAAAGAAGCCGATTCACCGTTTATTTCCAGAATCATATTTTAAACCATATTTTACAGAGAATCTTTTTCTAATTTGAAAGTCCATCTTTTATGAGTATGAATGGAATGATTATTAAGGCTTTCGTTTATTAAGGAATAGCTCCAACATTTTTATCAAAAAAACCATTTAAAATTTGTTATCATCAAAATCAATATTATTAACATATTCATGTTAACAATCTCCCTCTTTTTTATGATGACAAACATCATTCAATATTTAGCTCCCCTTTAATATGTGCTCCCCCTAAATGTATGGCCAAATTAAGAAATGTCTAATAAAAAGATTTTTGCTCAAGAAAATATTTTAAAATTCATTCTAAATCTCCCCAATTATCTCCCCCTTCATCATCAAAAAGAAAAGAGAGAAAGGAAAAACGCAAATCCGTTAATGAGTTACCCGGTTTTGGCGAGCGAAAATTTTGGCAGAGTTTCCCCTTAAAAATGAGCAAAACCACTAATAGAAAATGAGATTAAAACACTTCCAAAATAGATTAACACCAACTTCATCTTTCAACAAACTAACAACGCCATGAACAAACAAACCAACACTTCAATATCCAATAAACCACAAATTTCATCAACCAATAACCAAGTCATCCAATCAGCTAGAACAACACAAACATGTCATCAAAATCCAGAAAGAGCATATAGAGGGAACAGTGTATATAAAAATATTAATGCCAACACGCAAACAACCAAAATATGAAATGTATGTGCGAAAACAGAACTCAGAAACTATGGAGGTGGAGAAGATGTGCTCCCCGGATCATAGCCGAAATAGCGGAGAAGAGTGCGCTGCCTAGCGATAAGCTCAAGCTGCTAATCAATGCTCTGCTGCTGGAAGGTCTAAAAGTCAGAACGTAGCTGCCGGTGGTCACGGGAAATAGTGTCCAACCGATCAAGAATCAGCTGATGGTGCTCCGAAATCCGGTGAACATCAGTAATCAACTGTTGTACAACGTCTGAAGCAGGGGGCTGAACTGGAGCTGGAGGCGGCATGGAAGCAGATGGCTACTCAGGAACAACAGATGGCTCAGGAGTAGGAGGCGGCTCGGAAGAGGAGGGAATGTCAGCATCCATTGCACGCTCCTCAGAGTCAGAGTCAGCTAGAGGCTAAAGGACAAAACGGCGATGCGGAGGATGAGGATGAGCTCCTAATCTAAAGTCAGGAAGCCGATCGGGAGGATAGATACCATTGAGCATCCGATCATCCTCTGAAGTAATCAAGGTATCCCGGTTTTTGGAGTTGCTTGTCTTTATCCGCTCTCTATTCTTCCTAGAAAAACTGATACTAGTCATGGCCTCAGGACCAATCTGTCTAGTCTCCATATGTCCAGTATCAAGAAGAGGCACCTCAAAGTGTCGCAGTATCTTAGTAATAATACTGCCATAAGGAAGCAAACGGTGATTGACCGCGGGAGTACTCAACATGTGCCGCACAATAACATACCCGAGGTTTATGGGACGGTCTGAGAGTAGGCTATCTAGTAGGCCAACGTCCAACCTTGTAACCTTATCCGAGTGATCCTTCCTAGGTGTCACTATGTGCTGTAAGATAGTGTGAAGAATACGAACTTAGAGAGGTAAAAGTTGAGACCGAAAAGGAAGCAAATAAATCTCATCAGACAAGTCTCGACGACGACTTATATTACGGACGCCATCAGTATGACAAAAACTGTCAAAGAAAAGGGCTTTCCTAGAGGTGTATATATCATGCCCCTCACTAGAGATACCAAGCAAGTCAGCTAGGTCCGCATTATCAAACTCTATTGGCACACTGCAAACTTGAGTAACTATCCTATTTGGGCGAGTATCGGAGATTTCCATGTTCGAATAAAAGACTCGCACTAAATTTCTATAAACTCGGTCATCAAAGTCAATGGCAGACTCCCAAGGCTGAAGCATATCCCGAATACTTCTACCACATACAACTAAGTTACGAAAATCATCAATGTCAATAAAGAAGGAGAGATGTGTATAAGAGACAGGAATACTTCTACCACATACAACTAAGTTACGAAAATCATCAATGTCAATAAAGAAGGAGAGATGTGTATAAGAGACAGGAATACTTCTACCACATACAACTAAGTTACGAAAATCATCAATGTCAATAAAGAAGGAGAGATGTGTATAAGAGACAGGAATACTTCTACCACATACAACTAAGTTACGAAAATCATCAATGTCAATAAAGAAGGAGAGATGTGTATAAGAGACAGGAATACTTCTACCACATACAACTAAGTTACGAAAATCATCAATGTCAATAAAGAAGGAGAGATGTGTATAAGAGACAGGAATACTTCTACCACATACAACTAAGTTACGAAAATCATCAATGTCAATAAAGAAGGAGTCAAGTACCTTTCGACCATCGAAGCGATCTTCGAACCGCTTGACCAAGGAAGGCGTGGGGAAGTGAATGCTTGCAAATTCAGAGACTTCCCGTGGTGGTATGAGATTCCTTGGAGGCATAGATTTACGTCTGAGATTTCTCCGAGGGGGTGCAGCCATGGAGAAACACAATGGAGTGTGAAAAATGCAAGAGAGATGTGAAGAGAAGAAAATGAATCGATGATTTTATTAGGAATGAATAGAGGATGTGAGTTTGATGCTCAATTTGGTTGAAGAAAGGGAAGAATCAGATTAAAAAAGAAGAAACCCGACCCGCGGCAGTTACGGTTTAGATTTGGGATTTTTCAATTTTGAGCTTGATTGGAAGTTTTGAATCGGTGAAAGTGTTCTAAAGGTGATAAGAAATAATGTTGAAGGTTTGATTTGGCAAGAAAAGCAAGAAAAATGAGGGTTTGAGGGCAGAGAAACCTTCGGCTGTGCAACAATGGCCGAAACGGTGAAAGGGCAACTGGAGAGGGAGAAGAAAAGACCTTTGAACAGTTTTATAATCGCGAAAACGGTTAACCGTTTATTTAAACAGTTAAGGGGTAACTTCCAGAGGCTAAAGAATGGGCAACGGTGAAAGCTTAAGTGCTTAACGGCTAAGGAGTAACTGTTAGAGGACTCTCTGTTTTCAAACGGCTCACCGATTGTAGCAAACGGTGAAAGAGTAAACGGACAGGCACATAATCTCGTTTCTAGAATAAAACGGTTCACCGTTTATTGGAAACGGTTATCCGTTTATTTTATCTGTAATTTCACACACTTGATTTAATTTTTGGCCAGCAAATAATATATTCCAAGATCATTTAATTGATTTGAAAATATATTATGAGCCATTTTAATGCATGATTCATGAACATGTTTTCAACCAATTAATTCATATAATCAAGAATTAACAAGGCAAATTCATCATTTGACTATCAAGCTCAAGCATTTCATAAATATTAGATCACAACTAAATCAATCAATTCAGTACACTCAATAGCATGAATAGAGACGTTAATGCGAAAATTTCATCATCCCAAGTTCATGCCGAATTTTTGAAAATTGTTCTTCGCAAAGTGGTTTTGTGAAAATATCGGCAAGTTGTTTTTCTATAGAAATAAACTCTAATGCAATATCTCCCTTTTGAACATGATCTCTCAAGAAATGATGTCTAATTTCTATATGCTTGGTTCTAGAGTGTTGAATGAGGCTTGAGGATTTCACTATCCAAGCCTTTCCAAGGCTTCAAACGATTACAATTGACTTCAAGGTGTCAATGAACCTTTACAACAAGAGATTATATCTCCAATCTCTTCACCCCAAGTGTTTCTCACACTTGTACTCTCACAATTTGATGTGAAATGAAAAATACAACAATCAATCTCACTTTAAGAGTGGATATATAAATTGAAGAATAAAGATGATTTAATGAATGATGATTCACGAAGTTGAAGCTCAATATATGTTGTGTGCACTTGTTCTTGCTTGCCTGGATTACCAAAAATGAATTGGTTTTGAGTATATATAGTTTGAGCTCAAAAACTAGCCGTTATGCACATTTTGGTCGTAACCGGATTACCGGTTATGGACATTCGGAATTCCGCTTAATGTTACCGTTACAGCCACAATTTTGAATTTCTGAACATCCGGTATGCCGCTTTGCCAAATCCGGATTTTCGCTTATGCTCAGAAGCTTACTGCCCAACAACCGGATTTCCGTTTGTCAGGATCCGGATTTCCGCTTGCTACAGTAACTGCTACAGTGAAATATTTTCTAATTTTACAGTTTCACCCTAAAACTTTATAAAACTGTACTATGGCCCAAAATGTTATGAAAATTTACAAATAGGTCCAATTTCAGAACTTCTAAGTAATGCTTTGTTAATCCCAAAACTTTCTGAAATAATGATATAGCCAAAAATGCTATGACACTTTTTCAAATAAGTCCTTCTCCAAAATTTCAAGCAATACTTGTTTACATCAAAGTTTTCAAAATTCTTTCAATTAAACCATAAACTTTGAAAAACAACCAATTTCATAAAATCATTTTTCCATTAAGTATGAAACATTTATAATGTGAAAATAATGATTTATTTAAAAAGAATAAAAACAATCAATTTCATAAAATCATTTTTCCATTGAATATAAAACATTTATAATGTGAAAATAATGATTTATTTAAAAAGAATAAAAACAATTTCAGCTTAAAAGATTAATCATTCTTAATCTTATTTGTTATAATCAAAATCAATATTATGGAAACATATATGTTAACAGAATGGGATTCTTTGAAAGATTTATAGCACTAGTATTATCACACTTAATAGGAATTTATTCAAGATTAATGCCATAATCTCTAAGTGTTTGTTTCATACAAAGTGTTTGTGCACAACAACTTCTGGCAGCTATATATTCAGCCTCGGTAGTTGAAATTGTAACAGAATTTTGTTTCTTACTAAACCATGAAACAAGTGAGTGTCCTAGAATATAGTAAGTTCCACTAGTGCTTTTCATATTCACTTTATAACCGGCAAAGTCCGCATCTGATTAACATGTTAAATCTATATAAGTTCCCCTAGGATACCAAAGGCCAATATCTATGGTTCTACTCAAATAACGAAAAATTCTTTTAACAGCAAGCAAATGGGATTCCTTGGGACATGATTGAAATCTTGCACACAAACATACAATAAACATGATATCGGGTCTACTTGCAGTCAAATAAAGTAAAGATCCGATCATACCTCGATACATTTTGATATCCACTTCTTTGCCCTTTTCATCTTTGTCAAGCTTGATGGTAGTACTCATAGGAGTGTTTTTTGCCGTTCCATTATCATAGCCAAATCTTTTGAGTAGATCTTTCACATACTTGGCTTGGTTTATGAAAATTCCTTCCTCGTTTTGTTTGATTTGAAGTCCAAGAAAGTACTTCAACTCTCCTATCATACTCATCTCAAATTCTTGGCTCATGCATGATGAAAAATCTTTACACAACAACTCATTAGTAGAACCAAAAATAATATCATCAACATAAATTTGAATAATAAGTATGTCTTGGTTCTTATGCTTAACAAAAAGAGTTGTGTCCGCTTTCCCATCGAAAAATCGTTATCCAACAAGAAGTTTTTAAGCCTATCATACCAAGCTCTAGGTGCTTGTTTTAAACCATACAAAGGCTTGGATAACTTATACATATGATCTGTAAATTTTTCATTTTCAAAACCAGGAGGTTGTTTTACATAAACTTCTTCCATAATATATCCATTTAAGAAAGCACTCTTGACATCCATTTGATATAAAATAAAATCCTTATGACATGTATATGCTAACAACATCCTAATGGATTCTAACCTTGCTACAGGTGCAAAAGTTTCATCAAAATCAATTTATTCTTCTTGGTTGTAACTATGAGCCACTAATGTAACTTTATTTCTTACAACCACATCGGATTCATCCATCTTATTTCTAAACACCTATTTAGTACCTATGACAGATTGATGTTCCGGTTTAGGAACTAATTCCCACACATTGTTTCTTTCAAATTGATTTAACTCCTCTTGCATTGTCATAATCCAAGATTCATCATTTTCCGCATCCGCAAAGGATTTGGGTTCAATTTGAGAGATACATGCATTATGCTCACAAGTATTCTTAAGAGATGATCTAGTTGTAACACCTTGTGAGGGATCTCCTAAAATTATATCTTTAGGATGAGAAGAGACATACCTCTACTCCTTGGGGAGTGTTTGAGAAATACCTTTTTGTTGCTCCAGCTCCGTATTTGTTTGTTCTTCTTGTCTATCCTCTTGATTTCTTGTGGTGCATTCTCTTGATTCTCTTTTGATTATTCTTTTTGTAGCTCTTCATCTGCATCATCATTAGCAACTCCTTTCTCTGCAGAGGAGGGGTTAGATTCATCAAACGTAACATGCATGGATTCTTCCACAACTAAAGTTCTTTTATTATAAACTTTATAAGCTTTGCTTGAGTTTGAATACCCGAGAAAGATGCCAACATCAGATTTTGGATCAAAATTACTAAGATTATCTTTTGTGTTTAAAATAAAATATTTGCATCCAAAAACTTTGAAATACCCAATGTTGGGTTTTCTATCTTTCTAAAGCTCATAAGGAGTTTTATTGAGATGAGGTCTAATCAACACTCGATTTAAAACATAGCAAGCGGTGTTGACGGTATTGGCCCAAAAATATTTAGGTAATTTATTTTCATTTAACATGGTCCTAGCCATTTCTTGAATAGACCTATTCTTTCTCTCAACAACTCCATTTTGTTGTGGAGTCCTAGGTGATGAAAATTGATGCTCAATGCCAAGATTATTGCAAAAAATCTCAAATGCATGATTTTCAAATTCTCCTCCATGATCACTCCTAATGCATATAATATCATGCCCTTTTTCATTTTGTAATTTCTTACAAAGCACTTTAAAAGTATCAAGAGCATCATCCTTATTGGCTAAGAATAGTACCCATGTATATCTAGAATAATCATCCACTATCGCAAATGCATAATATTTGCCATTTAGACTAGCATATCTAGATGGCCCAAATAGATCTATGTGAAGGAGTTCAAGTGGTTTTGAAGTAGAAATATGGTTTTTATTTTTGAAAGAGGTTTTGATTTGTTTTCCAAATTGACAAGCTTCACAAATCTTATCCTTTTGAAAACCAATTTTCAGAAGACCTTTAACTAAATCATTTTTCAAAATTTTCGAAATCAAATCCATACTTGCATGTCCTAATCTTCTATGCCATAGCCAACTATCACCATGTAATGCAGAAAAACATTTATCAAGAGTATATGCACATTCTATGTCAATGATATAAACATTACCACATCTATTACCAACAAACAAGATTTTTCCATCACATGAGTTCTCGATAACACAATTAAATTTATCGAAAATAACTTTATAACCTTTGTCACATAATTGACTAATGCTAATTAAGTTGTGTTTCAAGTTCTCAACCAAACATACATTCTCAACTAGAGTTGAGGAAACTTTACCAACATCTCCAATTCCAAGAATTTTTCCTTTTGAGTTGTCTCTAAAAGATACATCTCCACCATTTTCAATTTTGGCGAAGCTTGAGAACCATGCATAATTTCCGGTCATGTGCCTTAAACAACCACTGTCCAAGTACCATTTATTTTTCTTCTTCTTTAAGCCCTACAAAGAAAATCTCAAGTTTTAGGTACCCAAAGCTTTTTGGGTCCTTGAGAGTTAGCAATGGTTCTTTTTGGAACCCAAATACATTTGACACCAATGTATGCATTCCTTTTCACGGGACATCTATATTTCATGTGACCGTTTTTATTACAATAATGGCAAACAATCTTATGATCACTAGTGGAAGTATCTTTAGCAAAATAATTCTTATAATATTTTTACTTCAAGTTAGACGTATACCCAAGTCCTCCTTTATCAAAAACACATTTTTGTAAGTTAAGCATATTATCCAACCTTTTTTACCCATTTGTAAATTTCAAAACAATCTCATTTAACTCATTGCTCTTTTTCTTGAGCATTTCGTTCTCATTTTTCAACTCATCTATGTGTGATTCTAAATGCTCATGTAAGATACTAGGTTTCTCATTTGATAATGCAATTTCATCATGCAATGTTTTGTTCCCTACTTCTAGGCATACAATTCTTACATTTAGAGATTCATTTTCATATTTAAACTTTGCCATTTCCTTTTTAAGACATACATTCTTTTTACCAATCTTCATCAACTCATTATGTAAATCTTTAAAAGCATCATACAATTCATCATAAGTGGGATCACTTACTTCATTGAGATCATTATCCCCTCCTATTGCCATGAGTGATAGGTTTGATACTTCTTGCGATCCTTCTTCCTCACTATCATCCCAAGTTGCAACCATTACTTTCTTCTTAAGTTGTTGATAAGTGGGCACTTCGATCTTATATGGCTAGCCTTTTTCCATTCATAGCATATGATTGCCTTCTTCTTCTCCCTATGGTTCTTGAAGTTTCTGAAATTTCTTCGCTCTCCGGTTTTCTTGAAGAATTTTCTAAACCTCCTTGCTAGCATGGCTAGCTCTTCATCATCCGGTTCACTCTCCCCATCACTCTCATATTTTGAAGCTTTGAGAGCAATGTTTTTCTTCTTCTCCGCATGCCCTTTTTCTACAGCTAAATCTTCTTCATATGAAATGAGAGAACCAATTAAATCATCAAGAGGTAAAGTATTTAAATCTTTGGCCTCTTCAATAGCGGTTCTTTTCGGTCTCCATTCTTTCGGAAGTGACCTAATGATTTTCTTAACTTCTTCATATGAAATGAGAGAACCAATTAAATCATCAAGAGGTAAAGTATTTAAATCTTTGGCCTCTTCAATAGCGGTTCTTTTCGGTCTCCATTCTTTCGGAAGTGACCTAATGATTTTCTTAACTTTTTTGCTATTTGAGAATGTCTTTCCTAGGGCTCCTAGAGTGTTTACTATGTCTGTAAATCTCGTCTACATAGAGTACACACTCTCATTTTGTTTCATTTGGAACAACTCATATTGTCGAGTGTATCTACTAATTTTTTACTCTTTCACTAGATTTGTGCCTTCATAAACTATTTCAAGTTTGTGCCAAATTTCATTAGCACTTTCACAACTAGATACTCGATGAAATTCTTTCTTATCAAGAGCACAAAATAAAGCATTCATATCTTTGGAATTTAGAGAAGCTTTTCTCTTTTCCAATTCATTCCATTCCCTTGAGAGTTTTGGAATATCTTCCCGAATTCATTTTTAGTTAGGGGCAAAAATGGACCATCATATACAACTTCCCAAATTTCGTAATCTAAAGCTTGCAAATAGATTCTCATTCTAGTTTTCTAATAAGCATAGTCATTACCGTCAAAGAACGGTAGTCTAGTTGTGGATTGCCCTTCTCTATAGGTTGAGTCATTTAGGGTTGCCATGGATCTTTTACTCTAGACGATTAAGTCCTTATAAGAGAACAAGGCTCTGATACTAATTGAAATACACGTATGTAACCCAAGACATGGGTTGAATTTGGATTCTAAAAAATTATTCAATTTATAAAGAAAAACTTAAAGCAAATATAATCCAAGTTCAAAGCAATAACAATTAAGTTGATCACAATATAAAAAGATAAGGGAAGAGAATTTCAAACACAGAAGTTTTTACGTGGTTCGGCCAACCTCGCCTACGTCCACGCCTCCAAGCTTTCCGGGCTTGAGGATTCCACTAAGCAAGCCTCCAAGGTTTCAAATGCTTACACTTGACTTCCAAGGTGTCAATAACCATTACAACAAGAGATTATCTCAATCTCTTTAACCCAAGTGTATCCCAACACTTACAATCACTCAAAACAAAAGATTTTAGATTTGTTTTGCCTCTCACAATATATATAAGATTACACAATGATGCCCAATATGTGAATAGATGAAGCAAGAATGTGTTCTAAGCTCTATGAAGATTGTATTCTCGAATATAAGCTCAATAGTCATGTTGTGATAAAAATCTCTTTTGAATTTCAATGAGCTTATTTATATTTGGAGCTGAAAACTAGCCGTTACAAACTGTCGATCCGAAAATGGTTCACAGTTAACCGTTTAGGCTGGTCAAAAGTTACCGTTGGGTCAAATTTCAAATAAACGGTTTGTCGTTTATGATTACCCTTTCGCCGTTAAATTCCAGAGACCTGCAAGATGAACATCAGTTATCCGTTTACATTAAACGGTTAAAGATTTGCATAAAGTGACTTCTCTGGATATTATCAGTTAACCGTTTGTAATAAACGGTTCACCGTTTGTTTCCAGTAACCTGCAAAACAATTCAGCCTTATCCGGTTTTGTTAAACAGTGCCAGAGGAGTACAACCTTCAATTCTGGATGTTATCGGTTAACCGTTTAAATAAACGGTTCACCGTTAAATTTCAGTAGCCTTTCCATCTTTTGTGTTTTCCTTTTTTCATAAACGGTTAGAGCTTAGGCAATATGTTGCTCTCTGGTATTAATCGATTAACCGTTTAAAAGAAACCGGTTCACCGTTTATTTCCAGAATCACATTTTAAACCAGATTTTGCAGAGAATCTTTTTCTAATTTGAAAGTCCATCTTTTATGAGTATGAATGGAATGATTATTAAGGCTTTCGTTTATTAAGGAATAGCTCCAACATTTTTATCAAAAAAACCATTTAAAGTTTGTTATCATCAAAATCAATATTATTAACATATTCATGTTAACAATGCCATCTAAATTCTTTCGTTTCAATATAGAATAGCAAGGAGCTCTCTCTCGAATCATCACTAGTGCTGGGTTGTGTTGAGTTTATTGTTGTATTTTTTTTCATGTTCTTGTTCCGTTGGATATGTTTCTTTTAATCAACTTTTAGGCTAGTTTGTTTGAAAGATGGCTTTTCAATAGCTTAATTTGATTGGCCACCTAAGCTCGAATCTTAGAGGAGATAGAGGCTAAAAAAAACTTGATTTAGACAATTGGGCTTTGCCCATCCTCTATTTTTTAATAGTGGTGAACATTGGATCAAGTTCAAATCAATCCGATCCAATCCAATTTGATAAAAATACGTTCGGATTGGATTTAAATTGACCTCCAAATCCAATCGAATAAAAAATTTACAATCCGATCAAATACGATTAGGAATCAACTTGGATTTGGATAAATCTGATCGAATCAATCAATCTAATCAGATTGCACTGAAAAAAATAATTTAACCATAAATAAGTCAAAAAAATAAAAGACAAACCTAATCTACCCTAAATTCTCAAATAAAAAAAAAATTGTAGCCGCCCATGAAGGCGCAAATCCGGCCAACCATCCAACCCAACCGTTGCCATTCACGCCCCTAGCTAGTCATATGTTGATGACACCCCTACTCTGAATGCCAATGAATGTTGAAGTCTCAGACAACATCAACCAATTGAAGATGATAGCAAGTACTACCTCTTAAGATCAAGAAAATGCTATTGGCTCTCTTATACTCCTCCAATCCTCTTAACATGTGAGTTAGCTAACTAATTATTTAATCTCATTGCAACTATTGATAAAATCAACAAATAAAGCCCATAATTGTTTTCTTTTTTTGCATATGTAGGACTTCAAATAGGTCTCCCATGACCTTTGCTTTCCTCTGTAAAGTCGCCTTCCCTAAACTTTGCTTTCCTCTGTCAAGTTTTTCTCCTTAGCCCTATTCGGTATGAATTTTCAATTTTGCATATCAAAAGTACGATTTTGATTTCTTTTTATTGAGAGGAATAATTCGGTGATATGGATTACTTTGATGAAGAACTTTATATTACAGCTCTCTTACTCTTACTTCTATTATAAATAACTTAATCCCAGCATTCACTTTTCTACTTGATGTCTGCTATCATCTTTAGTTCTTCTTCTGTGCTTTTTTTCCTATTCATCTTAAACGTTGGTACTGAGTGTGTGCATTTTTTTTTGTTTGACTAGTTTTTTCCTTTACACAGTCATTATAATTCGAATTTAATATGAAATTATCAAACCGATCTGAGTTCAAATTAATCTGAAATAATCATTCGATCCTGATCCGAATTAATGAATTGGATTGGATTTAAGGTTCAGATTATATTCAGATGACTTTTCTCCTAATCCGATTGGATTTTCCTATCTGAACAATTCGAAATTCAATCGGATTGATCCGAATCCAATTCAAATTCATTTTTGTGCTAGGAAAAAAAGCATAAACCTCTTGGTTAGTGTGTAAACAATATTGAATAGGATTTTGTCAATTGGTAATTTGTCAATTTCTTGAGATTAGATTATATTAGATAACGTCCAGAGTTTGCAATAAATTTAGCAAAAATTATATTTACCCCACTGTTAAAACCCACTTGAACTCCATCTAGACCAAGTTCTTACTTTTTTGAAAAGTATTTATATAAAAATTTATTTTAACCTAGGTGGAAAGTGGGTTTAGCCATGGAATGGGTATAATTAGGTAAGTGCATGTTTGGTATGACTTATTTAATGATCATAAGTGCTTATTTATCATAATTTTTATTGTCGTTTGATTGTTTTCTTAGAAAAGCTTATAAAGTTTAAATAAACTAATTTGCATCTACTAGTAAAAATTCAAATTTTAGGCTTTTTGGAATAGATGTTGAAAAGTTTTTTTTTGCCTTACTTCATTATGATAAGGATTATATGCATCTTCATGAGATGGTTTACAACAATGTCGTTGATACTGCCTCATGTAAATCTTTCTTTAAAGACTAGCCCTTGAAAGTGACGTTATTAAGTAGCTACAAACAATGATCCAATAAAATTTGATCGGTAAGATGGAAAAATATGAAATATTAAATATTATCTATTCCAAGGCCTAAGTTGTCTAGAGAAGAAACGAATCTCTTCACATCGAAAAAATTAAATAATTATTGAAAGCGGCACAACAACAACTAATTAATTAAACGGCAATATTTGATCCTTTTACATAGATAAATATTTTAAATTGCTTTAAAAAGAGACAAAAGGATATATAGAGTGAATGTTTTAAGCAGTGAAGCAACAAAGCAAGTGGCCATATCTATGTTAATTATTTTTCTTATTTAGATATTAATACTTTTTCTCTTTACCAAATTTTTAAAATGAGACTAGCCGTACAATATAAAATAATTAAAAGAAAGAAATTTGATGTCGTTGGTAGGAATTTAGATCTATTAGAAATAGATATAGGTAATTAAAAATAAAAAAATTAACAACTTAATTTTTTTTCTGAAAGTACTGTTCACGGTTACTGTTCACGAATACTGTTCACCCGCATAAAAAATATTAATTTTCAAAAACATAATAAATTGCAGAAAATAAATGACCCGGAGATTTTTACGTCGTTCAGATTAACCAATTCTACATCCACGAGGCCACGCCCAGATGAAAAGTAATTCACTAAGTTGAGATGTTACGACCTATGGATTTACCAAACTTAAGACTCTCACTTACAGTTTATCACCATACAGTTTACTTAACCTTAGACTGAATCTGCTTCTCTTGAATAATCGCTGCCCCTCTTGATCCACGTTCCTCAAGGCACTTTGCAAAGTGATCAATAGCAATTCTTCAATTCTTCAAAGTCTAGTGATCCAAGATCCACATAGACTCTCCACGGAGATGAAAAGAAAATAAGAAAACAAATCAACACAACATGATGAGCCAAATCCGGATTCTCTAGGGAGAAAGCTGAATTTTGCTTCTCTACTTTATGCTCTGTATTGTGTAATCTTTAATTGTGAAATGCCTCTCTTTGTATAGGCACTAGAGTTTCACAAAAATAACAAGTCTTAAAAGACTTAGATTCTTTCCCAATAAGAGTTTCTTTCCTATTATAATTCTCATGAATCTGAATAGGAATAAATCTGATCTTCTTGCCTTACTTGTCTCCTAAGAAATATCTAGAGCATTTAATGAACTTCCTATTTGAACCAACTTCTTGCTCTAAATAAATCTCATGCGCCAATTATAAAATCCCACCATTAATTGACTTACTAAATTAGACATCTAATTAAATTAGGAAATAAATATTCCTAATAAATTGGAATCTCACTGAATTAGAGAATTAAGAAATTAATTCCTATTACAAGATATGCAATAAATAAATTTTCATTTTAACTAGACTTGCCATAAAATGACAACTCTATAACTATTGGACTTAACAATCTCCCCCTTTGGCATTCTTGTGGCACAAGTATGAAGACAACAAGGAACTAACTAAAATAATTGGCAATTAGCATGTTAGTTCATGAAAATAACCAAGGCAAGAATTTAAAATAAATGCTAATTTTATTGATCAATAAATGGAAAGACAATATTAAGCAGAAAATTAAGAGCAATAAAAAGATAAACTCCCCCTAAGAACTAGAATCCAAAAATTAAAAATTCAAAAATAAAAACTCTCCCTATAATTGAAAATACTACTCCCTCTAAGTCATTGCATTGAGCAATTGAAGACTTGAGACAAATTACTCCCCCTCTTTTGCCAAAAGATTGCAAAAGAGAAGTAGTTTTGCATGCAATTCGGCCAAACAAGTAGAAAGATTGGCAATATCTTACCCTTGTTTCAAAATGGTGGCCTCAAGATGGGCAAGATTAGGAACAAAAGAGGCAAATGGAGGAGAAGAGAGAACAGAGGCTACAACAAAAGTAGAAAGATCACGAAGAGTCCTAGAAGAAGCTCACTGGGGAGGGCGCGTGTGGCGGCAGCTGGTGGTCAGTAATGGCAGCATGAACAATGGCGGCATTGGTGGTGATCCTGGGGTCAAAGGTGGAAGGACCAGAATGAAAACTATCTTCACTAGGATCACTTTCCATGGAGTCGTTGTCACTTGAATGCATGGATTCTTCAGGAGGTATTAGTCCAAATTTGGGACCAAAATCCTCATCATCATCAAGTATATGAATCTCATGAAGTCGTCCACAACCAGAACAAAGGTAAGGCGTAAGAGTGGGGCGACATTTGGGATTAAAGTTAACATGAGGGCTCTCACCAATGTTAAGCTTCGAAGCCATGGAAGAGGAATATTAAGAACAAGAAATAAAAAAAAACTAGAAGAATAAAAATTCTAGATCAGCCAAAAAAAGGGAGAAAGAAGCCACAAAATTGAATGCAAAATAAGAATCTAGGGGCTGCCTTATATAGAACAGCTTGCCTTGTTCAAGTAAGGTTTGGAAATCCAACGCACATAAGAAAAGAATTAGTAAAGAAGATTGTATTCCTATTTAAGGCACTAACCATCATAGATTTCGTTCCACATCAGTAAGTAAACATAAACCGACTCAAACAAGTTAGAAAAAAAAAACAAAATAGCAACTCCAAAATCCCATGCAGAATACTGGACGAAACAGACATACAGTGCAGAGCAGAGACCTTCAAAATTAAACTGGGAATGAATGAGACAGACTCATAATACAATCTGTATACCGTTGGAAAGCTTATTGAATTATCTTTTCATAGAAGTTTACATAATCAAATTTGGAGTTCTGTAGACAAAAGTATGACTAAAAGATCGCAACATGCTCAGTTGTGACAGGAAAAGCTTGTTAATGCACTTTCAAAAAAAATTGAGTTTTGCTTAAAAGCAAAAATATTACTCTTAGGGTCTAAAAACGTATCATTATGAAACAAAAACATGAGAATGCACATGCATCATGATTTTTTTTTCTTTTTTTTAATGCATTAATAATGAAATTCAACCAAAAAAAATGTCTAAGAATTTTTCACAACAAGCATTAATTCATGTAATCAAGACTCTAATTTCCTCAAATAAGTAAAGATTAGAGAAATTTAAGCTTGTATGTGTGTGCAAACAGTTCAATCTAAACATTTTTCCCAAAAATTCATCAATTTTCACAGTCAAGGTCTTAAATATAAAACATAGAGTTAGTCAAACTAACTTTATCATTTTGATCTCCAATTTTTTACCATTTTAATTGACAGACTTTTAAAAAAAAAAATCTATGGTCAGGAGCTTTCACTCTACCCCTTAAGGTAGCCTTCTTCTTATGGTAGTTCATCCTCTATCATATTTGTGATACGCATACTCAGATTACTCAAGGATAGCTTCACTCTTAAGAGTTATAGGTAGTTATTTCTGACCATAGTGTCTGCATATATTTGAGGTCTTATAACAAGATAAGAATCAAGGCAAACAGTCATAACTCAAGTTAAATATTCTCAGCAAATACCATGTCAATATCAAAACCTTGAGTCAAAGTAGAGACTGAATTGTCATTTATGTGCTTTTGAAGAAAAGTTAAATAACTCTAATCAAAACTTATTCAAGGCTTTCAGATCTTTAAAAACATGAAAAATTGCTTGTCGTTAAGAAAATGGAACACAAAAACAATGATTTAAAAGTAAAATGTATGTCCTATATCTAATGCATAAATGTATAAATTAAAACAAAAAAAATTTAGCTTAAATGGAACACACGTCTAAAGCTTTCCTTAAAAATTCAAATTGTTTGGAGTCGAAAGCTTTTATGAAAATATCTACAAACTGTTTTTATGTATCAATGTATTCTAAGGACACGGTCTTGCTCTCAACTAAATCCCTAATGAAGTGATGACGAATATCAATATGCTTAGTTCTAGAGTGTTGAACATGATTTTTAGAAATATTGATAGCACTCGTGTTATCACAAAACACAGTCAAAGTATCCTGAACCATACCATAATCTGCAAGCATTTGTTTCATCTAGAGCAATTGGGTGCAACAACTTCCAACTGTAATATATTCAGCTTCAGTCATGGAAAGAGAAATTGAATTCTGTTTCTTGCTATGCCACGATACTAAGTTATTTCCAAGAAAAAAAAAATCCTCCAGTGGTGCTTTTTCTATCATCAATATTGCCAGCCCAATCTGCATCACTATATCCTACAAGACTTGAATTAGCGTCATTAGTGTACCAAATTCCATCATTAATTGTTCCACTTACAAAACGAATGATTCATTTGACAACAGCTAACTGTGATTCCTTTGGATTTGCTTGGTACCTAGCACATACACCAACACTAAAACATATATCCAGTCTACTTGCAGTCAAATAGAGTAAGCTACCAATCATGCTTCTGTAAAGACTAGGATCAACACTAGAACCACTATCATCAATAGTCAACTTGGCATTAGTACTCATCTAAACCAAACCTCTTGACTAAACTCTTTACATACTTACTTTGATTAACAAAAATTCCATTCTCCATTTGTTTCACTTGCAAACCCAAAAAGTATGTCAATTCTCCCACCATGCTCATCTCAAATTCCTTTTTTATTTGACTCACAAATTCTTGCACATGATCAAAAGAAGTAGAACCAAACACTATATCATCAACATAGATTTGAACAACTAAAATCTCTGGATTGAGTTGCTTAATAAATAGTATTTTATCTACTCCCCCTCGCTTATAGCTATTTTCAAGCAAAACTTTGGTCAACATTTCATACTAAGCTCGAGGAGCCTGCTTTAAACCATATAAAGCCTTCTTCAATTTAAAAATATGGTTTGGGAAATGAGGATCTTCAAAACCTTTAGGTTGCTCAACATAGGCTTCTTCATTTAAGATGCCATTAAAAAAGGCACTCTTAACATCCATTTGAAATAATTTAAAACCTATTAAACAAGCAATTGCAACAAGTAAATGAATAGATTCGATTCTAGCAACAAGTGCAAATGTTTCATCAAAGTCAACACCTTCAATTTGCGTGTAGGCTTGTGCAACCAACCTAGCTTTTTTTCTCACTCTGTTACCAAATTCATCGGTTTTGTTCTTAAAAATCCATTTGGTTCCTATAACATTAGTGTGACTTGGTCTAGGTACTAGCATCTATACATCATTTCGCTCAAATTGTTCTAATTCTTCTTGCATAGTTTTGACCCAAAATTCATCAACTAAAGCTTCCTTAACATTCTTAGGTTCAATCAAAGATACAAAGCAAGTAAATCTTACCATATTTTCATACATTTTCCTTGTGACCATTTGTTCATCAAGATTACCTAGAATAAGCTCAGATGGGTGATTTTTCTTAACTCTTGATGATGGTTCTTTCCTGATTGGGTCATGTAGGTCCCTGATTGCCTGGAGTTTTAAAACATGCTCCTTCACAGTCTTTGGTGTTTTCTTAAAGGTGTCTTCTTCAACGGGTTCCTTTTCTTTCAAGGGAGGTTCACTAAGTTGACCTTGCTCAATAACTCAAACTTCTAGAGCAGCTGTAACAACACTTGGTTTTTCTAAAAGATTGGTTATCTCTTCCTCAATTAAATAATTTGCAAAACCTTGATAATCATCAAAAACCACATTTGGAGATTCAATAATATTTTGAGTTCTCATATTATAAACACGAAAATCTCTGTTATTATTGGAGTAACTAAGAAAAACACCTTCATCACTTTTTGAATCAAATTTACCAAGATGTTCGCGATCATTCAATATAAAGCACATACTCCCAAAAATATGAAAGTAGCATAGATTAGGTTTTTTACCTTTCCATAACTCATGAGTTTTCTTAGTACCTGGACGAAGATAAACACGATTAATGGTGTAGCAAGCAGCGTTAAGTGCTTCAACCCATAATCTCTTTGAAAGTTTCTTTGAGTTTAACATCACTCGTGCCATTTCCTGCAAGGTCCTATTTTTCCTTTCTACAACGTCATTTTGTTCTAGAGTAATAGGTGAGGAAAACTCATGTGAAATTCCATGTAAATTACAATATTCTTTAAAACTGGAGTTTTCAAATTCTCTTCCATGATCCTGACAATATTGCAATTTTGTTCATTTTTAACCTTTTCACACAATTTTCTGAACACACAAATGCATACCTTTTCCCAACCAAACTTTCAACTTGCATTGGTCTCATAAGATCCATATGAAGTAGTTGTAGCACTTTTGATGTTGCTTTATACTGAATAGCTTTATGCGATGCCCTTTGTTGTTTTCTAGATTGACATGAGCCACATATTCTAAGTTGTTTCTTATTAAGCATTAGAACTCCTTTTACAACACTTGTTTTCACAATTCTAGTCAGTAATATGTAGTTCAAGTGACCCAACTTTTGATGCCACAATTCTGTGTCATCAAGAGTGGTCTTATGACAAACAATTGAGCTAGTCAATTTATAACAATGATCAGATGATCGATGTCCTTCCAAAATACAATTTCCATCAACACCAAGAACGCGACATTTGTTCCTGTCAAAGTTAACAAACAAGTTTTGATCACAAATTTGACTAATGCTTAGTAAATTTGCTTTAAGATCCTCCACATGCAGAACATTGTCAAGTTTTGAAAACCCTTCCACATTAAAAGTTCCCTTTCCGAGCACCCGACTTTTCACACCATCAGCAAAGGTTACATTTTCTCGATTAAGTTTTTGATAATTGGTCAAAGCACTTCTATCACTTGTCATGTGTCTAAAACAGCCACTATCAAAAGACCAAAAATCAATAGTGCAAGTTCTCAAGGAAACAAAGAAAATATAAGCTTTATTATCAGTCTTCTTTATTCAAGTAGTTCTAGGTTTATTTTCACTTGTCTCAACCTTAGGTCTAGGTATCATCCTAGGTTTTCCATGAGTATAATTAAAGAACATAGCCTTTTTCATATATTTAATGAGCTTGATGCAATTAGGTCTTATATGTCCTTTCACATGACAAAAATGACAAGTGGGAATAAATTTTTTGTTCTTACCTTGATGAACTGGTGAAGAATATGCAACAACTTTACTTTTTGAAGATATGGAAGTTTAACTGTAGGTGGAGAAGCTGTTTTTGAAAAAGCTTTAACAAACACACCTTGAGAATTTCAGTCTTTACCATATTGATATCCAAGACCATGATGATCTGAGCTAGATTTGCCAAGTGACAAGATATGGTCTAACTTCTAAGTTCCTGAACTCATCATCTTAAGTGACCTTTTGGTATTCTCTAATTTTTTTCATCATTGCAAGTAATTGGTTATCTTTGTCAGTAAGTAAAGACTTGTAATGAATTAGCTCACTCTCAAGTTTCGCCTTATCATCTAAAAGATTGGATACTTGAGTCATCAAGGTCACATTCTCATTGTAGACTTCTTCGCATTTAGTGAACATCATCTTGTAACTTTCATAAAGTGCTTTCTTGTCATTTATATCAATGTCACTGACGTCACTATTTGAATCATTATTCTGGTTAACATGTTAGACAATTGTGTCAAGATGGGAATCAATGTCTTCTTTCTAAGGAGCTAAGTGAGAGGCTTCCGATGTGGATGCATCTCTGATGTTTGATTCCTGTTTACTACCATCATTATGGACAACAAGTCCTCCAATGATGTCTTCTTCATCGATGCTATCGTTAGAATCATCATCACCCCAAGTGGATTGCATTGCTTTCTTTTTCATAAGAGTGTTGGCACATTGTGCTTGTATGTGTCCTATGCCTCCACATTCTCTGCATCGAATACCCTCAAGTTTGTTAAAATCAAACAATTTAGAATTAAAGTTAGAAGAACCTTTTTGAACCGTATGAGCCATTAATGTTGAAGTTCTTTTTGGTTTGTTAAAGTTTTTCTTTTTCAACATCTTCTTGAAATTCTTTGCAATGAGTGCAAGAGAATTATCCACGTACAAAAATGGATCATAATCTTCACTTGATTTGGTGATGGGAGTCTCCGTTTCAACCGTATTGTAGCCTTCAAAGGTACTCTGGAGTATATCCCAAGCAGCTTTGGATGTCTTGCATGTAGAAATTAGTTGGTGTAGAAATTAGTTGGTGTTGAAACACATCAACTCCATTCACAATGGCATTAAGTCCTTTTTCATTATATCTGAATGCATCAAGTTCATCATTAGTCCATTCTCTGACTGGCTTGGGAAATTCTACACCATCTGCATCAATTTTGATAAGTGAAGTATATCCTGTGAGTACGTATTGCCAAACTCTTTCATCAATGGTTATCAAATAAATTTCCATCATTTGCTTCCAATAAGCATAATTCGTCCCATCTAATATAGGTGGACGAGCCAAAGAGCCTCCCTCTCTTTGCAAACTCATACCTACAAAATAGCTCTAGGTTCCAAGAATCTTACTAATAAATAGTTAGTGTGCCACTCGGATACCAATTGTTAGGAATTTAGATCTCTTAGAAACAGATATAGGTAATTAAAAAAAAACTAACAACTTAATTTTTTCCAGAAGTACTGTTCACAGTTACTATTCACGACTATGTTTACCGCGACTGTTCATTGTTACTATTTACAAATACTGTTCATCTGCATAAAAAATATTAATTTTCAAAAACATAATAAAATGCATAAAATAAATGACATGAAGATTTTTACGTGGTTCAGATTAACCAATCCTATATCCACGAGGCCACGCATAAATAAAAAGCAATTCACTAAGTTGAAATGTTATAACCTATGGATTTACCAAACTTAAGACTCTCACTTACAGTTTATCACCATACAGTTTACTCAACCTTAAATTGAATCTACTTCTCTTGAATAATCACTACCCCTCTTGATCCACGATCCTCAAGGCACTTCGCAAAGTGATCAATAGCAATTCTTCAATTCTTCAAATTCTAGTGATCCAGAATCCACATAGACTCTCCACATAGATGAAAAGAAAATAAGAAACAAATCAACACAACATGATGTGCCAAATCCGGATTCTCTAGGAAGGAAGCCGAATTTTGCTTCTCTGCTTTATGCTCTATATTGTGTTATCTTCGATTGTGAAATACCTCTCTTTATATAGGCACTAGAGTTTCACCAAAATAGCAAGTCTTAAAAGACTTGGATTCTTTTCAAATAAAAGTTTCTTTCCTTTTATAATTCCCATGAATCTAAATAAGAATTAATTTGATCTTGTTGCTTTGCTTGTCTCCTAAGAAATATCTAGAGCATTTAATGAACTTCCTGTTTGAACCAACTTCTCGTTCTAAATAGATCTCATGCGCCAATTATAAAATCCCACCATTAATTGACTTGCTAAATTAGACATCTAATTAAATTAGGAAACAAATATTCCTAATAAATTAGAATCTCACTAATAAGAAGCTACGCAGGACTAATCGTGTAGCCAAACCCAACAGCAAGTACATGAAATATGCATGGGCACGTCATTAGCCATGCAACCTTTGAGATGATGATTTGGAGTTGACTTCTTCAAATGATCTATTGCTAGGAATATGCATGGGCACGTCATTAGCCATGCAACGTTTGAGATGATGATCTGGAGCTGACTTCTTCAAATTAACCGTTGCTTATTTGGAGGAGATCTTTCATGAAAGTATTTGCTTTGGTATATTTTGGAATAATAGTCAGGTTGTTGAGATGTTGTTAACAACTTGATTTAGTTAGCTTTGTTCAAGCCTTGTTTCACAGCTACAAAAGCAAGGAAATTAGTTTTGTATTAGACTATAAATAAGCTCTTTTATTCAATAATAATATCATTAGATTTTTACTCCAAAAACAATATTTGTGGTAGTTCTCACGCAAAGAAGAACAAGCAATTTACTTTGTCAATTCTGCTAGTTTTGACTGGGATCTCTATTACTCACTAAATTAGGAAATTAATAAATTAATCCATATTACAAGATATACAATAAATAAATTTCTAATTTAACTACACTTGTCATAAAATGCCAACTTTATAAATATTGGACTTAACAGTCGTTACCAAGTCTAAAGAAATGCTTGCGCTCCACCGCAAGTATACTCATTTCCATTCTCTTGAATTTAATATATATTTTTTTCAATTAATTACTGTACTCGTATATTGACAACAATGTACTGAATGCACTGAAAACGTGTGTATAATGAATGTATTACACTGCGATACCTAAGGAACCCTCAAATTCTAAAGTAGTGCCATTTGTCAACTTTTTGCGTCAAGCCAAGAATAATTGCATACTCAAATTGATGACACAACCTTTTTAAGTAAATTACTTATGAAAATGATGGTAAATTGATTTGACATTGCAGTGAAAGTAACTGTGTAGAGGATAACCACGTTAATTGTTTACCCCCTTCTAGTTAATTTTGTTTTTATGCTATAACCCTCTCTGGTTTGATAGATTATATTATGGACGCATTTTTTTTTGGGTTTTTTTTTCCATTTGAATATTTAATCAAAATCATTTTTTTGCGTGGATACTAGTACTATCGTCCAATACTTAATAGAAAAACAATATTAAATACATTACACAGTTGGTAAAAAATGATGACAGCATCTCCGTAATTTGATAAAATATTACAGAGATGTCCTTGTTCTTAAAAGTAATCACATAGATCTTTTTTAAACATTCAAACTCTCTTTTTGGACAAACATTGAGAATTTTATGTGACTATTTCTTAACATGAAATGGGTGTGTGCATAAGTTAAAAAAGTATGTGTGAACATTTTTTGAAACAAAGGATTTTCTATGAGAAATGTAACAATTTTACTAAATCACTATGTGTCAATGTCCATTTTCCTTTTCCAATCTTGAAAATAGTACCAGGAAAAAAAAGGAAAAAAGAAAAACCTATGCAAAATTGCATGATATACCACCTTCCCAAGTTGTAAAATTCGGAAAACGTTGATGACTGTTTTATTTCTGTGGAAATAAAAGATAGAAGTGTTATTTAAAAGGTTGCGCTGACAGAAATGATATGATTCAAACAAAATCTTCGCTTGGCTGCTTGGTTAACAATATTATAATGCGTTTGCAGAAATCGATGCAGATGGAGATAGACAACTTGTTTGAATCTGCCATGAGAGGCCACTGGGATCACATTGTGCAGACTTTTGAGAGCAATCCCATGTCTCAAGAGGCCAAAATCACAAAATCAGAAGATACAGCTCCGCATATTGCTGCTGCATCTGGGCATAGCGACGTCGTATGCAGACTGGTCGAAACCATGGGAGAAAATGCATCAAACATTCTGAAAATACAAAATAATGGAGGCAACACTGCTCTTATCTTGCTGCAGCACTTGGGAACGTAGAAATGTTCAGTTTTTACCAAACCGAACCAAAAATTCCAGTTCGATTTAGTTAGGTT
This sequence comes from Citrus medica, assembly GCA_002013955.2. NCBI lineage: Eukaryota > Viridiplantae > Streptophyta > Magnoliopsida > Sapindales > Rutaceae > Citrus > Citrus medica. The sequence continues at coordinate 1,283,271 of MKYO02030512.1, read as the reverse complement.
CACGGGTCAAAAACTGGTAAACTGATTAGCTTGTGTTTGGTTCGACTCAAAACCGAATCAAATCGACAAACCGATTGGTTCGCTTCGATTTAATTAAAGAAAGTAATTAAAATATAAATGCAAAAGGAAAAAACCAATTTAATCAATTCCTAAATGAATCTAACCCTAGATGGGCAAAATCTCTCCTTCTCTTAAGTCTCGCGCAGACGGTGGACACGCAAAGTAAGTCAGCAAATAGCAATCTCTCTCTCTCGCAGACTCTGACGGTGACGCTGATGGCCCCATGCTGACAATCACGATCACAGTCACAGACTTACTCCATCACTCACGATCTCACTCTCTTTGTTCCAGAACTGTTGTTGCTCACGGTTTCACTCTCTTACGGTCATCTTTTCCAGCACCCATCACTCTCAGCCGCAGCTCGTCTGCCTTATCATCGCCAGCCTTTGCTAGTCACCTCGTTCAGTTGGGAGGCTAATGTTATTGGTTTTAGCTTTTACATTGGTCTAAGATTAAGTTGCCAATTGAGAGATTTTTATTGTGCATAATTCGAGGATATGTCGATATGGGGCATAAAACAATTTTGTAGATATTTTTTTTAAGTTATTTTTTTGATAATTAGCTTGGATGATACCACAACTTAATTCATTTTGATATCTCTGCATGTGTGCATTTTCCCCTTAAATTTTCATCATGCATGGTGTTTTTTTATACTGAATTGTAATGATAAATTTAGTCCTGTTTGACATTGTCAATTTGCCTCTCAAAATTTCATAGTTAAATGATTATGAATCAGATTGTATAAAAGACTTGTCAATATTGCACACTCCTTTCCCTGGGCATTTTAATAATGCAAAATTGCAAACTGAATTTCATGCATGATTATTGGTGCATCCAATGAATTGGTAACTACTATATCTATAAAGTCTATAAAATTCAGAAACCGTACTAAAATAGTAAAATTTAAAAACTTCTTTATTTATAAACTATGAAATTCTTGAACCGAACCGAACTAAATTTCATACTGAATCGAACCAAAATCTCTCGATTCAATTCAATTTGGTTTTGAAATTTAGTTTGTGTTCAGTTCTATTTCTTCCAAACTATTCAGTTTTGGTTCGATTTGGTTTTGGTCCATAACCGAACCGAACTGTATAATGCCCGCCCTTATTGCCAATGACGGTGTTCGGGAAAATAGATAAAGATGAGTGGATCTAGAAGATTTGAGGTTAGCGAGCGGGATGGTTGTTAGAGTGCAATTTATGCACTAGTTTTGCATTGTTTACTTCCTTTAATATCAATGTTTTGCACTTAATAATAGTGATTTACTTGTGTTTTATTTCTGTAGATGCAATTCTATTGATTGGTGCTAAAATTGAGCTACAAGATGATTTTTTTAGGATGATTGTTTTCCTAGAGAAATTACGAGCTTCAGAAGAACTTTGTTGATAAAGCGTGGGCGCGTGCTGTCAACTACGGACCTACGGTTTTTAGTTTAACGTGTTTTGTCTTTTTGGTTATTTTTGTAATTTTGAATTTAATATTTAGATAATATTTTAGATATTGGTATTTTATTTTAAAAAGAACTCTAGAGGAGAAGAAGGGGGAGAGAATTGAAGAGGGGGAATCTATTGTCAAAAATCCTAGATCTAAATTTTTCTCTTCTCTTAATGAAGAACTAAACCTATTATTCTAGTTGAAGGTTAATAAAGTTTTTATTCATTATTACTGTGAGATCTTTCTTATGCTTTAATTGTTTTATTGCTTTTTGGATATTTGTTTATTCTCTAAATTATTTTCATGATTATGTTTGTTAATTAGATAATTGGCCACTATTAATTATCAACTTAATCTATTGTCAATTAAAAAATTCATCGTATCAAGATTTTAATGCTTGTGACAAATATCATAGCAGTACGTTGTGTTATGAGAATAAACAATCTAATTTAAATGAACCATCGATGCGTTTGTTGATTAGGATTTGGGTCTCTCTGGTTTTCAGGCTGTCAATTGATTAAATCCTATGATTGTATCTAGGGTTATCTATTGATTAGGGAAATAACGAATGGTCGTACCTTAGTTACCGACTAGTTAAGGAGAGATCGGCTATTAGAGGGTCTCAGTAGCTATAACCGATCTATTCATAAGTAGTAATTATTTATATTTAAATCAATGATCAGTAATCGAATCAAGCTGAGTTAATTCCTTCAACCAGAGTTTTTCCTAATTTAAATTACAATTCTTATTATTTTAGTTTGATTTTTATTATTGTCAACAATCCCCCCATTTTACAATTTACATTTTAAAAAAGGATTGAAATAATTACCGATCTCTGTGGACACAATCCTGCTCAATCACAATATATAATTTTTTTAGAATAGGTATTTATTTTTGCTTGCTTCAACAACCATCAAATTTTGGCGCCATTGCCGGGAATTGGTGTCGTTTATTTAATCCTTATTACGTTTTACTTAGTGTATGGTTCGTTCTTCTCGTACAGGTACACTTTCGTTTGATCCTGAAATTGAGAAGACAGCTTGCCAGCTGAGATAGCAGACGAAGCGAGCTAAGCAACAATCCTCGTCGCCTTTGCTTTCTGAAACAGATACAGTGCCTGATTTGGTTGAATCATCTAACGATTCAGAAGAACAAGTGATGGATAGAGTTGCACCTGTAGAAAGAACTCTTAGAGAGTTAGCTAAACCAGACTTAGATCAGCAACCACTCTGCATTCGATATGTAGACTTGAAGGTAAATTTTGAATTAAAGTCTGGTCTTATTCATTTATTACTCAAGTTTCATGGTTTTGCAGGTGAAGATCCTCATAAACATCTCAAGGAGTTTCATGTTGTATGTTCAAGTATGATACCACAAGGCATGACTGAAGAGCAGATTAAGTTGTGTGCTTTTCCTTTCTCTTTAGATGGGTTAGCTAAAGACTGGTTGTACTACTTGCCTCCTGGATCGATTATAATGTGGAATGGTTTGAAGAAGCAGTTCCTTGAGAAGTACTTTCCTACATCAAGAGCTGCCAACATCAGAAAAGATATTTGTGGGATCAGACAACTTCCTGGGGAGACTTTGTATGAGTATTGGGAGCGATTAAAACAATTATGTGCTAGCTGTCCTCAACATCAGATTTCTGATCAACTTTTTATTCAATACTTTTATGAAGGACTGTCATTGATAGATAGGAGTATGATCGATACTGCTAGTGGAGGTGTGTTGGTGAACAAGACCCCTACTCAAGCAAGGGAGTTTATCTCAAATATGGCTGCCAATGCACAACAATTTGGCAGCAGGCATGATCTTACTTCAAGGAAGGTGAATGAGGTAAATATTTCTTTTATTGAACAACGTTTAGATAAACTTACTTCTCTTGTTGAAAAATTTGTTGTAGGTAATGTGCAACAGGTGAAGACTTGTGGCATTTGTTCCAATATGGGTCATTCAACTTATATGTGTCCAACACTTCAAGAAGAACCTGTTGAACAAGCCAATGCAGTTGGAGGATTTCTAGGCATGCCTCAGAGGAGGTATGATCCTTATGCACAAACATACAATTCGGGATAGAAGGATCATCCCAACTTCAGCTATGGAGTTAAGCCGTCAGGATTCCCACAACAATACCCACCAAGACAACCAACCCCTCCACAGTCAAACTCCAAGTCAGGTATATCTCTTGAAGAGATTATTAAATCATTTATGACTAACACTCAATAATTTCAGCAGGCAACTACAATAAGCATTCAGAATTTGGAGAACTAAACGAGTCAATTGGTGACTACAGTGAACCGTCTGGAGTCTCAAGTATCAAGGAGATTGTCTTCACAATCTAAAGTGAATCCAAAGCAAAATACTAGTGCTATCATCCTTAGAAGTAGGAAGGCGTTGCAAGAGCCTAGTAAGAAAGTGACAAAGCATGTAGAAAATGAGTTTGAGAATAGTGAATTGATGCCTAAATCTCAAGATGCGCAACCCACCAGAGCGAAACCCCTACCTGTGGTGATACCTCCTCATTTTCCAAGCTAGTTTGCAAAAACCAAGAAGGAGGAACAAGAGAAATACATCCTAGAGACATTTTGCAAGGTTGAGGTAAATAATTCCTTTATTAGATGCTATAAAACAAATACCTCGATATGCTAAATCCTTAAAGAATTGTGCACCTTCAAGAGAAAATTAAGAGGATATGAAAGAGTTCACATGGGGGAGAATGTTTCAGCAGTTCTCTAAAAGAAACTACCTCCTAAGTGCAAAGATCCAGGTATGTTTACTATCCCTTGTAAAATTGGTAATGTTAGAGTTGAAATGGCTATGTTAGATCTAGAAGCTTCTATTAATGTCATGCCTCATTCCATATATTCATCTTTGAATGTTGGTCCATTAAAAGAAACTGGTGTGATAATTCAACTAGCTGATAGGTCTAATGCATATCCTGATGGGGTATTAGAAGATGTCTTAGTACAAGTTAATGAGTTGGTTTTTCCTGCTGATTTTTATGTACTTGATATGGAAGAGGATAACTCCTCTAATTCTGTCCCAATTTTGTTAGGAAGACTTTTTCTTAAGACTGCTAAAACTAAAATGGATGTACATAAAGGGATTCTCACTATGGAGTTTGATGGAGAGGTTATAGGGTTCAATATGAATGATGCCATGAAATATCCTAGTGAGAAACATTCGGTATTTTTTGTGAATATTATTAACCCTATAGTGCAGAAAGTGTTTTATTTGGATGTTGAAGATTCATTGGTAGCTGCTTTAAATAACAGTTTGGGCCTTAAAGGATTGCAAAAGGATGAAAATAAGTTTGTTTTAAATTTTGTATTGCAAGAGACAATTTATGAATTAAATTCTTTGGGAACTTTAACCCATCATATGTCTTATATCGAATTACCTTCATCTCATTCAAAACTTCTTCCATCTATTTTGCAGGCACCGAAAATAGAGTTTAAACCGTTGCCAAGTCATCTAAAATACATGTTTCTAGGAGATAGTGAAACATTTCCCGTATTATCTCCTTAAAGCTTAGTACTTTAGAGGAAGAAAAGCTTAGTACTTTAGAGGAAGAAAAGCTTATTAGAGTGCTGAAGGATTACAAAAAGGCTATTGGGTGGATAATTACTGATATTAAAGGGATACGTCCGTCCACATGCCTGCATAGAATACTACAGGAGGAAGATGCCAAACCCTCGATTCAAGCTCAACGTCATTTGAATCCACTCATGATGAAAGTAGTGAAGAAAGAAATTCTAAAACTTCTTGATGCAGGTGTAATCTATCCAATTTCGGATAGCAAATGGGTAAGTCTGATACAAGTGGTACCGAAGAAAACTAGTATAACAATTATTGAGAATTCTTATGGTAAGTTAGTACCCACCCGAGTTCAGAATGGGTGGAGGGTTTGTATTGATTTTAGAAAGCTTAATTCACTCACTAGGAATGATCATTTTCCTATTCCTTTTCAGAATGGGTGGAGGGTTTGTATTGATTTTAGAAAGCTTAATTTACTCACTAGAAAGGATCATTTTCCTATTCCTTTTATTGATCAGATGTTTAAAGGTTGGCAAGAAAATCTCACTTCTGTTGTCTTGATGGTTATTCAGGTTTTCATGATATACTAGTTGCGCCTGAGGATCAGGAAAAGACTACATTCACATGTCCTTTTGGAACCTTTGCATCTCGACGTATGCCATTTGGTCTTTGTAACGCTCCCGCCACTTTTCAGAGGTGCATGGTCAGTATTTTTTCAGACTATGTAGAGAATATTATAGAGGCATTTATGGACGATTTTACAGTCTATGCTGATTCTTTTGATGATTGTCTCTATAATATAAAGAAAGTGCTTGAAAGCTGCATTGAAACAAACCTTGTTTTGAATTATAAAAAATGTCATTTTATGATGGTGGAGTACATTATAGTCGGTCTACGATAAAAATCATGTAAGACCTCATTTTGATTCTAATCGATGTGACAAAATTGTCGAATAATTCCTTTTAGTTGGCTCTCAAACAAACAAATTATTTTATTATTCTACTTGTCTCATCTCAGCTTGCTCCCAAAGCAACTGAAGTGACCGCTTGCGTAAGAAAGCTGGTCTTGACCTAATGAAATACTTTTATATGTGTGTAATTATGCATTTCATAAAATAAATTGAAACAAAACACGCCATTTTATTTCAAAATAACTCATTTATTAAAAATGTTTACAACAAATAAGAACATCTTAATAATGTAAAATTACAATCTACACAACCCCAATGATTTAGAATGATAGGCGAAAACATCTCTCGTTACAACTTTTAGTAAGTGGATCAGCTATCATGCTTTGCGTAGATATATACTATATGGCTACTTCCTTCTTCGCCAAAATATCTCTTATGAAATTGTATGTAGTTTTAATATGTTTCGACTTGCTATGGCATTTGGCATCTTTAAAGAAAGAGATAGAAACTTGACTGCCACAGTAGATAGTTACTGGACTAATATTAATCTCTAAGTCCTCCATAAATCTCTTAAGCCACACAACTTCTTGCACCGCTGTAGAACATGCAATATATTCTACTTCCATCATCGATAAAGTCATGCATGTTTGCTTTTTTCTACTCCATGTAATGTTTATCTATTTAACAAGAATGCATATCCTAAAGTCGATTTGTGCTCATCTAAATCGCCACCCCAGTCGGCATCTGAATATCCAACAAGTCGCAAACGACCTCCTTGATAGCATAAACAATAATTTGGAGTGCCTTTAAGATATGCTAAAATCCTCTTGACAGCACTCCAATACTTCTTACTAGGATTAGATTGGTATCTATTTACCAGTCTTACAGCATAACTGATATCAGACCTTGTACACATCATGGCATACATGAGACTTCCAATGGCATTTGCATAAGGAACTCTAGCCATTCTTTCCTTTTCTTGAGGAGTCTTAGGGCACATATCGAGACAAATATATTGCCCTTTGGGTATAGGTGTATCATTTGGCTTGCAATCAGCCATGTCGAACCTTCCAAGGATCTTTTTACTGTAAGACTCTTGTGATAGAGCTAGAAGTTTCCTTGAATGATCCCTAAAAATTTTGATTCTTAAGATATAAGTTGCATCGCCTATATCTTTCATGTCAAAATTTGAATATAACCAATCTTTGACTATTTTGAAAAACTCTTTATCATTCATTACCAATAATATATCGCCCACATGCAAAGACAATATCGCAAAAAAGCCTTTATACCTCTTAATGTATGCACAATGGTCTTCCTCAACCATCCTTAAGCCATAAAAAATTATAGCTTGATAGAATTTAATGTTCCATTGTTTAGAGGATTGCTTAAGGTCATAAATAAATCTTTTAAGCTTACATGCCTTGCATTCTTGGCTTTTAACAACAAAAACCTGTGGTTGTTGCATATAAATTTCTTCCTCTAGTTCTCTATTAAGAAATGTTATTTTAACATCCATCTAATGCAATTCAAGGTCTAGATGTGCAACGATAACCAAGATTAATCGTATAAATGCAAACTTTACCACAGGAGAAAATGTCTCTTTATAGTCTATTTCTTCTTTTGGGTAAAGCCTTTAGCGACTAATCTTGCTTTGTAACTGTCGATTGTCCCATCTACTTTATGTTTTATTCGAAGAACCCATTCATTTCCGATAGTTTTATGATTAGGCAAAAGTTCAACCAAGTCCCAAACCTTATTGGCTTTCATAGACTTCATCTCTTCTTCTATTACTTACATCCACAAATCCCTAGCAGACGATGTGAGAGCCTCGTCAAAAGTATTTGGCTCATCACTATCGTATAAAGCAATCACAAAACTTCTCCCTTCATCTTAATATGACGATGAGGAATTGGCTTATGAATACCCTTCTGAATTGATTTTCCAATTGGAATCAAAGTGTTTGGTATTTCACTCCCAATCAGAGTTGCAATCCCTAAAGAATTTGCACTAGTGCCAATACCGACATTAGAAGTGGTAACCTTATTTGGATCTTCTAATTCATAAAATTGAAAATTCTTATCAACTTCTCCAATGTTAGGAAATTCATTTTCTAGAACATTAACAACCCATGATTCCAGTTCAGTCACAGTTCCACTTTCATGTTCACCAATGAACATATATCCTTTGGAGTGTTCTAAGTATCTAATAAAGATACACTTTTTACTCCTAACTCCCAATTTTCCAAGCTTATGGGTGGAGTTATGAACAGAAGCCCAAACCCCAAAGTCGCAGATGAGATAGGTTAGGTTTTCTACTTGTCCACAACTCTTATGGAGTGGAACTGACTGATTTTGAAGGAACTCGGTTAAGTATTTAGGCAGCAGTTAACAAAGCATCTCCCTAATATGATATTAGAAGATTTAATTGTGCCATCATTGACCTAACCATTTCCAACAAAGTTTTATTCCTTCTTTCCGCTACACCATTTTTTTGTAGAGTTCTAGGAATAATCAATTGTCTATTTATTCCTTTCTCATTACACAGTTCCTTGAACTGTTCCGAAAGGTATTCACATCATCTGTCAATCCTTAGAACTTAAAATTATTGGCTAGTTGATTCTCTACCATGTTTATATATAATCTAAAGCAATCTAAAGCTTTTGATTCGTGAGAAATCAAGTGGACATGACCAAAACGTGAATAATCATTGATGAATGTTATAAATTATAAGGCTCGGTGTTTAGCCCTTACATTCATTAGACCACAGATGTCAGAATGGATTAATTACAATGGTTTCTCAACTCTAGTTCCTTTACCGAATGGTTTTCTAGTTGTTTTTCTAGCTAGACAATTTTCACATATGGGCAATTCAACCTTAGTGAGTGGTGGACCCAATATGCCCTCTCTCACAAGTCTATGCATTCTTTCTTGCCTTATGTGACCTAATATAGTATGTCAAGTAATAACATCTATCTCATTATTACTTGAAGAAGTAACATATGAAAAACAATTATTATCATAATTTAAACTATCAAGCATTGTATATAATATAATGTAACTATTAACCAAATGCCTAGTTCCAATAAGGACTGAATTTAGAAAAATCTCCAAATAAACACCATGAAAGTTTAAATTATATCCTAATTCAAGAAGAACGGAAATATAAACCAAGTTTTTTCGAATCTCCAGTGTATATAGAACATCGTGTAGCAAAAGAATATGTCCACCACGCAAAGTCAATTTGTAAGTGCCTATTCTTTTTGCTTCAACTCTAGAGTTGTTGCCCACGTATATCTATCTAGTCCCTCGACAAATTCAATGATACTCCCCAAATGCATCTCGATTACGAGCGTATGGTATGTTGCTCTGGAGTCTACAATCCACAAAGGACAAGAAATCATAACTAATGCATAATTTAATAAAGTGGAGTTAGGTTTCGCCTTTTTTGGCTCAGTGCACTCACAAGTGAAGTGACCCACCTTGCTGACATGTCTCAAAAGTAATATTACTCACAAGTATAAGAGTGTCTAGTTATAATATAACCCAGTGAGTCCGAGGTCGAACCACAAGGAATTTAAAATCTAGTAGTCAATTTGTTAAACAATGAAAATTAATTGCGAAAAAAGAACTTACTAGAAATCAATTTAATATTATGCTAAGATTACGGGATCCACTCTCGGATTTTAAATTACAATTATAACACTCTCTCATATTTTATTCTGCCAGTTAATTATTATGTCAATTAATTCTTAACTAATATTTAGTGTAATAAATATGCATCGGGTACCTAATATCCCACAACTATATTGAAGTATCAACATTATGTCAAAATACTATATAAATCCGAAGAGGTCTAAATTTAGAAATTAACATGACATACAATAAACTGGTAAGGAAGAAAAATACAAAAATTAAGATAAACTTTAAGACTCACTTGAGAGAGTAATTATTTTAAAATTTGAATCTTTGAGCTTCACCTTTCACACCGGCATAGAAAATTTAGTCACTCATATTGGAAAAGAAAACACTCATTTTGTTTAACAGACTTCTGAAATAAATTACAAGGATATTGAATACAACATAAAACACAAAAAGAAAAGAAAGAAAGAAATTCCTCAGTTTAATCCCTCATCTCTTCTTCTTCTACCCCCAAGCTTCCTACATCTCCTTATATTTTATAGGTAAGGAATGCATCATTCTTTATTTATTTTATTTTATAATATATATATGTACACTGAAGAGTGTGATGGTCAGGTCACATAATGGCCTCCTGACCATCACCACATGATTGTTCACCCTTTTTCTTTTTTTCATTTTATTTTTTTCTATATTAAATAAAAATATTTATTAATTACATCTCCTCAATGATGCATTCCAAATTTCTCCAGTAGTTCTCCTTTGTTCCCGCTTTCAAATCTAATTCTGTCTTTATTTCTAAAAAATATTTAAAAGATAAAAATTAACATATTACGAATTAATTTAACATAAAAATTTATTAGGGGAGTATTCATATAATTTATAAGTTATGAGCGTATTAATCAACACTTTAAGTGAAAAACTAATTATTTTATCCTTATTACATGTACACTTTTAGTGTTAATCACTTGCTACAATTGTACCATTTCATCTTGGATTTGTCATTTTTCTTGCCATCACACCTACCCCTCAAGCACTTCTTAGCATCTAGCTTCTTATGATTATGATCAGATCTCTCACCCTTCTGGTTATAGTTATGACACGTTTTGCGCTTGAAGCCTAAAACTTTGGATAGGATTTGGATAAAATCCTATCCAAATAACTTAGCCAATGGTTATTATAAAGTCCTTTTGATAAAATTATTCTTTCGATATTACGTGAGAGTAAAAATTAAAAAAAAAGTCTAATTGTAATATTGTACTGTATAAAAACAAACTCCTTATAGGATTTGGATTAAACTACGCTTAATCTTAATAAAGGTAATTAAAAGTATCAACGATAGGAGAGTGAGTTAGTAAGTAATTATGTGATGATAATTTTGGTGAAAGAAAGCACCAGGTGACTGGACCAGTAAGTATTTAGAAAGATAATTAAAAGGCCGACATGGAATCGTGTAGGATATGGGTGGTAAGACGAGCCCAAGTTGATGGAAGCAAGCGCCATGGCCACGGCCGGGATTCTTTGACCTGACTACCTTTATTTATTTATTTAATTAAAGAAACAAAACAAGCCCTGAACCCTTAGGAAAACAAGATGCATTTCAACCCCATAAGAAAGAAAGAATCAAATGAATCGAGAATGTTTTTAGATCTCACGTGACCACGTCACCCTCTACCAAGGCGAATAACTTGTCTTTCATTTCAAAGGCTCTTGTGAATGCTAAGTACTGAGGTTTGCCTCATTTCTTAAGTAAGACGGCGCTCCTCCATTAGCTCAATTTCACACCTTAGCATATAATATGTGTTTGAGGGATTCTTGATCCTCTAACATTCGAGCCTTAAAGACAAGCGTATTATCATCATCAGCTAAGGAATTGATGAGGACCCATTGATAATTATTCCAGTCGGTATACTTAGTGTTCACTTTTCCACATATTAAGTGCATAAAGATGTCAAATATGTCTTTTATATTCATACATATAGAACGATCAGGGTCGACCTTATAATTCTCCATTTTTTTCACAAGTTCTTTATAAGATAAATTATTATTAGTCTCAATTAGATCCATAGGTGAAACCTAAGCTCTAATTGTTATTAATTCCTCTTCCTCAGTCCGTAATTTTCTAATAGGAAGCATCTATGACAAATAACATAAAATTCATATTAGTGATTGTTAACAAATGACTAAACACGAGATATAATCAAAACAATATTTTTGAGCTCCCACTAGAATGAAATATTTATTAATGTATAATGCTTATCTATGAGATAATATATATTTGATCCGAATATTATTTCAAAATAAAAATAAATAATTTTTTTAGGTTAAAAATAAATAGAAAATTAATTTTCAAATCAAAAGACGCAAACGGCACCTAAATCAGAGTCCTGGATAGCAAAATACATAGAAAATATTAATATGGACACATTATCCCACACGCACAGTCAACCACGTGTGTGCACTATAGTGAGAGATACAGTGCTACAGTATCATGCACTCCCCATGCGCAGAGTCAGAGAGTAGGGCCCACGCACTGCCTTTTTCGGTTTCGATGACATTAGGTCGATCACTTTCCGACTCGATTTTTTGTCTTGATTCTAATGGTGGCTTTAGATTTTCAATTGGAGGTCAAAATAAGCCAGAATCATCGAAAAACCAATTCTAATATTGTTCATTGTATTTTTGTCATAACTTTTTAGTTTTAAGTCCGGTTTTAACAAATCACATGTCATTGGAAAGCTCTTGAAAAGATCTTTACAATGATATATAACTCACAATGAAAATTGCCTAGATCAAAAGATATGATCAAATAAAGTTTCGGGTTTCATGTTTTATTAGTGTTCATACAAATTAAACCCTAGGTCGCTTTTATATCTTTAAATTCAAGAATTTTTTACAGTGATTATAACATTAAATCGAACACCCACAAGATTATAAATTTGATGACAAAATAATTAACACATAAAATTCATGCATTTTCATGAAATAAACTCAACCATTCGCACGAATCCAACACAAAAGCAGGCTTTGATACCAATGAAGGAAAAATAAGAATTCGAGAAATACTTTTCTTCTCGAGTTAAAATAACGGAGTAATCGAGTGTTGGATCACGTCAATGGTCAGAATGAAATCATAATTAGAAATCCTCCTTTAATCACAATATAAATACCCTCTTTCTAATGAGTTGTTCAATGTTCTTATTCTTTCTTCACGAAGAAGAGAAGAAGATAAAGATACTTTCTTATCACTTTTTCTCTCTGCGTTTTTAACTTTTAGGGAGTTGGCTACTTCTCCGAAATTAATGTGGGAAGTTGATTTTAAATCAACTTTCTTTAACTCGCTATAACCATATATGCTAACTATTTACCATGTGCGGATCGGCCCGGGTTGGCCCATCATGTTCGACCCACCCATCTGACAGATTTTATGGAAAAATAGTATATTCAATGACTTTGTGAATGTTTTTTAATTGCTTTAAGTGGTCTTTAAGCTACAGCTTTAAGATCCTACAATCTTTAAAGATTGAAGAGAGAGTGTGAGTGGAGTTGTGTTGTGTTGTGTTAACGAATCGAAATAGCAGGGGTGGGCAAAATACCCGACCTAACTTGAACCGAGCCGACCCAAAAAATTTCGGGTTCGAATCAGATCAGGTTGTAAATAAAACCCGATCGGACGAAATCTTCTAAGCCCGATCAGGTTGTGATTAGATCGGGTTTGCCCGATCGAGTTTCTTAAAAAAACAAAACTAAACCTAAACAGTAAACACACACACAAATCACATATTCAAAATATAGTACACAAACACAAGTCACAACCCTCATTACACAAAACACATACACAGTTACACACCCAACGCCAGTGGGGCCCAACGCTTATAGCCTCACAAGTCACAGCCTCACCCTCAAGAAGCAAGAACATTCTCTATGCTCGATCTGTTGTGCGTCCGACTGTCTGCGATCTGCTGTGCGTTCGACTATCTACGATCTGTTATTACGCATCCGGGATTTACTGCTGCATGTCCACGATCTACTACAGCGCGTTCGTGGCCACCAATCTGCTGCTTCAAGCCTCCAGCCCGACAATAGCTGCAAGTGTAACCCAATTCATTCTAGTACCTTACCCAAGTTTCTCCCCTTTGAGTTTTGACTTTTGAGGCTTTGATGGTATATATGGTTACTATATAGCAAATTAGCATTGAGTATTTGATTGTTGTAATTATGTATTTTTAAATGTTAGTAATAAAATCAAGAAAATTGGCATATTTATGATTTTTTATGAATAGATTTTTATTAATTGTTAATAACTAACAAAAATTTTGTTAATTATTAATAATTGAAATATTGATAATTGATCATTGTTAATAATTGTTAATAACAGTTAATAATTGTTTTTTTATGAATAGATTAGGACATTAGGTAAATTAAATATTAAAATTAAGTATTATGTTACATATATTTTATAATTATAATATGTGCTATCTGATTATGTGCACTTGTGCAGTAGCTTCAACCTAAAAAAAATCAACTAATTCAATTAATATTTAATTGTATGTTAATCATACGTTAAGTCGTTAAGTACAAGTAATTTGGACTGGAAATTAAAGGGTTTATAATAAGAATTAAGATATGGTAAGGCAAATAATATCATATTATTATGAGGAATTGATAATGGGATATCATAAATTAATTAATTAATCATTAATTTCTTGCTTTTTCTTTATGAAGTATGAACAATTTTGAATTTTTATAAATACAGTTATACAACTAATCATATAAAAATATTACGATGGAAATGTCGAATTAAACAACCATCATAAAATTAAATTAATAAATATTTTAATTGATTTATAATAGTAATTAGATTATGTTAATAATGTTTTTGTGTTTTGATTTTTGTATATTTAGATGACTGGACACTTAAGATCAAATTTGATAAAGGACGATGAAGAACAAAGTGTATAAATGGAAGGAACTCAAAAGCAAAAGGAAAAGGCAAAACAGAAAAGACCGCCAATGAAGAAAAGATCCGAGACGTGGAATCATTTCACTTTACTCGAAGATAATCCAAACAAATACAAGTGCAACTATTGTGGTAGACAATATCAATGTCATTCAAGGCATGATGGGATTACAAATATGACAAAACATATAAAGACATGTGAAGCATACCAGACATTTTGGGAACAACAAGGTGCAAGTCAACAGAATTTGACACCTGAGGGCGGTGAAGAAAATGCAAGTAATATTGTTTTTGCTAAAGGATTGAGTCAAGATGCGTGTAGAAGAGTTGTAACTAAAATGATTATTATGGGTGAGTTGCCGCTTAATTTTGTGGATAAAAAAAGAGTTTAGGCATTTCTGCAGTGTAGCTATTTCGCAATTCGTTATGCCATCTCGAAAAACTATTGGTAGAGATGTTATGGAGTTATTTTTTGAGGAAAAGGCAATGTTGAAGAGTTTGATTTATAACAACAAGCAGCATGTGTCTCTTACAACTGATATATGGACTTCCATTCAAAACATGAGTTAAATGGTGATCGCAGCTTTTTTTTTTTATAGTGAATGGTGTTTGAATAAGAGGATTATTAGTTTTAGTGTGATCGTAGATCATAAAGGGAAGTCGATCGGCAAAAAGATTGTAGCTTGCTTATAGGGTTGGGGATAGAGAGGTTTTTTGCAAGAACTGCTGATAATGCCACTACAAATGATATTGTCATTGGTTATGTCACTATGCAATTGCTTGCTTGGAAGAATGATAATGCACTTGTGTTAGTGGGATACTATATGCATGTGCGTTGTTGTGTACATATTTTGAACTTTATTGTTGTTTTAGGGTTGGGTGAGTTGCATGCTAGTGTTGCTGGTATTCGAAATGCTATGAAGTACGTGAGATTCTCCACCATGAGACTACGGACATTTAAACAATGTGTTGAATAGGTGAATGGTCCAAATGGAATTGTTGTTTTGGGTTGTCCTACTAGATGGAATTCCACTTATTTAATGTTGATGACTACGTTAAAATTTCAAGCGGTATTTGATAGAATGGCATAAATAGATAAATCTTATAAGGTATACTTTGCGGAGAAAGAAAATAATGTTAAAATGGTAGGTCCACCTGAACCGGAGGATTGAGAGAGTGCTGAATGAATTGTGAAGTTTTGAAGGTATTTTATGATGCCGCATTATTATTTTCTACCTCTTTGAGTGTGACTTCTAATCTTTATTATGATACTATTAGCTTAATTGAGAGTTCATTGACTACATTACAAGCAAGTATAGATCCTTGCGTGTCATCTATGCCTTATAGTATAAGGGAAAAATTTGATAAGTATTGGGAGTCTACGGGGAAGATAAACAAAATGTTGAATGTTGCATCTATTCTTGATCCACGAGCGAAAATAGATTTTTCTAAACATATTTTTGACATCATTTTTTGTAAAGATAGTTCGAAGGTTGAAGAAATGACCAAAGCAATCAAAAACTTGTTGAATGAGCTTTATGGTGCATATAATGCATTCTCCTCTAGTTCCACGCCATCAACGTGCAGTGAGAGTGGTCTTAGTGGCAGCTATAGTGGTACAAGTTCTTCTCAATGTATTACAATTGAGGTTAGTTTGGTGGACGTTGTTGGTGGTGAAGGTGATGACACTTTTCGATTTGTTCACCTTTTTCTTGGATATGCTAAAAAGGTTTCTGTTCAGAATGAAGGCAAAAAAGTAGTATCTAAGGTAGAAATGTACTTAATGGACCTAATTGAAGATCTTAGCAATCTTAAATTTAATGTTTTTCTTTGGTAGAAGGTAAATGGATTCAAGTATCAAATATTGGAGAAAATTAAAAGGGATGTCCTCGCTATTCTTGTTTCCACAATGGCATCTAAGTCTGTCTTTAGCATTGGGTGTTGTATTATTAATGAGTATAGGAATTCTTTGACCGCTTCTATGGTTGAGGCATTGATATATACTGAAAATTGACTGCAATATAAATTTTTTGCCAATCATATCTACAACCTTTAGGAAGATAATAAGGATCAAATGTTTCATATGGAGTTACAAGAAAGTAACATTTTTATCGTACATTAAATACATAATATATTATGTATTATAACTTTATATATAATATCTACATGTACTTGAGTTACTATTCTAGTATTTTAATTTTATTCATTTGATTTCGTAACATTCTCTTCTTTTTTTTTTGTTGGTTGAAAATTAGTAAAAGGGGCTACAATTAAGAAAAATGGCTTAAAACTAATCTAGAAACCGTAAAAATAAGGAAAAAAAAGTGATACGTATTTAATTCGAACCCGATTCGATCCGAATATATACTAAATTGGATTGGGTTGAATTATAAATTCAGATTGTATTCAGATAAATTTTTACCTAATCCGAATAATTCAAAATATAATCGGATTGATCCGAACCCAACCCGAAACCGCTTTTACCCAACACTAATGAAATAGTCTTCAGGAGTTTATAAAATTAATTGTATTAACTGCTCCTTATTAACATAATTAGTGTATTGATTATATGTAAATAAGGAGGCAAGTTTAGCTAGAGGGAGGGAGATTGTTTGTTTGATTTTCGGTTTATTTCATTGTGATGGCGAACTGGTTCGAGCCGTTGTCGCCGCCGAGTAGGAATTCAGGTGAAAACGGAAAATGAAATTGACCGTTGATTTTGATTTTCTTTCATTGTCCGGAGAAAAAATTTCTGTTTGTTTTCTCGCAGGTGATTTGTACAGAGAGCTATGGAAGGCTTGTGCAGGTCCACTAGTAGACATGCCGAAGGAAGGAGAGAGAGTCTATTATTTTCCTCAAGGACATGTGGAGCTAGTGAGTTTCTTTTTTCCTTTTTTTTAACTTTTATTTTAGATCAATAATGAAGTACAAATTTCTTTTTGTGTGTTTGGTTTAATTTTGCTGAGAAATTGAAATATTGCTGTTTTTGGGTGCGTATAGTTAGAGGCATCAACAGATCAGGGACTGAGTCAGATCTGCGTTCCGCTGTTTGATCTTCCATCGAAGATTCTATGTCGTGTTATTAACATTCAACTCAAGGTATTTCTAAGTGCAATTTTTTTTTTCTCTAAAGAACTGGTTCCTGCTTTTGTTTGGTTGGTGGGGAAATGAGGAAGAAATACTGTACTTTGTAGTTATGATCTTTTGGCTTTTTTGTTATTTTTTGTCTATTGGGGGATTTTCCTGATTTTGGTATTTCTGCAGTAACCCAATAGACCAACAAATTGGACTATCGGATAGGTTGATTTGAGTAAAACTGATGTTGATTTTGTCTACTTGTAGGCAGAAGAAGAAACTGATGAGGTTTATGCCCAGATTACTTTGCTGCCAGAAACAAGCGTAAGAAGTGATTGAGTCGCTTTCTAAATTTACTATATTATTATACATATATGCTATTGTTTTATTTCACAGTTACTGGGTTTAAATTCATTTATATCTTGATGAGAATATATATATATATATATATATATATTTCAGCAAGATGAGCCTACGACTCCTGATCCATGCCCTGTTGATCCTCCAAGACTGACGGTTCACTCATTCTGTCATGTTGTAACCGCCTCTAATACAAGAACCCAGGGAGGGTTTTTGGTTCTCCCGAAACATGCTACTGATTGCCTTCCTCCTCTGGTAGGGAACTATTTTTTCCTTAATGAATTAGTTGCTGAAATTTTATCATATTGATCTCAACGTATCGCTTTTGTTGATTTCCATTCATGGATTTTCTTCAGGACATGAATCAGTCAACCCCAGCTCAGGGATTGGTTACCAAAGATATTCATGGAAATGAGTGGCAATTTAAGCATACTTACAGAGGTAATAACCTTTGTGTTCTTGGAATCTTGTGCTTGTGATGAGGTTTATTTATATTTTGGAAAAAGTGAGACGATTGTTTCATATAGGATCTTTGTTTCTTAGCCCAAAAAAAAAAAAAGAAACAAATTCACATAGAATCAAACCCACTCAAGATCCATCTATCTATTACTGAATGAACAGGTAAACCCAGAAGGCACTTGCTTGAAGCAGGCTGGAGTGGGTTTGTTGCTTCAAAGAGATTAGTCTCGGGGGATACCTTTGTATTCTTGAGGTATATATTTTGTTGTTTGATCTCTATCTCTAAATAACTTTTCTTTTTTTTTAATTGATGTTCCTATTCTGATATAGAGTATGAGTCATGTATCCAGGGGGAAGAACGGGGAGTTGTATGTTGGAGTAAGGCGTCTTACTTATCAACAGTGCAGCATGCAAATTTCAACTCAGAGCATGGTAATTGGAGTGCTTGGAGCTGCATCCCATGCTCTTGCAACCGGAACAATGTTTGTTGTCTATTACCGGCCAAGGTATTAAATTTTAACGGCTTGTAAATTGAGACTGAACTTTCCGTCGTAATACCTACTGAAGATGTTTCGGTATTATCAGGAGGACAAGCCAGTTCATCATCAGCTTGAACAAATATTTAGAGGCTGTTAATAATAAATTTACAGTTGGCATGAGATATATGATGAGGTTTGAAGGAAAGGACTCTTCTGAGAGAAGGTGATAAAATTCCTTTGTGAAGTCGTTTCAAACTTGTTTGTTGTTCAAACATTTTGATAGATATTTGCTCAAATATTTTGTGTGATTAGGTTTCTGGGGACAGTTGTTGCAACGGAAGACTTTTCTTCTCACTGGAAAGATTCAAGATGGCGATCACTGAAAGTAACTTCCTCAGATCTGCACGGTTCTGTTACCTACTATTGTAAGCAACTAAGAAATTAATTTGTTTGTATTTCTTTCCTAGGTTCAATGGGATGAACCTGCATGTATAACAAGACCTGATGCGGTCTCACCATGGGAAATAGAACCCTTTATTTCTTCAGCTGCCGAAGAGAGAGAAAGTAATAATCAGGTTGCATGGCATCACAAGCATACTGATTTTAGCAGCAGCAGCAACTCTATGTCTGGGAATTAGTCTGATGGGGAGTGGCTTACTTCTTCCCACGTCTGTTTTTCTCAGCAATTGTTTCAGGGTGCCATGGACGACAATGAGAACACCTCCGCATGGCCTGCTCACTCAGACTATTCGACTGCATGCTCAAAGAAGCGAAAGAATGACCCAATGCTTGAACAAGCTGAAACACAGAGGAAAACTGAACCGGCTACCGGTTGTCAATTATTTACTATTGAGCTCATAGATCATTCTACGGTCTCTGCTTCATCAGAGAAGGTACCTATATCTTATTTCACTACAGAAGAGCACATTGTCAGTACCCTGTCAGCAGCAATTGATGAGCAATTGAGCATACATTAACCACATAATTTTATATTTTTTTGTTATTTTAATTAATTTATTTATTTTATTGAACAGGGAAGTAATTGAAGATTTTGGAATAAAATTACAGAAAAGATTAACAATTGCAAACGATTGAAGAATTGAAGAATCGTCGTTATTTTTCCAATTTGTTTGCTTTAGTAATCTCTAAGCTAGCCAACGCCGTTTCAGTATTATCCAATTCTTCAATTTTGATAATTCTCACAGTGCAAGAGATGTTGACGTGAGATGGAGGAGCTGCGGGGTTTTTAATTAAATATGCTTTAAAAGTAAGGTATTTAGTTAAATATACTCTATGCTTGAAAATTATCTAAATATGCTTTTTTATATGGTACATTGTCTAAAATGTCCTTAAAGAAAAATATAAAACACACACAACTCACAACACTCTTTACTTCACTCTTTAACTCTACACAACAAAAACTCACACTACACTCAAAATCACTCACAAACAGCTAATGCACTGAGATTTTTGTTTGCAGCTGGGTGTATTATTCATCCCATGAATAAGGTATTTGAAATTTTTTATTTTTTATTTTGGGCTATCTATTCAATTTGTTGACATTATATTATTTTTAGGGTTTTGTTTGGTTTGTGATAAACACTAAAGCAACTCATATTTTCATTATATTTGCATCATATAACTGTTATTTGATGGATTTTATAACTACATTCGTTAAAACCTGAAATTGTTGTCAAATTTTTTTTCTGCACCCGACATACACGACAGCAGTCATGTATGTATGTATTTACACGACTGTAGTCGTGAAAATGTGCAAAAAAAATTCAATTATTATGACACCTTATCATTTTATTAGTTCAAAAAATATATATTTTTCACTATATATATCATTTTACTATTACTGAACTATAGTCGTGTGTGTTAATAAGTTACACGACTACTAGCGTGTACGTATAAACTTACATACTATAATTGTGTATATATGTAAAATGTTCAAATTGGTATGAGATCCCAACATTTTTTTAAGAAGAAATATGTCCTTTGATTATTTACTGAGTCGTATTTTTGCAACTTACACGACTTCTGTCATGTATGTATGAATTTACACGACAACAATCGTTCAAGTTTGAAAGATATAGTAGTTGTTATGACACTTAACATTCTGTTAGTACAAATATTACAGTTATATTTTATTAAATATAGCATCTGATTGTTTACAGAACTATAGTTGTGTACTTTAGTAAGTTACACAACTACTGTCGTGTAAACTATCAATTACACGACGTCAGCCGTGTAAACTATCAATTACACGACGTCAGTCGTGTAAATAGGCAGACAGATCCACACTTGATTATCAATCTTGTTTGATTTTATTTTTGTATTTGTTGTATAATCAATTGTTGTATTATTACATGAAATGACTTCAGTACGTGTGCCTATTATGTTTTGTGGTGAATGGATTGAGCAAAACGGCCATTATAGATTTAATGGTACGGAGGCAAGAGGGATCATGGTGCCCCGTTCTACAACGTATGCACAATTGATAGAAAAAGTTTCTCGTTCTACAACGTCAACTCGATCAATTACCTTGTGAATATGCATTAACTGTTTGTAGGTATCGAGAAACATTGTCTGTATATGACATGTGTTCTCGTTACTATTCCAGTGAAGCATGTGTTGCAGCATACGCATAAACAATATATCATGTTGGCACAGAAGAAGAATGGGAGGTTTTAGAAGAATGAGAGGTTTCAGAAGAAGTGCAAAGTAATGAGGTTTTGCCCCCTGTGGAAAAGCGGAAAAAGGGTCGGCCACAACAAATTAGGATACCATCACAAGGGGAAGAGAAGTTGTGTCGTAAGTGTGGTAGGTGTGGCTCTCGAGGACATAATCGACTAACTTGCAGTGCACCAATCCCACTGTCTAGCAATGAGCCTGTAGTTAGACCGAATGAAACATAAACAAGCACATGTACTACTATGAACCTTATATACTTGTTAATTTTTGTTGTTTTAATTTTTTTAATATATTTCATATTTAGTGATAAATTTTTATCTTTTTGTTTCGCAGATGAATAACAGTGTTTGTGTGGCTTTCTAAGAATAAGTATTGAAGGGAGGCGACCAGAGGCTTATAAAATATAGACCAAGTGTTTGGGTTGAATATGCCAAAAATTTATGATGAATGTTAAACAACTTCTATTGTATTATGACTTATTTATGATTTCAATAAGTATTGGATTTATATTATTTGATAGGCAACCGGACTATAGTTAATTTCATTTATTTGAATATTCAGATATATTTAAAATCTATATTGATTGTGTCATCAATATAATGAATGATTAAAAAGAGTTTTTATTCTGTGCACATACTCAAGTACAATCGTGTATTTTGGCTGTTACAGAACTGGTCATGTTTATTTCTAAATAAACGACTACAATCGTGTATCTGTGCATAAATACTCGACTATAGTCGTGTAACTATGCAAATACCCGACTGCAGTCGAGTATTTTGTCACAGAGAGATTGTCATGTTTATTTCTAAATACCCAACTGCAGTCGTGTATCTGTGCAAATACCCGACTGCAGTCGAGTATTTTGTCACAGAGCTTGGCATGTTTATTTCTAAATACCCGACTGCGGTCGTGTATTTTCTTACAGCCAAAATTCCCTGTGCATATATGGCAATCATGTTATATCACATAGATTGTACAAACTATCTTATCTATCATTAATATAATTAGCAAAGAAATAAAATATATTAATGCTGTCAATTGTCTTTAATGACATCAACAACATCCTCATCATAACTATTATATCTAATAGTCCAAAAAATGACACTACAAAGTTTTTTTCTATGACCTATGCCCAAATAATTTTACAGCCAAGGCTTGTCGAAATTGTGTAACATGATCTTGTTGGCAGTATGAATTGACATCAAGTCCATGGGTTAGGATCTCCAAGTACCGCAACAAAAATGCTCCACAGTCACCACTAAAAAATTCATATAAATCAATTGTTAAAAATCATCATTCTTATTATTAAGTTCAAAACACATTATAGCAAATAATAGAGAAAACCTAGATTGTAGCATAATGAATGCATACGCAGCTGAAGAAAATTGATATATAATTCCCATGGATGAAGTTCAACTACAAACAACAAGTAAAATTATATAAAGATCTAATGCATAAACTAGTGTAGCCATAACCGAAAATTCATAAAGATAATATTTAATTAGGAACTCCCACAACCATTATTAAAGAGCCATGAATTCACTCTCTTCAATTTCAAATCCACAAGTTAAAGAAGCTTCATTACATTACCAGCAAGAAAGATTATCAGTAAATAAGCAAGATAATGACCAAAATCATGTGGGTAATTTGTTTTTTAAAACCCTAATGCATATAACCCTAACAATTATGCACCATAAATTCTCTTTATAAAGTAAAAAATAAGTGTAAATGTGGTTAATGACCTTTAGTTCGGTGAATTTCCAGCCTTTAATTCGGTGATTTTGTAGCCTTTAATGTGGTGGATGAACTTGCAACAGCAGGAGCATGAACTTGCAGCAGCAGGAAAGTTAGACCGAATGAAATATAAACAAGCACATGTACTACTATGAACCTTATATACTTGTTAATTTTTGTTGTTTTAATTTTTTTAATATCTTTCATATTTAGTGATAAATTTTTATCTTTTTGTTTCGCAGATGAATAACAGTGTTTGTGTGGCTTTCTAAGAATAAGTATTGAAGGGAGGCGACCAGAGGCTTATAAAATATAGACCAAGTGTTTGGGTTGAATATGCCAAAAATTTATGATGAATGTTAAACAACTTCTATTGTATTATGACTTATTTATGATTTCAATAAGTATTGGATTTATATTATTTGATAGGCAACCGGACTATAGTTAATTTCATTTATTTGAATATTCAGATATATTTAAAATCTATATTGATTGTGTCATCAATATAATGAATGATTAAAAAGAGTTTTTATTCTGTGCACATACTCAAGTACAATCGTGTATTTTGGCTGTTACAGAACTAGTCATGTTTATTTCTAAATAAACGACTACAATCGTGTATCTGTGCATAAATACTCGACTATAGTCGTGTAACTATGCAAATACCCGACTGCAGTCAAGTATTTTGTCACAGAGAGATTGTCATGTTTATTTCTAAATACCAACTGCAGTCGTGTATCTGTACAAATACCCGACTGCAGTCGAGTATTTTGTCACAGAGCTTGGCATGTTTATTTTTAAATAACCGACTGAAGTCGTGTATCTGTGCAAATACCCAACTGCAGTTGTGTATTTTGTCACAGAGCTTGGCATGTTTATTTCTAAATACCCGACTGAAGTCGTGTATCTGTGCAAATACCCGACTGCAGTCGTATTTTTTGTCACAAAACTTGGCATGTTTATTTCTAAATACCCGACTGCGGTCGTGTATTTTCTTACAGCCAAAATTCCCTGTGCATATATGGCAATCATGTTATATCACATAGATTGTACAAACTATCTTATCTATCATTAATATAATTAACAAAGAAATAAAATATATTAATGCTGTCAATTGTCTTTAATGACATCAACAACATCCTCATCATAACTATTATATCTAATAGTCCAAAAAATGACACTACAAAGTTTTTTTCCATGACCTATGCCCAAATAATTTTACAGCCAAGGCTTGTCGAAATTGTGTAACATGATCTTGTTGGCAGTATGAATTGACATCAAGTCCATGGGTTAGGATCTCCAAGTACCGCAACAAAAATGCTCCACAGTCACCACTAAAAAATTCATATAAATCAATTGTTAAAAATCATCATTCTTATTATTAAGTTCAAAACACATTATAGCAAATAATAGAGAAAACCTAGATTGTAGCATAATGAATGCATACGCAGCTGAAGAAAATTGATATATAATTCCCATGGATGAAGTTCAACTACAAACAACAAGTAAAATTATATAAAGATCTAATGCATAAACTAGTGTAGCCATAACCGAAAATTCATAAAGATAATATTTAATTAGGAACTCCCACAACCATTATTAAAGAGCCATGAATTCACTCTCTTCAATTTCAAATCCACAAGTTAAAGAAGCTTCATTACATTACCAGCAAGAAAGATTATCAGTAAATAAGCAAGATAATGACCAAAATCATGTGGGTAATTTGTTTTTTAAAACCCTAATGCATATAACCCTAACAATTATGCACCATAAATTCTCTTTATAAAGTAAAAAATAAGTGTAAATGTGGTTAATGACCTTTAGTTCGGTGAATTTCCAGCCTTTAATTCAGTGATTTTGTAGCCTTTAATGTGGTGGATGAACTTGCAACAACAGGAGCATGAACTTGCAGCAGCAGGACAGGCGTTGTGTATGGTAGCTCGTGAAGGTAGATTTTGAAATTTAGAGAATTAAATTTGGGTAATTCTGTAATTGCACATTGAAAAAGGTATATAAAAGAAATTTTGAACTATGGGGGTGTAGTTGGATAAATACCTAACCTTTAGGGTATAGCGGGGACAAATCCCTGAGGTGCTGCTGTCGGTTGCAGATCCAATCCTCGCTGGTTCTATTTATTTTGTTCCTCTTCATTCAAAAATATCTAGTTCCTTTGCTTGCACTCAGTTAAGGATGAAAGTCCTGTTAATAAAGTAATTGTCTTTTTATTAAGGGAAGAGAATATGTACACCCCTAAGGTTAAGAGAAATGGTCATGTAAACCTGATATTTTCAAATATTTTCAATAAAGGATATTAAAATCTCTTTCTAACTAAAATACCCTTTAGTTCTATTAACTCAAAAAAAAAAAATTGTCTGCAATGTTTTATAATAAATATAAATAAAAATATAATATCAAAACAAAGTAACAATATTTACATTTTAAAATAATTTCAATATTTAAAATTTTTTTAATACTTTACAATCTCATATAATATTAGACTGAAATTTATAATAAATAGAAACATAATATTAAAATAAATATATAAAATTTAAATTATTTTCAATATTTAAAAAATAATTTTAATGTTATTAATACATGATATATATGTTTTATTAATTGTAAAATCTATTTAACCCAAAGATTTATTTAAAATTGTTATAGTAAATGAAAATATATTATTAAAATAAATAAAATAATTTACATTTTAAAAATTATTTATATATTAAAAATATTATAATGTTATTAGTTTGCTAAACAAATTAACTATTTAAATTATGAGTAATGATATAGCCACAAACTCTTGTACAAACTTATTTTGTACAAACTGATGTGGCGTTAATTCATTGGTTGAATTAAATATCTCTTGGCCTACATGATTTGTTTATATTATTTTATATTTCCATTCAACCAATGAATTAATGACACATCAGTTTATGCAATATAAATTTGTACAAGAGTTTGTGGCTGTATCATTACTCTTAAATTATATTTATCTTTATTAAAAAAATTTGAAGTCAATTGTTTTAGTTATTATCTACTAAAGTATTAAAGTTAAAAGGAGGTTTTGGTGTCCTTTATCGAAAATTTAAGGGTTTACATGACTATTTCTCTAAACTTCGAGAGTGTAGGTATTCTCTTTTGATTTTACAATGACTAGTGTACTATTGAAGTTAAAAATATACTAACACACAATTATTTATATAGTGACGCAAGGAAAGAAATTAAGAATGAACTTACTCTTTATTATTATTTTTTTAACTTGGTTTATTTTCAACCAAGAAAATTATGATAAACTAGAATTTGTGGTGGGTATGTTGTGGGTTTTCAGGGGCTTTGGCAAATGTTTTTGGGTTTTGTCCTTTTTTTTAAAAAAAAAAAGTTTAAGGTCAATTTTATCCTCTTACTTCGATTGATATGTGTATTTATTGAAAAAGGTTTAGGGTTTGATGTTTGGATTTAGTGGTAGTGGTGGAACAATATTAAGAAGAGTGAAAAGAAGGTGAAGTAGATAAATTTATTTTCCTTCAAAATTATGCTGATATAAAATATTTTACCAGTCCAGAAACTGTGTAAATCAATGTTATTGTGTTAAGTGATATTTTCTAGATATTTGTTTATTCAGTATATGCATCATAAAGGCATAATAGTAAATTTAACATTCTCCATCCAACCTAATTGTAAAATATTATGAAAGGGACCCTTAGTGTCCCTTGTTAAAAATTTAAGAATCTCTATAGGGGTGTAGGTATTATTTTTCCTATTTTTATAAACTCATTCACAAATTTGAGTCAATGTTTCAATATATTTATTAAATTAACAAATTTAAATGGCAATTCACTAATCTGAGTAGCAAAAAATTTAAATTATTTTCGATATATGGTAGCCGATGATGACACCATGGGGTATAAAAATTAACCTTTTTTTACTCATTCTAATAGGAAAATCTAATGCAAGGGCGGTATTAGTGTACATTTTTAAAACTATTTTAAGGAACTGGATAACTATTTGCATAAACCTTGGAGGTGTTGGTAACTTTCTCCCTTTATTATAAACATTATAAATTGGTCAACTATCCGCCGACCACTTGACCTTGCAAATTTTTTTTAAAAATGTACAACTACTTTTTTTCTTTCCAATAATCCACCTAAATTTTACAAAGTATTTCAGTTGTCTACTACTATCTTCAACATGTTAGAATCTTGCTCATTTCATAAGGTTAAAATTGTCATTTTACCTAAACATCTAAAAATGACGTCGTTCAAACATTTTTGAAAAAGAATAAAATAAAAATTATCCACCAACCACCTGGCATTTTAGCCTTTATAAAAAAATATACAAATATTTTTCGTTTTTGTAACAATCCACCTA
This sequence comes from Citrus medica, assembly GCA_002013955.2. Lineage (NCBI taxonomy): Eukaryota > Viridiplantae > Streptophyta > Magnoliopsida > Sapindales > Rutaceae > Citrus > Citrus medica. The sequence goes on along the minus strand of MKYO02030512.1, from coordinate 1,255,557 downwards.
ATGTTTATGAAGTGCATCATTGCTCAACTGCTATCATAACCTGTTAAAATATTGCTTCTTGGGGTCATTGTTTGAGAAGATTGGTACTATAGATTACTCAGACATGCTTTTTCTTCAACCTAGCTAATTAAGATGGCTTTCGTTGTGGATGTTTTTAATTTTCATTGGTACTAGATTATTGGAATTATGAGAATTAGGGAGGAGCAATGTTTAATTTTGATTAGCTAGGGCAAAATAGTCATTTTTATGTTTGGGGGAAGAATTTTCATTTGACCAATATTTTGTTAAATTCCCTGATGGCATTAAGGAAAAAGCGGAGCAGTGATGTTCTTCGTAAACTTTAGGTGGATTATTGCCCAAAAAAAAAATTATTTGTGCCTGAAAAATCAGGTGGTTAATAAATAATTTTGCTTATAAATTATATAATTTACGGAATTTGAGTGACAACAAATATTTTTGGTGGCTAAGTTTAGAACTTGAAAGGTTTAATCCATACCTGAAGGACACCTATGCAAATATGCTAAATTAGGTAATTTAATATTATTATACTTTTTTTAATTTGTGTTGTTTTAAAAAAAATGGATGAACAAAGTCGAAATCTATTTTTTTTTTTCATTTTTTACCTTTCCATAATTTTAATTCAAGTCTAAGATAAATAAAACTGCTTGAAATCAGACTATGTTATTGGACATACAATCACACTAAGTGCCCACCTTACTTCATTACAATAAGGATCATCTACATCTCCATGATATAATCTAAAACAATGAAACGGTCTCATATAAATCTTTCTTTAAAGACTAGCCTTTGAAAATGATGTTATTAAATAGGTATTAACAATGATCAAATAAAAGTTAATCCTTTTATTTTTGTATGTCAATATGGGCTATGACTTGTATAATCTAGAAAACAAAATTAAATTTTGAGATATTTTATGTTCACTTGAGAGTTGATGTTATTGAATGTCCAAGGACTTTAAAATCAAATATTATCCAGGCCCCAAATCTTATAAACTCAACCTTTCACAACCTTAGCATCGGTTGACTGGTGCTTTACCATATGGCAGAATAGTGGGTCCGAAAGTGAGCTATCAAATGGGTCCCAAGGACTATGACAATAATAGAGAAGTGGTGGAGACATGAGCAAAGTGGTTGCAACATTATAATAAGCTTGAATGGCAATAATGGAAGTGAGCAAATGTGTTGTAGCATGCGGAGGTGCTAAAATGGTCTCACACAATTTTTTTTTAGAAAGTGGAGAGGTCTGATCAAGTGGAGAAAATGAATGGTCGTAGTTTTATTTAGCTTTTTTATCTTGTGTGGTTTGTATTTGTATTAGTATTGTATAAATAAACATTTCCTTTGCATTTGAAAAGCATGTGAGAAGCATTTGCGCAACAAGCAAAACAGTTTTCTTTTAAAGAGTGTAGTCTTAAATAAAGTGTGAGCATTTTACTCTTCAATATCGACTGCATTTATTAAATAAAGTGTGAGCATCTTTTCTAATTGTTGTAATCAATTCATGTACATGTTGAATTTATTAATAAAATAATGTTAGAAAAGATTTTAGTAGAGTTTTTTTTTTTAAGTTTTACTACTCCTATTTATCGCAGAACAACTCAATTGCAAATATTATTTATTTCGACTTATATGCAGTATTTTTTATTGTAAAATCAATTAGAACAGTACGCTTTTCTAACTACAAGTTAGTTAGTTTGGCTATTTTTTCCCTTCAAAATTATGTATTTTCAATGGTCATATTTAATTTAAGTTGCTATTACAAAAGCTACCACTATAGCCAATCAAAAATAGTATTTTTGATGGCTAAAAGTGATCATAAAAATTATTCATTAGTTGTGTGTCCATGTTATTTATGATGTGCATTCATCATTTTTCCATGGCTAATATTGCTCGAAAAAAACATATTTATGGTAGTTTGTTGGAAAAAAAAGTATTTCTACCCTAAATATTATCGACGGCCAGTAACCGCCTACAGCCATTGAAAAAACACATTTACAGTGGCATTTATGTATTCAACAATCACAAAAAATAGTTTTTTTTTTATAGAATAGTAAAAATAATAACTAAAATAGTAAAAAAATGAATTAAATAAAGTGAATAACATTTAAAGCCATAGAAGATAGATCTGTGCAGAGAATCTATTATCACATCAATTGGAAGGACCATATTCAGTGGTGGAGGATTTTTCAAAAGAACTAATAATGTGATATAGTTCAAACATATTCTGTGCACGTGCATTATCGCGTACATGATCTCGACGTGAATGATTCGAATTACTTAGCCCTCGATCTATTAGTAAACTATCTCTTCAAAGATTGATGAAGATATTTTCTAGTATATTTGGTGCACTTTTATCTCCCTGTACTTCAGTAGGATTACAATGGTTATTTGTGTACTTGATCTAATATGATGTTGTACTCAGTGTATTGTATCGTAATCTGTTTTGAAGAAAATTCGGCATGCATTAAAAAATAAAATAAAATCAAACCAATTATGGTATGCCACAAAGTTGCAGTTCGTGCAGGTCCACAACATATGTTAGTGAAATTTTACTTAAGTTGTATTAATTAAGAGGTATATTGTGCGTTCTGTTTTCGTTCTTTCAAATTTTTAGCAATTCCAAGGGTTTTTAATTTAAAATCCGCCTTGCTAGTCGGGGTTCCTTTTTTTTTTTTATGGCATATTGTGTGTAGTTATATACTTTCATACAGACAAATTAGATGGATAAATAACTATAAACAACTACTAGAAAGAATAAATAAAAGCTATTGCAATGTTATATAATTATACCCAAAATAAAATAAAATTATAAAATTATATTCTTGTGAAGTGGCTGCCTAGTCGTTTTAATATTGCAATGTTGGCAAATTTACATGGTATCCAAGAAAGAAAGTAAAAATAAATAAAAGAAAAGGATTCGTTGTCTTTAGTAAAGCAGCAAGAGGCAGAAGAAATGAATGTCCTTCGTGGAGAAGAAAATAGTTTGAAAGAATATTTACCTGCACCAACTTATGATCTTTTCCAGAAAGAAATAGTTTCAATTGACTCTTTCAAAAAATATGGGAGGCAAAGGTACATAGAGAGAATAAAGAAAAGCTACAATGCACTCATAAGTGTTGGAGCACATCAATGTTTATTCAATCTCTTAGATTTCTATCATTTTCCTTCTTTATCATATTCTTCTAAAGTGAAAGTTATACATTAATAAATTTCATGAAAAATAATATTTTTTAATGACTTTATAATTTAGTATCAATAATTATAATAAAAAGTTCACATAAATCTTTTAAATTAGTTCCATAGTGATGCAATTTGAATAACTGAACGTAAAGTTAGTTAGATTTACTTTCAAATATTTGGGGAAAAAAATCAATAGGAGGAAGATAAAATGTGGATTCATTACTAAAGTCTAAAGTTATATAATACAAGTAGATTCATTATCAGGACTTATGGCTTATTTAAATTGACAACTCCAAGTTAGAAGAGATCAATATGGCTTCGCAAATTGAGGCGGTGAATGATTTGTTTGAAAATGCCATGAAAGGCCGATGGAATTGAAAGAGTTCGTACAAAGTGTTTGGTTCAAAAAAAGTGATAGAAAATTATAAAGAAAGATCTGGAAAATGATCATCTTATTATATATTTAACAAATGATTACAATTTGGTATTTATACTAAATGAAAGAAGAATCTAGTAGTTTAACAGTTTGTTGGATCTAATATGCATGCAATTCAGTTCGTTTGCTTTGCTGCTAAGCTGGATAACTAACTAACCCACGTAAGCATTACCAGCTGCTACATTTAATCAAATGTCCTCATCTATACCATATTACCATACTCTGTAACATCCCCCCTCAAGCTGAACTAACCTAGATGGACATTCAGCTTGCTTCTCAGGTAGTGGAACTGGTTGAAGGTTAAAGCCTTGGTAAGAACATCTGCATTTTAGTCTTCACTGGCAATGAACCGAACTGTAATTTGCTTAGCTGTGACTTTGTCCCTGATGAAATGAATATCAAGCTCAACATGCTTCGTTTTAGCATGATAAACTGGATTGTGAGCTAGAGCTATAGCACTTTGATTATCACACCACATTATGGGGGCTGTAACTAGATGAATATGCAGCTCTCTCAGTAAAGACTGAATCCAAGTGACCGCAACTGTAGCTTGAGCCAAAGCTCTGTATTCAGCTTCAGTGCTCGATCTAGAAACAACTGCCTGTTTCTTAGATGACCAAGAAACCAAATTTGAACCAAGATAAACAACATATCTAGCCACTAATTTGCGATCATCCTTATCAGATGCCCAATCTGAGTCACTAAAACAATTTATCTGCATAGTGCCAGAATGATAAAAGTGTAATCCAAAAAGAATTGTTCCTTCAAATATCTAAGAAGCCTCTTACAAGCCTCCCAGTGCTCTACTGTTGGTGAAGCTAGAAACTGACTAAGTTTATTTACAGAGAAGGTTATCTCTGGCCTATTGAGAGTCACATATTATAAAGCTCCAACTGCACTTCTATATTGAGAAACATTTGAAATAACATTTCATGACCCTTTTGTAAAATAATGACCAGTTGACATGGGATTAGGAACTGGACTATAGTAAGCCATGTTGTGTTTGGCTAGAAGATCAGCTATGTATTTTGACTGAGAGAGATACATTACAGATGTTGTTTTAGTAACTTCTATCCCAAGAAAGTAATTTAGTTTTCTCATATCCTTCAAAGAAAAAGCATTTTACATATTTGTAACCACTTATTGCACCAATTGATCACTGGAGCCTGTTATGATTATATCATCCACATAAACTAAAACAAAAATTACATGGCAACCTGTCCATTTATAGAAAAGGGAGTTGTCTAACTTTGAATTTTGAAACCTCCATTGCATAACCATAGCATCTTTCAGCCTCTCAAACCATGCCCTGGGGGCTTATTTTAAACCATAGAGTGTCTTCTTCAACTTACAGACATGATTAGGTCGAGATGGATCAATGAAGCCCTCTGGTTGTCCCATGTATACATCTTCGACTAATATGCCATTCAAAAACGCATTATTCACATCCACTTGTTTGAGCTCCCATTTATTCATGATTGCCAAACTTAAAATAATCCTGATTGTTGATGCTTTAACAACTTGACTGAATGTTTCTGTGTAATCAACCTGGCTTTATATCTAGAATTGGTTACATCAACATAATATTTTATATTGAATATCCATTTGTTTTCAACTACCTTAACTGGTTCATTTGGCAAGACCAGATCCTAGGTATGATTGTTTTGAAGTGCTTGAAATTCTTCTTGCATTGCCTTAAACCATTTTGGATCAGACAAAGCTGCTGAAACAGAAGTAGGTTCTAAAGGTGTGGCTAGTAAAGCAACTAGATAGGATTTAGGCTTTAAAATACCAGCCTTGGATCTGGTTATCATAGGATGACCTATAGGTGGTGCAGCAGGTAATATATGAGGTGGAGATTGTGTAGTATGTATAGGATGTGTATGTGATGTTGAAGAAAATGATGAAGAAGGATTTGAAGATGTAGGGAATACCTGTGAAGTGTCAGCAGGTAGGTAATCATTTGCTGGAGATACTTGCAGAAGGGATTGTACTTGTGGTATTGGAACAAGAGTGACTCTGGACTCTGAAGAAAAATCTGAGGAACTGTAAGATTGAGCTATGGAAGAGAAATCTGATCCAGACACATATGGAAAGGATTGTTCATCAAAGATGACATGGTTTGAAACATATACACATCCAGATAAATGAAGACATTGATACCCTTTATGAGAAGAGCTATACCTAATAAAGACACACCTGTTTGATCTAAAACCAAATTTGTGACTGTTATAAGGTCTAAGATAAAGATAGCAAGCACACCCAAAGACTCTAAGAAATGCATAATCTGGTACTTGCTGAAAATATTTTTGATAAGGTGAAATGTTGTTCAATGTTGGTGTGGGTAGTCTGTTAATAAGGAATACGGCAGTATGAAAAGCATTCCACCAAAATTTAAGTGGCAAATTAGCTTGAACTAACAAAGTGAAGCCAATGTCAACTATGTGTCTGTGTTTTCTCTCAATTCTTCCATTTTGATTATTGATATGTGGACAAGGATGCCTGAACTGGATTCCAAACTGAGTGAGATATGATGAAAAGGTTCTAAACTCCCCTCCCCAATCTGTTTGAACTGTTTTGATATGTTTTTGTAAGTGTTTTTTTATGAATGATTTGAATTCTGTGAAAACTTGAAATGCATCAGATTTGGCAGACAAAGGAAAAATCCATGTAAATATACTAAAGTTATCGAAAATGGACAAGTAATATATATAGCCTTGAGTGGAGGCAACATGTGATGGTCCCCAAAGATCAGCATATATGAGTTGTAATGGTGCTGTTGTTTTTGTTGGAACAGATCCAAAATGTAAAAGATGACTTTTACCATGCCGACAGGCATTGCAAAAATTTGGAGATTTATTGAGTACATTGTGACTATTACAAGCTTTCAATACAGATTTGAGTGTGCGTAAGGCAGGATATCCTAGCCTTTTATGAAGAAGATTGACATCAACAGAACTAGTATTGACAGCCAAGGCTGATTTACACAGCAAATGATTAAAAGAAGAACTCTTATTTATTTCAGAAGAAACATCACTAGACAAAAGAGAATGATAAGCAAACAAAGACTGAGGTTTATTGGAAGAAAGTTGACATGACAAAGCTGAGCTAGTTTCAGAGAAGTGATCTGCAGATTGGACTTGATACAATCCCCCTGTTGCAATTCCTCTAAGAAAAATGATCCCTGAGTTCCTAGCCTTGACAACACAAACATTTTCAAAAAACTCAAGTGTCACATTGTTATCTACTAAGAGTTTTGAAACACTAAGTAAATTCTTTAGAACATTAAGAATATGGTTTAAACACAAGGGTTTATTTGTAGTAGTAGCTAACAATACTGATCCAATATGTTTAATATGCAATGCAGAACCATTTCTAACAAGCAATTTGTCAGTTCCAACATATGTCTTAAGATCCAGTAATTTACCTAAATCATTTGTGATGTGGTTAGTAGCACCACTGTCAATATACCAGGCTGGATCTTCAATCATCTCAGGTGCACTAGCTGGAGCAGGAACTGAAGGAATTGAGAGTGATGATGGAGATCCAGAGTAATCTCCAGTTGGAACAAAAGCATGTGCAGGGGAGTAAACACCATGAGAGTTAGTTTGTTGGTAAACATTGAATGCAGTAGGATCTGAGTACATCAAATGACTTTGATGATCAGGTGCTCTTGGTATGTTGAAATTCCCAAACTGAGAGTTGCCAATTCCAACACCAAATTGAGGATTAAAGTTTCTACCAAAATTTCCATAAACCATAGAAGATCTATTACCATTTGCATATCCAAATCCTCTACCATACTACCTCTGACCAAGCCTGAAATTTCCATTAAAACCACCTCTTCCTTGATTTCTTGAAGGAAAAAAGGCTGAATTAAACCTATTTCTGCATTTATTGGCACTATGACCAGGAATAAAGCAGATTTGACATAAAATTTGTGAGAAGTTACCATCACCAGGTCCAGCTCCAGAATTCTAAACTCCTCCATAAGATCCAGTGTTAAACTTTTGATTGCCACCAGTATTTTTACCAGGATTGAAGTGCTTTTGAGCAACATTAGCTGACAAGTTATGTGTAACATCACTTGCAATTTTTCCTCTCTTTTGTTCCACTCGATTTTCATGACTCAATAACAATGAATAAAACTCATCAAGATTGATATTATCTCCTCTAGCTAACACAGTAGTGACTAATGATTCATAATCAGATGAATCCAATCCAGTTAAAACATGTTGAACAAAATCATTCACTTCAACAGGTTTTCCAACTAAAGCTAAGCTATCAAATATCCTTTTCATTTTTGCAAAATAATCAATCATGGACATTGAGCCTTTTTTAAGAGTTTGGATCTGCATTTTTAGAGGCATTATTCTAGCTTGGGACTGAGAGACAAACATACTTGTAAGTGTATCCAGTAGCTCTTTTGCAGTTGAGCAGTGGATCACTGTTGTTAGCAGATTTGGTTGAATGGTGTTGGGAAAATGTGCTCTTTAAAAGCATATGTGTTTATTTAATTGTAATAAATAATTTTTCTAATTAATAAAATAAATGAGGTATTTTAGTCAAATATCTTAATTGCATTAATATTTTGATTAAAGTCTATTTAATCATATTATATATATTTATGTGATCACCATGTGGATTCACAGAAGACATAAATACAAGTTATCTTATGATTAAATAAACTTAGTTTGCAGTTGATAAATAAAGTTGGGTACTTTATTTGGGTATAAACTGTAATTAATCATTGAATGATTTGTCTTAATCACGTATGAATTTGTTGATGTAGTACAACTACATTGAACAATATCACATATGAAATTTAATTAACTTTATAATAATTGTTAGACTTATTAAATCTCATAGGCATTGATTTTGTTGTAATCTTAAATCTTGAGTTAATTATAATTTCATAATTGTAATTGTTATTTCATTTGAGTTACCAATGGGCATGACACATACTTGTGGTCAAGATTACCCGATATCTTGGTGGGAGCAATTATGAGTATTGGAGTTATGGATTAACAATATAGAATTTGTACAACACATCTCTTGATAGGTTTTCGGCACTTGATCATAAAATTCTCTAGCCAGAGTGTGTCAACATATTTAGTATGTTGAAAATGATCATTAGAGAAAATCAGTAAGTGTCAAGGAACAAGATGTAATTAAATTGATTGGACAGTTGAAATATCGATTTAATTAATGATGTGGTACAAAGGATTGTGCAGTAAAGAAATCAATGTGGCTTGGGACGAATTATTATTCGAGCATACAATTATGGATGTCAATTCCAATCTTTTAGTAGAGTAGATTTGGAATTAACTAATTAGGCCATTTTAATTACAGGCCTAATTGTTATAGCCACTATTGTATGTTCTCAAATGATCCCCGGGTTAGCTCATTTAATTGACCGCACCACTACTGAATTAATAAGCAAGATAATTAGTTATTTGGGTCAAAAACCTAAATATATCATTTAGTGGGAGGCTCCATTTAATTAGCTTGTGTGTAAGGGACCTTATGTTATTTTACAAGGTGGGTCCCCTATAGAAAAAGCAAATAACGTGAGTTTTGATTTTCATTATTTGGAGGCTAGGGTTTTCACTAAAGGAAGATATAAAAATGTTTATTTTCTCTAAAGAAAAATTGAGCAGCCACTTTATACAGATCATAGAAAAAGATTTTTTTCTCTATTGTTGAGAGAAAACTTTTCTCATGCTACTTGTTTTAGTAGTGATAAAGGCGCTCACACATCAAGTGCAGATGAAACCTGAGTCATAGCCTAGAAGATCATTGGTGACAGTTCGTGATCTAACAAGTGTGGTGGTGACGGATCGTGATCTAACAGGAGTGGTGGTGACAGATCGTAATCTGGGAGCCTAAATCACTTCAGCGGAAAAAGCCAAATCGAATTTTCAAGGTACGGTTTCTAGATTACAAATTCTTATATATTGTATGAGAGCAATCTTAAAAGGTTTTATAAAAATTTTAAAAACTAATTTTTCTCCAACAAATGGATGACAACATCCAACTCAGAATCAATTGATCAGTCTTTATCCACATTGTGTAAGCTGGATTGATCTCTTGATTCTCTGTTCCAGTTGAGAAACCAGCAACATAGCTCACAGCAGAGAAAAATTTTTCTGGATAGACTTGATTTCCATTGATGAAATCTTCTAAACCATTTCCTTTGATGGATGTAAGGATTTGAGTTCGCCAAACAATGAAGTTATCATGATCTAGTTTTACTGGAGTAATAAAACTATAGGATCCAGAATTTTGATTTGAGTTTGCCATTTATTTGCTCTGATACCATGAAAGAGTTCGTACAAAGTGTTTGGTTCAAGAGAAACTAATGAGAAAGTGATAGAAAATTATAAAGAAAGATCTGGAAAATGATCATCTTATTATATATTTAACAAATGATTACAACTTGGTATTTATACTAAATGAAAGAAGAATCTAGTAGCTTAACAGTTTGTTGGATCTAATATGCATGCAATTCAGTTCGTTTGCTTTACTGCTAAGCTGGATAACTAACTAACCCACGTAAGCATTACCAGCTACTACATTTAATCAAATGCCCTCATCTATACCATATTACCATACTCTGTAACAGGAATAAAGTTGCGGAGGCCTATGAGAACCCCATAATTCAAGTGGCCAAAATCACGAACTCAGAAGACGCAACTTTTGCTTGGTTTAACGACACTCTTCACATCAATTGCTGCTATTTTGATCTCATTCTGTTCGGGGCATTCCTTTATTTTAAAAGATGAGATGAGGCCCGCAGCATATCCAATTTATGCAGCCACATGCTTGTGAATGACATTTTTTGCTCTTGCTCAGCTTCCTCTTTACTTCGATCTTATATGGGCCATCTTCAAAAAGGTTCTTCAGCGTAGCCAGAGAGTAATTTCTGATTAGTTAAAAGTTACTGACTTCATTTGCTCATTTGTAGCTGTTTGGATTGAAGCGATCTATATCTTGGTAAGTCATGTATTAATTAATTTCTGGATCTGAAGATTGAATGTAAATGTTTTTATGTCATGGCATGTTGAGCTAGCTGATATCAGTCCAATTGCTGGATTAATGTTGGCTGAAACAAGCCAGGAGGAAAAATCAATGGAGGTGAACAGCTTGTCCAAATTTGCCGTGAGAGGCCAATGGGATAACAATGTGCAGGCCTATGAGAACAATCCCATGTCTCGAGAGGCCAAACTAACAAAATCTGGAGGCACAGCTTTACACATTGCAGCTGCAGCTGGGCAAACCAATATTGTATCAGACTTGGTGGAAAACACGGGAGAAAATACATCAAACGTTCTGAAAATACAAATGCTCTTCTTCTGGTTGCAGCTCTTGGGAATGAAGCAATGTGCCACTGCACGGCCTCAAAAGATGGCGACCTCATCTCTGTTCGCTACAATGACAGTGAGACTCCACTCCTTTTGGCAGCCCTTCATGGCAATATGGCTGCATTTCTTTGCCTCCATTCTTTTAGCCAAGCAAAAGATAACCGTCCATGCAGAAAAAATAATGGGGAGACCATTCTTCATTCTGCCATATCTGGAGAATACTTTAGTATGTTACCTTACTTTGTAGTTTGTTTTTTTCATTTCCTTTTGGGAACATTAATAATTAATTTCCAATGTGTTCTTTTTTTCTTTCTCTAATTCTTACAGGTATAGTATTTCAGATAAGGCGCGCCTACCTAGATCTTGTAAACTCTGTGAATGAGAATGGACTAACTCCACTTCATATTCTAGCTAGCAAGCCTAATGCATTCAAGAGGGGTAGCCACCTTGGGCTCTTTGATCGTATCATCCACTACTGTGAGCATATAGATCTGATCAAAATCGCTTATCTCCTATACACAACTCTACTTCGATGAATTAGTGTTTAATCTTCTAAATGGTGGATCAAAATGTCAGTATCATTAAAGAAAGTTATGTTAATGTGTTTTATTAAGAGCATTAATAATATTCATATGCTTAACGTACTTGAAAATATTCATATGAGCATTAACCTGTCCAAATTTTACTTATAAGGTATACCTGTCAACAAGCTTAAGGTGGACAAACATGATCGTGAAGCTTGCTCAACATATTCCAGGGCCAAGAATGATCACAATCACACAGAAAACTGTGAGACACGCATCAAAATTCTTCAAGCTTATAAAGAATTCAAGCAGGGTGCTAATTGGTGGGTTAATTTTACACATTACACGTTTTATTTATTTATTTATTTTTCAAACTGGAGTTTGTTACTAGTGCAACAGAGCAGCTTCTCAATTAATTTCCTTGTTTATTTATTTATTAATTCTTTAAGTTTTCAATTTTATTTTGTCAGCTAAAACAAAGGGTGAGGCAAATGATGAAGAAAGTCCTGAATGTAATAGAAGCATAAACTTATCAAAGAATGATGACAAAGATGGTCAGTTTTTTCCACCAAACTATGCTGCATGTGTTCATTTTTTCTGGCTGCTGATGAAGGCTTTGCTAATTGTTCTTGGACTAGGTTAGCATCCATATCCGTACATTTGCCACATTGCTCAGTTTAATTGTTCATTTTTTTATATGGAATGCAAATTGCAGGGAATTGGAGGATAAAGATTATAACAGAGAAAAAAGAGACAACACACATGGGCTTATCAAGTCATGAATGAACTGGTTCAGCGTACTTCATTGTACAAGTATGAAGACGGTGGTAAAAGTCCTCGAGATTCTACGCCAGATAAAGATGGAGATACTTTCTCAGTTCCAGAAACTCCACCTATTCCGGAAAATGATCAGATATTCCGGAGCAGAAACATCAGCTTGGAATCTGCGAAGAGATCAGAAGGGAACATGTAATACTCTACTTGTATTAACCTATTAGTATCAAAGAAATTAGGCTTATTACTTTTGTTCAAAATAAAAAATTATATTAATGTAGTTGGAGAGAACCTGTAAAATAGTTTAAGATTATCAGGCATTTAACAAGATCATTAATCCGAAAATGATCACAAAAACTATATACAAACCGATACTACTTGTTACTATTAAGAATAGTGCTACATGTCTCAAATTTTTTTTATTGCAAATGATATTACATTCATCAATTGATTTGTAAGATAATACAATTAATTTACTTAGATCTTGTAAAAAAATTATCAACCACTCAATAAATAATACACTTAATTTTCTTAAATCTTATAAAAAACTATCAACCACTCAATAAATGACACATCATTTGAGATGAAATTAGGATTAAAAAAATTTAGAATGTCTATCACTACTTACATAAAAAGATTTCTTGAAACTTATCCAGCTGCAGTCCAAGGATTAAAATTTATGGAGAAAAAGGATCAACAATCAGGGAGAAATGAGACAGCGATATTGATTGCAGCAAAGATGGGAGTCGCAGAGATGGTGAAGAAAATTTTAGATACATTTCCAGAGGCCATGCAGGACATGGATTCAGAGAAGAAGAATTTAGTCCTCTTGGCTGTTGAGAACAGGCAAACCAGCATCTACAAGCTCCTGTTGGATTGGAAAATATTGCGATAAAGCATTTTTCGACATGTAGACATCAAAGGAAACAATGCATTGCATCTTGCAGCGAAAATTGGAGAGTATGGACCTTGGCGTATTCCAGGAGCTGCATTGCAAATGCAATGGGAAATCAATTGCTACAAGGTATATAGGTTCGATTGTTGATTCTAATTCATCACAGTTGCAGGCTTTTGTTCTACTCTTGTCCGTCATTGTTATATTTTAGGGACTTTGCAGTTTGTCAATGAATCAATGCCGCGATATTTCTTTCTCGGATGCAACAAAGGAGGCACACCAAACGAAATCTTCACAAAAGCACACAAAGAACTCGTCAAAAATGGCCAGGAATGGCCGCCAAGACTCAAGAATCTCCGAATCATGCTTAGTTGTGGTAGCACTCATAGTGCATTCGCAACTTCAGTTGCTGTGCCAGGTGGCCTCAACCAACAAAGTTGTGAACCAATCCTGTAAAATGAGCCTGCTTTTAAAATCTTTGCCATTTCATCATTTGTTGCTCTGTGCTTCTCTGTTTCTCAATTCTCACTTCTAGATACCGAGAAAAAGATTTCGCCATGGCCTTGCCAAGAAAATTTCCCCTTGGTTTAACGTCTGCTATTTACATCAATTGCTACTGTAATGATCTCGTTCTGTTCAAGGCATTTCTTTGTTTTAAGAGATGAGATGAGATCAGCAGTATATCCATTGTATGCAGCAACGTGCTTCCCAATGATGTTTTTTTCCCTTGCACACATTCCTTTTTCATCAACGTGCTATCTTCAAAAAGGTTCCAAAGGGTGATTCCTCAGTTAATGCCTATGTTTGCTTTTTTCCTTGTTTGGATTTGAAGCACTCATTTTTTATGAAATGTTTTGATTTAATTCTGTTTCTGTTTTGTCAATGCAAGTAACAAGTTTGTGTGACATCACACTAATATAAATTCAATTTATAATAGAAAAAGCTATTACTAATAGAGATTCTTATAATAAGGGAATTCTTTAATTTAATAAAATAAGGAATAAACTAAATGATGAAAAAGGCACTGATTTCAATATATTACAAAACAAAATATATTATATTTTGAGTGTATTATTTTTTTTCTTATTTTATTAAAGTAAAACTTTTCTTATTCTAAAAGGGTCACTCTATGGTGCTATTATAAAAATTACAGCATCAATAAATGGTATAAATATTTATCATTAGATTTAATCAACAGTTCATAAAATTAAAAGTTAGTTAGGATAATATTTTAATTCCAATTATTAAACATTTAAATTTACTAATTATCAAAACTGTTATACATATTTTTTAAAGATTAAATAATAAAAAGAAACAAGTATAGTCTATTAAACAGTTAATTCAACTTAATCTTCACCAATGAGTAATTAAAAAAAGACAATGAATTAAACTAAGAATTCAAAATTATATTGTCCCAATTATAAATGAAAAAATGAGTCTGCATTAACGTGTGTTCTTATTGAATTTCCTATTTATTATTTACCCATCTAAATTAATTTAAATATTTGCATATTTAATTTTTAATTTTGTTGGTGATTGGAAAAAATTATGGAATTATAAAAATTAAAATTATATCCATGAGCTTGAGTATTGTTTATTAATTATTAAGTAATTAGTTATTTATACACTAAATTAAATCAATCGTGAAAATTAAAACATTTAAGTCCAAGGGTCTATAATGACTTATTAATACTGTAAAAATTTATACAATATTATAGAAAAATTCAAATAAATAAAAAAAAAGATGTTTTCTAAGACAAATATATAAACTTTTAAAATAAGAGTGGCCACTTCTTTTCAAAGAAGAAGGCTTTATAATATTTTAATATAGGAAGGGATATTTTCACCCTACTATTTGTGTGAACCCATGCACCATACTTTTAAAAAATATTTACAATAACTTCACATTATTTTTAATAAATATGAATCAATGAAAAAATGTAATAAATTAATTAATTAAATCCTTCTTATAATTTTTTTCTTACTTAGGTTTCTTTAATGATGTTTGACTATTAAAGTTACCTTAAAATAAGTTTTACTTGATTATTTTATCCTTGTGACATAGCCCTAATAAATATATGTTATTGTACTTGATAGTTATGTATTTAATTTTGTGACCTGTAATCTAACTCTTTTAAATAAAATTTAATAATTTTCATTGCCTTACTTGTAAATTAAATAAATTTGAGAATCTAATAATTTATATGAGTATTGTAGAATAAAAATAATTTATATGAGTATTATGTCTTAAGTTAAAGATTTATAGACATCATTTAGAAATAATGAATTTTGTGTAAATAAAAATATGGTGAAGTTAAAATAAATTTTTAGTACATTTCACATCATAGGAGTAAAATAGTCAATTTACGTTTAGGTTAAAACAATAGTAGTCAACTATAATAAAAAAATCTAAGTCACAAAAAAATGAATTATGATAAATTTAATTAATTGAATCTGTAAATTCTTATTTATCTAAAAAATTTAAAAATAATGTGAACTTTTTATAATTATTTTCTATAAATGTGGTGGGTTTACAAAAATTTTGAATGGAAATAGCACCACCATTTTATTATAAGGAAAAGCCACCAACACCCCATGCATAGCCCTTGGAATCTGGAATGTACACGAACATCTCTTAAGTTAGATTGGATGGGTTAAAGGATATTTTGGTAATCTTGCTTTGTGCTGTTGACTTATGATTTAGACTTGTCAATTAGTGTGACGCGTTGGATTTACTATTATCGATCAGCACCACTTGTCAAAAATTAAGTGGACAACATAAAAATTATCAAACAAAGCACACGCCTTTGACTTTTGGATTTGCACTGAGATCACATAATTCACTTTTAACTTTGAATTCACTTTTAACTTTCCTCTTCTGCACACTTTAACAAAAACACAAAAAACTTAACCACCCCTTTTGGTTTTGTATAGGTAGCAAACTTAGTGAATGTGTGGTACCACATTTTCACCTTACCTAACACGAAACAATCTAAATACGACACGAACTAACCTCAATAAAAAGGGCTCTTTCCCACAAGATAAAACATTCTGATTCCCAAAGAAAAAAGAAAAGACTAGAGATCTTTCTTTCCCTTAAAACTCTTTTAAGATGTTATTGACGAGATTTTCGATTTCTAATTTAAGCATCAAAGGGTCTTTCCTGGTATCAACCTTGCCACCCCTACTGTATTTGTTTTCTTATCTTGTAGATTGAAACTGGTGCAAAGTCAAATTCGATGGCAACATGGATTGCTTTTCAAATATGGATGGCTTGAAATTCAAATTCGATGTCACAAATATTTTAACAAGTCGAAGCCATGCATGCATGATGATTTTGATGCCGATTTTAAAGACTTTGACTGCCAATTCTTTAAAGACCTTTAAGTGCAATAACTAGTGAAGCTCCGCTATAAATAGAAAAGAAAATTTCATTTGGTGTGCATCCAAAAATTGTGAGATGTGTAGAAAGAGATTTTCCTTAGGTGTTTAGGGGATCCATTTGGGTGTATTGGGTGCTAGGTTTTCAGGGTAATTCTTAAATTTTATAAATTGTCATTTGTTAGTAAAATCATCTTCTAGTCTTTGCCTGTGGACATAGGTTTTAAGCCGAACCACATAAATTATTATGTCATATTTTCTTTGTACCACCACATTTATATTTCTCCAAAAGTGGCAGTCACCATAATATTGGTAATTGCCCAACCCGTGCTTCTGCAACAATTTGTATTAAAGCAGATGGTTCGTCCTTGGGATATACGGCACTGCTCATGTATACGGCATTATTCACGAATAAAGTGGAGTCAACAGTTCATACTTGGGAGTATCAAGAGCCTATAGTGTAGTTGTGTGGATAAATGCATGTATAGGAAAGTTTTATCAAAAAGACGATAAAAATCTAAGGAGTTTGGATTTTAAATTGAGACCATTGTGACCTCTTTATTCTCTTGGAACCTTTTCTAGTGCATTATCTATACAAGTAGACGCGTAAACATTGTTTGTTCAGGTTAAACAATTAAAAATAAAGATGGGAGAGGCGTCATCGTCACTTTCTTCAACAAGGACTACTATGACAAATGCAAAATTTGAAGTGGTGAAATTTTTGGGTACTAATAATTTTGGTATGTAGAAAAATTAAGGTGTTGAATGTCTTATGTCAGCAAAAGTTGGACCTTACACTTAAAAAAAAGCCTGGCAAGATGGATGACAAGGAGTGAATAAAGATCAATAGATAGGCATGTGGTACTATTCGTCTGTGTTTGGTGTTGAGTGTTAGAAAATGTATATTCATAAAGGAGAAAATCATCATTTATATTTCAAGTCTTACTAACACCCTTACTTTTAGGTATTTAAGCTTATTGTGATTTAATTACGTGTGTTTTATTTTAATTAAGTATTTTATGTATTTTAGGGGCATCATGGTCATTTCACAATGAATGAGAAATCAGACGGTAAAATGGACATCACTTTTAAACTCAGGACAGTCAAAAACCTTAAGAAGAGTATAAAAAGAAAAATGTCATTGTTCACATGTACGGTACTATTCACGTGTACGGTATTATCTACGTTACTATTCACAACATTGTTCATATAGACGGATCGATGATGTGACATTGACCGATGATGTGGTATTGACTGATGAGGTGTCATGATTCCATTAGAGAAAATTCTTATGCACTGTTGATCGGTGACGTGGCAGCATGTTAGTGGACCAAAAATTACGCGTACGGTCAATGAACCTTTACAATAAAGAGATTATCTCTAAATCTCTTCACTCAAGTGTCTCACACACCTAAAAGCTCACAAATTTGATGAGAAAATGAAAATTACAACTAAAACTCTCTTAAAGAGTAGATATACAAATTAAAGAACAAAGATGATTTAATGTATATTGATTTGCGAAATGAAAACTTAATATATGTTATGTGTTTTTTGTTTTTTTTGCTTGCTAGAGAGCTTGAAAATGAATTGGATTTGAATTTATATAGTTTGAACTCAAAAACTAACCGTTATAAGTTTTCTAATGATAACCAGCTTGCCGCTTTTGGAATCCGGTTAGCCACTTTTACGTTACCGTTATAGCCTAAATTTGAATTTTAGAATATTCGGCATGCCGCTTTTGAAATCCGAATAGCCACTTTTATTCCAGCAAGCTACTACCCAAAATCCGGTCTTCTGCTTGTCAAATCTGGTTAGCCGCTTGATACAATAACTGCTACAGTAAACTATTTTTTAAAATTACAGTTTCATCCCAAAATTTTATAAAACTGTATTATGGTCCCAAACGTTTAAAAATTTACAAATAAGTCTAATTTTAGAATTTCTAAATAATATCTTGTCAATCTCAAAACTTTTTAAAATTATAATATGGCCCAAAATATGTGAAATTATAGAATGATCTAAAATATTTGAATATTTTCAAATAAGTTCAAATATGAAATTCAAAACAATATTTATTGAAAACAAAGATGTCAAAAATCTTTCACTTTAGTCCATATCTTGAAAAACAATCTAATAACATAAAAATCATTTTCTTATTATAAAAACACAATGTGTAAATATTTATTTATCCAAAACATGTGGTTTGTTATCACTAAAATCAACATTTATAGTCGTATAGGATAACAATCTCTCCTTTTTTTTATGATGACAAAACACATTATAAAAATTTGATTTAGTTATGAAGAGCTCCGTCTTAATCAATGCAAGATTAAAAAATTAATTTGAAAATGATTTAAAAGACCCCCCTGCATAAATGTATATGAACTTTTTCATAACAATCATATCTACCATATCTCCCCCTTCCATATTATATCTCCTCGTTCATAATCAAAAAGAGTAAAAAAAATCCCCCTATCAATCATCAAAATCTCAAGACAAGCACATTAGATCAAAATTATCCAAAACATAAGGAAAAACATAACAAATAACAATATCAAATCCATATCATCCAAAATAGACATATAATCCGAAATCATAAAATCTCAAATCAAACACATTAGTTCCACATGATCCAGAAACATGAGTGAAAAACATAACCAACCATCATATCAAATCCACATAATCCAAAACAGATATATAATCCAACATAATAATCATCCATAAAATCTAAATGAAAATAAAAGAACATAAAGTAGTAAATGAAATGTTGGTGTGTCCTAATACAAGCATAAGAGACTACTAAGGTGGTGAGGATGGTGGTGATGGAAGTGGATACAGATATGGAATGTCGAAATGCTCAAAGAGGAGGCGATGTCCATGAATGAGCTGCTGATGCTGCTATGAAAAGAGTTGGTGCTCTGCATGTATGTGCTGCTCAAAGTCGGTCTGCCGCACGGAAAGGGTTCTCACATCATCCATAAGCTGCTGAAGAGTAACCTCTTCATAGGCTGTAGGCTTTGGAGGTGATGAAGCAGATAGAGAGGCATCAAGAATAGAGGCAGACACTAGAGGGTCTCGGCGTCTACGCTGGCACCGAAATGAGAGTGAGAAATCAGGAAGTTGATCAGCAGGAATCATAGCGTTGAGTGGCCAATCATCACTCAAAGCAAGAAAAGTAAACTTGTTTTTAGTGAATTTTACCCAAGTTCTATTTTTCCACTCAAATCCTAAGGCATATACAACTTCATCTTCAATACGTTTAGAAGGTTTACATGATGGTTCTTAATCGGTACCTTAAAGTATTTTAAGGATCCGAGTGATAAAATGACCATACGGAAGGGAAAGAGTAATCAAGTTATGAATGGAAAGCATAGTTCGAATAATGGTATACCCCAAATTAACCGAACGACGTCTAAGGATGCAATCAATCAAAGCAACATCCATATGGGAAACTTTATCCAGATGCCCCGATCTAGGAAGTATAGTGGACTGAATAAAACGAAGCAAAATCCGAGTTTGGAGACAGAGACATTGAGTGCGAAAATGAATGGTGCAATTTTCAATAGAAAGGTCATTATGCCAGCATATATTTCTAACGACGTCAACATGAACATAACTATCGATTTTGGAAGATTTCCTAGGTGAGAAAATTTCTAGGCCATAATCAAAGGTTACTAAGATAGAATTTAACTCCGAAACATCAAAATCAATCAACACTCCTCCAACATTGGTGATTACTCGACTCTTTTTCTCCTCAAAAATGTCCATATTCGAGTAAAACACTTTCACCAAGTTGGGATACACATTCTCCTCAATCATAAGTGCATTAATCAAACCAACTTCTTCCAACAATTTATACAAATTTCTATGACTAATATTGAGACTATGAACCCAATCTGGTGAGATAAAAAATGTAGAGAGTACCTCACGGGTCATGAAGTTTTGGGGAAACTGTTTGACTAAATGCTTATTCTGAAAGTGTGTGGACTCAAAGTTGGATTGATTGAAGGTGCCCCCTGCTTGTCGTGATCGTTTGGTTTGTTGAACCGGTTCTTTGCCTTTTCCTCGAACCGACCGTGAACTTGACATGGTGATTTTGAGTGATTTAAAGTTAAATGAAATAATGAGAAGGAAGATGATGAGAGTTTAAAGAGATTTTGAGGTGCAATTCAGCTCAAAAACAGCTGAAGAAGATAAAATCTAGAGAGAGAAAATTCAGTTGAAATTCTAGGTTGGATTTGGGATCTAGAGTTTTAAGTGAAGAAAATGAATTTGATGGATGTTTTTTAGCACACGGAGTGATGGGGAATGATTTTTGCGAATCTATTTGAAGTGAAAATGAATGAAGATGATGGATTTTAGAGAGAGATTTGGTGAAAGAAAGAACTGATTTTTAGTGTGAGAGAGAACTGGTTGGCCGAATGAAGGAGGAAGAAGAACAATTTATATAGGACATGAATCCGGCTTACCAATTAGAATAACTGGTTGTCCGATTTTGAGGCAAAGGGTTGCTGTCCGAATTCGGCTTATCGGTTAGCAGAACAAGTAACCAGTTTTGAGACAAAAAAGAAGCTTTGCTAATCTGGCTTTCCGGATTTCATAACTAGATGACCAGTTTGTGTCCACTAAGTTCCAAACCGGATCCAGCTTTCCAGATTTCATAACCAGTTGACCAATTTCTGTCTAGAGAGGAGACATTCAAAAACGATTTCCCGGTTTTCTAATCCAGTTATCCAGATTTTGACCCGAGAACAAGCAAGCCCAATCCAGCTTACTGGTTTACTAAATCCGGTTATCCGAATTTAGTCTAGTGAATAAGAAGAACTATTTTTCGATTGAATTTTGGTAAACTCTTATTCTTGTATTATACACACCAATTTATTTTTGGCTTAAAAATTGATCAATTTTAAATCATTTGGAGATTCAAAACTTTTCAATAAGTTATTTAAAAACATGAAACATAAATACATACAAGATCAAACATATTAACTTAATCAACAAATCATAATTTTCAACATTCATCACTCCAAGTTCATGTCTTATCTTTATAAAAAAACTCTTCACTAATAGGTTTTGTAAAGATATTTGCAAGTTGATCTTCAGTGGAAACAAACTTAATCACAATATCTCTTTTTTTAGAATGATCTCTAAGGAAATGATGCCTAATTCCTATATGCTTAGTCCTAGAATGTTGAATGGGATACTTGGATAGATTAATTGCACCAGCATTGTCACACAAGATAGGTATTTGATCAAGTTTAATACCATAGTCTTTAAAGGTTTGTTTCATCCAAAGAATTTGTGCACAACAACTACCTACAGCAATATATTCTGCCTCGGTGGTTGAAAGTGCAACCGAGTTTTATTTCTTACTACACCAAAGGACAAGTGAATGACCTAGGAAGTGGCATGTTCCACTAGTACTTTTTCTATCAACCTTATATCTGGTAAATTCGGCATCCGAATAACAAGTTAAGTCAATATGAGCTCCCCTAAGATACCAAAGGCCAAGATTAATGGTGTCAATCAAATATCGAAAAATTTGTTTGACAGCAAGCATGTGTGACTCTTTAGGACAAGATTGAAATCTAGGACACAAGCATACACTAAACATAATATCAGGTCTACTAGCAGTTAAGTAGAGTAAGGATCCGATCATACCTCGATAAGTCTTGATGTCAACTTCCTGACCTTTCTCATCTTTGTCCAGCTTGATGGTAGTACTCATTGGAGTGCTTTTTGCCGTTCTATTATCATAGCCAAATAGATCTTTCACGTACTTGGCTTGATTTATGAAAATTCCTTCCTCGTTTTGTTTGATTTGGAGTCCAATGAAGTACTTCAATTCTTCCATTATACTCATTTCAAATTCTTTACTCATACACAATGAAAATTCTTTATACAACAATTCATCAGTAGAACCAAAGATAATGTCATCAACATAAATTTGAACAATAAGTATATATTGGTTCTTATGCTTGACAAAGAGAGTTATGTCCGCTTTTCCCATCGAAAAACCGTTATCTAACAAGAAGTTTTTAAGTCTACCATACCATGCTCTAGGTAATTGTTTTAATCCATATAACGGCTTAGACAACTTATACACATGATTTGAAAATTTTTCATTTTCAAAACCAGGAGGTTGTTTCACATAAACGTCCTCTATAACATAACCATTTAAGAAAGCATTCTTGATATCCATTTGATATGAAATAAAATCTTTATGACATGCAAAAACTAAGAGCATTCTAATGGATTCTATTTTAGCTACAGGTGCAAATGTTTTATCAAAATCAATTCCATCTTCTTGGTTGTAACGTTGAGCCACTAGTCTAGCTTTATTTCTTGCAACCACACCGGATTCATCCATTTTGTTTCTAAACACCCATTTAGTGCCTATGATGGATTGATATTCTGGATTAAGAAATATTTCTCATACATTGTTTCTCTCAAATTGATTCAACTCCTCTTGCATTGCCATAATCCGAGATTCATCATTTTCCGCATCCGCAAAGGATTTTGGTTCAATTTAAGAAATAAATGCAGTATGCTCACATGTGTTCCTAAGTGATGATCTAGTTGTGATACCTCTTAATGGATCACCCAAAATTGCATCCTTAGGGTGAGAAGAAACATACCTCCACTCATTGAGGAGTGTTTGAGAAGTACCTTCATCTTGCTTCAAATTAGTTTCTTCTTGTTACTCCTCTTGATTTCCAGGTGATGCATCCTTCTGATTATTTTTTATGAATCTTCTTGTGGTTCTTCATCTACACCATCATTAACAACTACTTTCTCCGTAGAAGAAGGGTTAGACTCATCAAATGTAACATGCATAGACTCTTTCACAACCAAAGTTCTTTTATTATACACTTTATAAGCTTTGCTTGAGTTTGAATAATCAAGAAAAATACCAACATCAGATTTTGGATAAAATTTACAAAGATTATCTTTTGTGTTCAAAATAAAACATTTGCATGCAAAAACTTTGAAATAACTAATGTTGGGTTTTCTATCTTTCCAAAGCTCATAGAGAGTTTTATTGTGATGAGGTCTAATCAACACCTGATTTAAAATATTTTGATAAAGCATTTTCATTCAACATGGTCCTAACCATTTCTTGAATAGACCTATTTTTTCCTTCAACAACTCCATTTTGTTGTGGAGTCCTAGGTGATGAATGCAAAAATCATTACAAAAATTCTCAAATGCATGATTTTTAAATTCTCCACCATGGTCACTTCTAATACAAGTAATAGAATAACTTTTTTTTCATTTTGAATCTTTTTACAGAAAATTCTAAATGTATCAAAAGCATCATCCTTATTAGCTAAGAACAATACTCATGTGTATCTAGAGTAATCATCCACAATCACAAATGCATTAATTTTTGCTACTTAAACTAACATATCTAGAAGGTACAAATAAATCTATGTGAAGAAGTTGAAGTTGTTTTGAAGTAGGGATATGATTTTTGTTTTTGAAAGAAGTTTTGATTTGTTTTCTAAATTGGCAAGCTTCACAAATTTTATCTTTTTCAAAACTGATTTTTAGAATACCTTTAACCAAATCATTTTTCGAGATTTTTTAGATCAAATCCATACTTTCATGACCTAATCTTCTATGCCATAACCAACCGTCATCATGCAATGCAGAGATACATTTATCATTTGTAGATGCACAATCTATATTAATAGTATAGACATTCACACATCTATTTCCTACAAACAAAACATTGCCATCACATGTATTCTCAATAGCATATTTTGATTCATCAAAGATAACTCTATATCCTTTATCACATAATTGACTAATGCTAAGCAATTTGTGTTTTAAGTTTTTGACCAAACAGACATTTTCAATACATTACCGACATTGCCAATACCAATGATTTTTAATTTTGAATTATCTCCAAACGATACATCTCTACTATTTTCTCTACAGGGCTTCAAAAAAAAGAATAATAAGTGATACTTCGACAGTGGATGTTCAAGACATATGACAGGGAATTAACCGCTTTCATTCCAATCAAAATTCGGTCTTTCGCTTATCAAATCTGGTTAGCCACTTGCTCCAGTAACTGCTATAGTAAACTATTTTTAAAAATTAAAGTGTGACCCTAAAATTTTAAAACTATATTATGGTCCCAAACATTATAAAAAATTTTAAATAGGTCCAATTTTAGAATTTTTTAAATAATGCTTTGTCAATTCCAAAACTTTTTAAAATTATGATATGGCTCAAAATATGTAAAATTATAGAATGACCTAAAATATTTAAATATTTTCAAATAAGTCCAAATCCGAAATTCAAAACAATATTTATTGAAAACAAAGATGGCAAAAATCTTTCACTTTAGTCCATATCTTGAAAAACAACCTAATAACATAAAAATCATTTTCTTGTTATAAAAGCACAATGTTTAAATATTTATTTATCCAAAACATGTGGTTTGTTAACATCAAAATCAACATTTATAGCTGTATAGGCTAACAATTTAGATGAGAAATTTGAATATGAAGATAAGGCATTATTATTGTTGAATTCCCTTCCTAACGAATATGATCATCTCACCACCACTTTACTTAATGGGAATGACAGTGTCACATATGCAGTGTGTTGTATAACTTTGGAGAAAAAAAGATAAAAAGGATAACTAAGATACAAGTGCAAAAGTATTTTTAGTAAGAGGTCATTCACAAACCCGCAAACCAAAAAAAAAAGAGCAAGTCTAAAGAGAGACCTACTAAAGATGAATGTGCTTTATGTCACATGAAAGGGCATTGGAAAAAAAATGTATTAAATTACAAAAGGGCAAGGCTACTTCTTATGCATGTATAGTAAAGTATGATGAGGAGTCATACTTTAGTTTGGTTGGCATGATGTTAATATGTCACTCAGATGAGTGGATTTTGGATTTGAGTTATACTTAACATATATGTCCTAACAATGGCTGGTTTTCTACCTTAAAGGAGCTAGATGGTGGAGTTATTTTTATGGGCAGCGATAATGCTTGTAAAACCATGAGAATAGGTTCAATCCAATTGAAAAATCATGACGGCTCAATGCAAGTCTTAATAGATGTTCGTTACGTACCAAGCTTGAAAAAAAATCTCATTTCATTACGAATCTTAGAATCCAAATGACTTACAATCACTCTAAGAGATGGATTCTTGAAGGTAGTAACTAGTTCACTAACAGTGATGAAAGACACAAGAATAAATAACTTGTACTATTTCTAAGGGAATACAGTTATTGGATCAGAATTAACCGTTTCGGGAAAAGATGCAGATTCTTGCAGACTTTGTTGAACCAAGACTTATTGGTGCAAATTCTTGAAAATTAGAATTTTGTGAACATTGTGTTCTAGGCAAACAGATAAAGGTAAAGTTTGGTTCACCAATTCACGATACAAAAAGGATTATGGACTATGTTCACAGTGATATGTGGAGACTTACTAAAACGGCTTCTTTGGAATGTATGAACTTTTTTGTTACTTTTCTTTATGATTATTCAAGAAAATGATGGGTGTATTTGATGAAGAACAAAAATATGTTTAGGTACACCTAAAATGAAAGAAGATGGTCGAGACTTGGACTAGTTAAAGGTCAAAAGATTTTATTCAGACGATAGTGTTTAGTACGAGAATTATTTGTTTATACAATATATCGAGATGAGGGCATTGTACGACACTTCACTGTTCGAGATACACCACAGCAAAATGGGGTGGTAGAACGCATGAACCAGACTATACTGTAAAAAGTGCGACATACATTGTCTAATGCAGGATTGGGTAAGGAGTTTTGCGCTGAGCCAGTTGCATATATGTGTCATCTGATCAACCATTTGCCATTAGCTGCAATTGATTATGATTCTTTACATGCTCTTGGTTCAACTGCTTATTATCATGTAGAAGAATCTAAGTTAGACCTAAAAGAAAAGAAAGTATTATTCATAAGTATAACTGGTAGAGTAAAAGGATATCGTCTCTGGTGTCCTATTATAAAGAAGATTGTTTGCGGTAGAGATATGACTTTTTATAATTCAGCCATGTTGAAACAAAAAAAATTCACAAAAGGATGACAAAACTAGTGGTACTTCATAGCAAGTGAAGTTTGAAAATATTAAAAATGATTTATTTGGTGTTAAGGAAATGGATAGTAATTCTCACCGAGGATGAAGAAGAGGTTCTGACCCAAGAACCTTCACCGCAACAAGATTCAATTGCATATAGAAGGCCATAAAAAAATATTTGTAGACCTGTACGCTTTATTGATATAGTGGGTTATGTACTTTCAGTTGTAGATGATGATGTTCCTTCCACTTATAGAGAAACAGTAAGTAATACTGAAAGTGTATAGTGAAAGCTAGTAATAGATGAAGAAATGTAGTCTCTTTGTAAAATGGAACTTGGGATTTAGTTACACTGCCTAAGGAAAAGAAGGCAATAAGATGCAAATGGGTATATGCAAAAAAAAAGAAGGATTTCCTAATAAGAATGGAATTCAATGGAAGACTAGATTGATAGCGAAGAGTTACGCTCAGAAGAAAGGAATAGACTACAATGAGGTGTTTTCTCTAGCTATGAAATATTTTTCTATTCGAATTTTGCTAGCCATAGTTGCATGATTTGTTCTTGAATTAGTTCAACTTGATGTGAAAACCACATTGTTACACGGTGATTTGAAGAGAAAATCTACATGACTCAGCTAGATGAATTAAAAGTTGTTGGAAAAGAAAATTACGCTTACAAGTTGACAAAGTCACTTTATGGATTGAAACAATCTCTAAGGCAGTAGAACAAGTGATTCGATCGGTTTATCAAAAGGCAAAGGTACACAAGAAATAAACTTAATCATTATGTATATTTTTGCAAGCTACAAGAGGGATGCTTCATGTATTTGCTCTTGTATGTTGATGATATGCTAATAGCATCCAAGAGCAAAGATGAGATTGAGAAGTTGAAGACACAACTCAATCAAGAGTTTGAGATGAAAGATCTAGGTAAATTTAAAAAGATTCTTCGCATAGAGATGTGCAGAGATAGAGCTCGTGGCAAAGTCAGCTTATCTTTGTAACAACATTTGAAGAAAGTACTACAATAATTTAGCATAATGAGCAGACAAAACCTGTGAGTACCCTATTGGCTTCTCATTTCAAGCTTTCTACACAATTACCTCCTTGGACAGATGCAAGACGAGAATACATGTTCCAAGTTCCATATTCAAATGCAGTTGGTAGCTTGATGTATGCAATACTGTGTACAAGGCCTGACATTTAACAAGTAGTTAGTATAGTGAGTAGGTATATGCATAATCCTGGCAAAGGACATTAGCAAGCTGTGAAATGGATTTGACAATATTTTCAAAAAACTGTGGATGCTGGTTTACTGTTTAAGCGGGATAATACACTTGGTCAAAGTGTGATTAGTTACCTTAATGTTGATTATGCTAGTGCTTTGGACAAATGACGGTCAACTACCGACTATGTATTTACTTTTGCTGGAGAGCCAATCAATTGGAAGTCCACACTATAGTCTACAGTTGCATTGTCGACCACAAAATTCGAGTACATGGCAATTAAGAAGGCTATTAAAGAGGCTATTTGGTTACAAGGCTTGCTTAAAAACTTGAGATTGGTCCAAGAACTGTTAACATGTATTTCGATGGTCAAAATGCTATTTACTTAGCAAAGAACCAAGTTTATCATGCACATACGAAGCATATCGATGAATGATTTCACTTTGTGTGGAAATTATTGATGAGGGAAAGATTCTTCTTTAGAAAATTAAGACTGCAAAGAATCCTGCAGATATGTTGACCAAGGTGGTGATAGCGATCAAGTTTGAGTATTGTCTAAATTTGATCAATATGCTACAAGTTTGAAATTATTAAGAAACCAAAGATTGTAAGATAATTTAATATATGGAGAGTTTTGTAGTCAGCTTAGATTTGAACAAATCTTCGCCGAAGTGGAGAATTATTGTAAAGTCAAATTCGCTGGCAACATGGATGGCTTGAAATTCAAATTATGTGGCATAAATATTTTGACAAGTCAAAGCCATGCATGTATGAAGATTTCAGTGCCGATTTTAAGGACTTTGGCTGCCAATTCTTTGAAGACTTTTAAGTGCATTAAATAGTGAAGCTCCACTATAAATAGAGAAAAAAATCTTATTTGTTGTGCATCCAAAAATTGTGAGATCTAAGAGCATTGCAAGTGAGTTCTTCAAGAGTATCCATTTGGGTGTATTGGGTATTGAGTTTTGAGAGTAGTTCTCAAATTTTGTAAATTTTCATTTATTAGTAAAATTATCTTCTAGTCTTTTTGCTGGTGGATGTAGGTTTTAAGCTCAACCATGTAAATTATTTTTTCATATTTTCTTTGTATTACCACATTTGTATTTCTTCAGAAGTCACAGTCACCATAATATTGGTAATTGCTCAACCCGCTCTACCACAACAGAAACATCCAAATACCAAAGTCACGCGGTGCTGCGATGATGAGTTTTCACAATCTGATCCTTTTAAATCTTGACCACATTGTTGAGCGAAATTTTGGTATCAATAGTTGGCGCCGTCTCTAAAGATCTTAGAATAAAAAGTCATTTTACTATTACTCTTGAAATTCCTCCTAGACAACCACTTAAAGGACTCAACGGCACTATTTTCCTTCATAATCCTAAAGACGTTGACACAATCCACCCTAGAGACAAGATGCATCGAGACCAGGACAATCAAAATAAGCCAATTCCTCAATCTGAGGATACTGGTCACTAGCACGAATAGTTCAAGTGTGACCTTATTGATAAATATCAAGGTCAAGAAGCTCTCTCTAGGATCATTTGGATTCTTTCTTTTCGATAAAGAAGAGCAAGAAGCTCTCTGTCGGATCATCATTAGTGATAGTTTGTGTTAAGTTTATTGTTATGTTCTTTTTCATGCTCTTTTTGCGTTGGATATGTTTCTTTAAATCAACTTTTGGGCTACTGTGTATGGATGATTGTTTTTCAAATAATTTTATTTGACTCTTCACCTAAGTTCGAATTTAAAGGAGATAGAGGCTAAAAAAATTGATTTAGACAATTGGGCTTTCCCCTCCCCTTCCCCTTCCCCTTTTTGCTGTTTTAAGGGAGGGTTGGGAAACATAAACCTCTAGGCTAGGGTGTGAGCTTTGAGCAAACTTGGATAGGGTTTTGTCAATCAGTAATTCATCAATTTCTTGGAATTAGATTAGATTAGATAACCTTTAGAGTTTGTAATAAATCTAGCAAAAATGATATTCACCCCACCGTTAAACACCACTTGAACTCCACCTAGACCAAGTTCTTACTTTTTTTTTAAAAAAAAATTTATCTGGGTGGAAAGAGCGGTTTAGCGATGGGGTGAGTATAATTAATCTAAATTAAATTTAAAAAAAACAGAGAAATTATGGTAGCGGCAATGAAAGAAAAAATTAAAGTAGGTATTTTAATGTTATTAGACGAATTTTTTTATTTATATTGTTTTTTATACAGTAAATGGATGAGCAAACTAGAAATCTTTTTTTTTCACTTTTTATCTCTCACAATTTTAATTCGGATGTTAATTAAATAAAATTGCTTGATGACCGGACTATGTTATTAAATGTACGAATCTCATTAAGTGCCCACCTTACTTCATTACGAGAACGATCATCTGCATCTTCTTCATTATACGGTCTAAAACAATGTCATAATTTATACAATCTCATATAAGTCTTTCTTTAAAGGCTATTCTTTGAAAAAGAAATGAAATATTAAATTAGACCGTAGTAACTTATTCTATAGGGCTTAGTTGCCTATAGAAGAAATGAATCTCTTCACGTTGAAGAAACAACAAAGCAATCGCCATGTCTTTAAAATGAAACTAGTCGCACGTTATGAAGAAAACAAATGTATTAATAATATAAAATAATTAAAAGAAAGAAATTCGATGTCGTTACTAAAGTCTAAAGAAATGCTTGTGCTCGACTGCAAGTAGATTCATTTTCATTCCAAGGCGACTAGAGAAAAATTTCAGAGTCTCATTGATTCCGGATATTTTTATTCTTTCGATTAAACACTGTACGCCTGTAATGACAACAATATACTGAAAACATACGTATAATGAATGTATTGCACTGAAATACCTAAGGAACCCTCAGATTGTAAAGTAGTGCCGTTTGTCCAACTTTTTTGTGCCAAGCCAAGAATAATTGCATGCTCAGATTGATGACAAAGCTTTTTAAGTAAATTATTTATGAAAATGATGGTGAACTGATTTGACATTGCAGCAAAAGCAAACAAGAGGCCAGGAGATCGATTTTTCCTTTCCCCAACCTTGAGGAGAAATTTTTTTGCTTGGAATTTTGCATGGATTTGCTTCGGATTTGGTTGGGGTGCGTAACTGTGTAGGGGATTACTATGTTCATTGTTTGACCCCTTCTAATTAATATTTTTTATTTTATAACCCTCTTAAGTTTAATGGATTATTTTATGGCCCCCCATTTAAGGGTTTTTTTTTTCATTTAAGTATTTAATTAAAAATCACGGTTCTGTGTGGATACTAGTACTATTGTCCAATATTTTATAAAAGACGGTATTTAATTAATACTTTATGTAATGGGAAAATGACAATAACATCTCTGTAATTTAATAAAATAATCACGAAGATGTACTTATTTTTAGAAATGATCACAGAGAGCCTTTCTGCAACATTCAAATCTTCTTTTTAGACAAATATTAGAAGTTGTCTTGACTATTTCTAAGAACAAAATGAGTTTGTCAATGACCATTTTAACAAATCATTTGGTGTCAATGTTCTTTTTCTTTATGCAATCTCGAAAATAGTAGGAACAAAAAACTAAAGAGGAAAAAAGAAAACCGA
Organism: Citrus medica; assembly: GCA_002013955.2. NCBI lineage: Eukaryota > Viridiplantae > Streptophyta > Magnoliopsida > Sapindales > Rutaceae > Citrus > Citrus medica. Next base: position 1,224,098 of record MKYO02030512.1, on the reverse strand, counting down.
TACAAAAACACATGATATCCCAAGTTATAAAACTAAGAGAACGTGGATGACTGTTTTAGTTCTGTGGAACTAAAAGATTGAAGTGTTACTTTAAAAGGTTGTGCTGTCAGAAATGATGCAATGCAAACCAAATCTTTGCTTGGCTACTTGGTTAACAATATCATAATCCGTTTGCAGAAATCGATGCAGATGGAGATAGACAACTTGTTTGAATCTGCTATGAGAGGCCACTGGGATCACATTGTACAGGCTTATGAGAGTAATCCCATGTCTCAAGAGGCCAAAATCACAAAATCAGAAGATACAGCTCTGCATGTTGCTGCTGCATCTGGGCATGGCGACGTCGTATGCAGACTGGTGGAAACCATGGGAGAAAATGCATCAAACATTCTGAAAATACAAAATAATAGAGGCAACACTGCTCTTCATCTTGCTGCAGCACTTGGGAACGTAGAAATGTGCCGTTGCATGGCATCAAAAGACCCTAAACTTGTCGCTGCTAGAAACAAAGATAGCGAGACTCCTCTGTTCTTGGCAGCTCTTCATGGCAAGAAGGCTGCATTTCTTTGCCTCCACTTTCTCAGCCATGATAAAGACAGTTCTTTGGGCAGAAAAAGTAATGGGGACACCATTCTTCACGCTGCCATATCAGGAGATTACTTTAGTAAGTAACCCATTTTCCATTATGCTATTGTTTTTTCAATTCTGGAAAAATTTTAAATGTTGATGATCTGTTAGTTTTACAGGCTTGGCATTTCATATTATACGCTGTTACCCTGATCTTGTAAACTGTGTGAATGAGAATGCACTATCTCCTCTGCATATTCTAGCCGGCAAGCCTAATGCATTCAGGAGCAGTAGCTGTCTTGGGCTGTTTGATCTTATGCTCTATGACTGTAAGGATGACACATTCATCATTTTAGCAGCTTTCAGAGTATGCAAGCACTATTCATTATTTTTGTCCTTAAAACTGTTTTATTTTACTTGCAAGGTGTGTCGGTTGATGAGTTGAGGGAAGAAAAATACGACTACTCAAAGAATTACGGAAGCGATAGCACTGCTAAATTTCCAGAAAACTATAGAACATGCATCAACTTCTTTAGATTCATATGGACTTCTCTCCGAATACTTAGCGGATTACTCAGTATGTTAATTTGACAGATCTTACAATTTTTCTATCTAGCACTAGTACTATATTTTCTTAGTTTCATCTTTTTTTTTTTTGGCTCTTGTACACTATCTTTTCACTAGCTAAACCAAAGGATGAACTAGATGAAGAAGATCCTCAACAGAATGTCATTTCTCGAGGTAATTAAGCATCATTATGACGTTATCTTACATCATAGTAGCTAATATTAATCAAGATGAGCTACATAATAATGATGTTATGATATAAAACATCAGAGAAGGAAGATAAAGAAGATCATTTCTGTCCTCCAAATTGCACCACATTTGTTCTGTTTTCCAAGCTGATGATGAAGGCCTTGCTAATTGTTCTGGGCATAGGTATGTATTCATTCATTTGTCTGCTTGCATAGGTTCGAAGGTTTTACGAGCTCATTTAAGACTTTCTTGTTTACATTCGTTGAGGTTCGTCCATATCTTAGAATCAAACAATTTTTACATGTTATGGCACTTAGGAATTTGGAGGATAAGCAGGATCAAAGAAAAGAAAGTGAGACACAAATGGGCTTATCTGGTGATGAAGGAACTAGTTCAATGTGCTTCTTTGTACAAGTATGACGATAATGGACAGAATCCTGAGAATTCTCGACTTGACAATAAACATGGAGAGCCTTTCTTAGTTCCAGGAGCCCGACCAGTTCCTGAAAATACAGAGACATCTCAGAAGAATATTGTGCTTTCAACTCCTGAGAAGAAAAACACTCAACAATCGAGAAGAAAAGAGACACCATTATTGATTGCAACAAAGACTGGAGTGTTGGAAATCGTGGAGAAAATTTTAGATGCATTTCCAGTGGCCATCCAAGACGAGGATGCTAATGGGAAAAATGTTGTCCTCTTGGCAGTTGAGCACAGGCAAACTCATATCTATGAACTCTTGTTGAAGAAAAAAATGATAATGGAGAATGCCTTCCGGAAACTGGATAACCAAGGGAACAGTGCATTGCACTATGCTGCTATGTTTGAAAACCATCGGCCTTCTTCACTAATTCCAGGAGCTGCACTGCAAATGCAATGGGAAATCAAGTGGTATAAGGTTCGTTCAATTTGAGAAAAGCTCCAACAAACCTGCAGTTAGCATAATGTCGTTAAAATTCTCTGTTATTTTCTCCATACTGAATTGAATTTTTCCACCTACGCCATGCAGTACGTTAAGGAATCTATGCCACAAAATTTCTTTGTTCGATATAACAATAACGGCCAAACTCCAAAGGAGCTCTTCACAGAAACACACAAAAAACTTGTTAAAGAGGGTAGTAAATGGCTCATCAAAACCTCTGAGGCTTGCTCTGTTGTTGCAGCACTCATAGCAACTGTTGCATTTGCAGCTTCAGCAACTGTACCAGGTGGTCTCAATGAAGATAATGGCAAACCAATTTTATTAGAAGAGATCGCATTTCGCATCTTTGCCATCTCTTCACTAGTTTCTTTGTGCTTCTCAGTTACAGCCTTGATTGTTTGCCTAGCGATTCTCACCTCTCGATACCAAGAAAAAGATTTCGCCATGGCCTTGCCCAGAAAGCTTCTTATCGGCTTAACATCCCTACACGTATCTGTTGTTTCTGTATGGATCTCATTCTGTGCAGGGCATTACCTTGTTATTCGAGACATGTTGAAGTCAATGGCACTTCCAATGTATGCAGCAACATGCTTGCCCATGGCCTATTTCGCTCTCATACAACTTCCTCTATATGTTGATCTTACGTTGGCCATATTCAAAAAGGTTCCACAGCCTAGCTACAAGGTGTTTTCTCTCTAGCTCATCACCAATACACTAAGTAACGGTTGGTTTCTATTCTAAATTTGAATGTTCTAATTGCTTCCAGTTTATAGTTTGAGTAGAGATTTTACACTGTCAACATGAAATTCAGTGGGATTCTAATAAAAGTTAATGAAATTTAGTGCAAGGGGGACACAAGTTAAAATGTGTTATGAAACAGAAACGGTAACAAATTATATATGTGAACAAAAATGTAATCCCAGTCATGAAATGAAGCAGCTCCGATGATTGAAAAAATGGAAGAAAGCTACACAGATACACCAAGCTACAGACAACAAAACTGAATGTTAATTTTCTCTTATTCCTTTGTTGAAATAAATTTCATACTTCAAAGTGAATGCATATTTCATAATTCCAACTATATTTCCATCCCTGAAAAGTTATTTCCGAGATTCCTGTAGAAAATGACAAACATCAACGACGACACAACACAAGTAACCAAGAAGACAATAACATAGTCCATATTTATTACAGCTATAATCCAATATGTTAACCCAGAAGTACAGGAAGCCAGAAACAGAAAATAAAACAGTAGAGATTCAGTACTTGTGTGGGAATAACAGAGAAATTTTATCAACAAAAATTTGATTCCCAAGCAGTAACGATAACGCTAACACATAGTCAAAAATCAGATTTCTACAACTCTTTACTTTCTCTTTTTTATCAAGAAGACAGACTTCTACACCTGTTAAAAGGAATTTAGCATACCTCCATTCCCTTCTCCAGGACAGATGCAGCTAGCAGCTTCCATAGAAGTCCACGATAAAGATATTAATTGCAAGCTTTCAGAGGCTTTGATCATGAGGCTTCAAAACTAAAGGGATCTGGTTGTCGATTTAGCCCTCTGTACAGTTAAGGTACATGCAAAACTCTAGCAGAAAAACGGTTTGACTGACCAAGCATCCAACTGAAAGGAACTTTAATTAAGGATTCTTTCACTAAAGATTCCTTAATGCACACTGAGCCACAGTTAGCTCCAGTCGAATAACCAAAATCAAATTGTGTTGTTCAAGAGGTTTTTTGTGTTACTAAAGAAATACTTCTTGATCGCCTTTTCTTTGAAACAGCCTGACAATATTAAGCTCTCACAATCAGTGAAAAAAGGACTTGCATGTTATAAGCAGGAGCAGTGCTCCAAAAATAGTGAATACAATTAAAAAATAACCAATAAATTCTGTGAGGAGATCATATTTACGGCTCAGCAAACCCAACGTCAGATCAAATACAGGATCAGAAATAGGTTTCTTTTTTTTCCCCGCCTTTTTTTCGCTTTATTTTACCCTTACAGTATCATTTGCTGACCACGGAACCAAATAAACCCATCACTCCCCCAACACAATATCAGACAAGAGTGACATTCCAAAATCTTTTGAATTGCAGGCCAAAATACATATTGACATACAACGAGGTTCCATTAATTCTTCACTTAAAAGGACTATTTAAATTTTAACTATCAATTGCATTCAATCCAATGGTAGATATAGTTGATGTGTTGACAACATTAAAAGCTATATTTTTTTAAGATCCACTCCATTGGTTTAATAAAATTAATGAATAAAAATTTAAGTTAACTTTTTTTAAAAAAAACTTATGTTTACACATTACCAACTGTAGGGATTTATTGAAGCTTATTATGCACATATCCACTGTATGTGTATGACATTAAGTAATAGTACACAAGTAATTTCCACTAACGGAAGAATTTGATCATCAGGAAAACAAAAAAGTGATAATATCAGAAAATAATCAACTGGAGCTTAGTGAATGGAAGCTTTAACACAGACCTTGGTTGACAAAGGTGGCAAAGAGGCCTGCCGTGCTGCCTTTCCAGGTTCAGTTAATTGCTGAATCTCTCAAAGTTGGCTCGCTATGTCCTCCAAAAGCTGCAACTGGATCTTTTCCCTTCCCTTATGCCCTTTAGAGAAGTTGAGCTTCTCTCTTCCCTCTTGCACAATCTTAAGCCTTTCTCTAAGACAACCAACTTCATTGTCAATTTTCAACCTTTCATAATCAAAAGCCGACATAGAATTTCGCCGCAAATCAGTTGGCAAAGTTTTTCCTTGTGAGAAACTCCTTTGTCTACTAAGTAAGTCTGAAATGCTTCTTTTCATGTCCACCTCCGTGTCTGACCTATCTATAACTGGACTGTCACATCTGGTAGGAATGTCCAAAGTAAGATTCTTTGATAGGTCTCCGTGATTGTTTCCACTATCTTCACTACATGTAGTAAGTTCATCACCAATGACATGAACATCATAAACACAGAGATCTCTTACGGGAACTGAGCTTTGTGAACCTTTTCCATGCTTCCCCACTTTATCATTGCTATATTTGACAATTATCTTCGTTTCGTCGCAAGCCTCCATAGCTTTTTTGAGTTCATCAGCTCGCTCCTGCTTTTCCGCTTCCAGCGTGATGATTTTCTCATGGACATTACGTACCTGAGTAGTTGAATGGTTGAACTGTGAACTGTCTGCTGGTATTTGCTCCTCCCTTGTTTGTTGTATTGGATTCTTTTCCATAGACTCCATCCCCTTCTCTTGTAAACTTGGATGTCTATGGATGTATCCTGGTTTTGAAGAGTCAACTTCATCTAATTCTGGGTTTAGTAATCCTTTTCCTGAAGTAACAGAATAGTTCTGTGACCCAATAGAAGTGACCTCATAATCCGGAAAATCGTTTTCACTTTTAACCTTTTTTTTCTCAACAACGGATTTGCTAATCTTCTGCAGCATCATCAGGGGATCCTCACAGGAATATGATGAAGAAGTTGCAGTTTGCTCCTGTGTAGTTGCTGTATCATCTGTCTCAGCATCAAAAAACATTTGCCTTAATGTTTCAACTTCCCTCTCAAGAAAATGTTTTTCCCTCTCTCTCCTTATTATGATCTCTTTGAGAATGTTCATTTCTTCAGCATCATATGCAGATTTTTCTTCTATCATCCTCTGGTATTGCCTAGCTTCCATTTCTATTGACGCCTTCTCCTCTTGTAACCGAAGAATCATTGCCATTGCCTCATCTGCAGCTGTTGCAGCAGCACTTCTTTCTTTCTCAAGTTCAAGATACAGAGCTGAACGAGCAGCATGTTCTTCTTCTAGTGCTTCTTCCAAACTTCTGATTGTATTTATAACATTTCCATCTAAACCTAGCTCCCCTGGCAGATCACAATTTAACACTTCAACAGATGATGCGTCCTTCTCAACAGTATTATTTTTGTCAACAGGTTCATTAGATTCAGAAGTCATAGTTACATCTTCTTTCGAAGCTCCTCTGCTATCTGAAAACAGCACAACCACCCACAACAAAGCAGCATCAGCACGTGAAGAAACAATCAATTAAAATGCAAGCATGTAATGTATGCACAAAACCATTATGAAGCCATGCAAGGCTTATGACTGAAGAAAAAATGTCAAAACTTAAACGTTACCACCTCAAAGTGAAACATTCCTAAACATAAATTACTGCCTAATTCAAAGGGTGCAACCATTCACTTATCAAAAGGTTTACCGAAGTTGATCTATTTACTAAGCATACCTCTAGCACTTCCCAAAAAAAAAAAAATTGAATAGATTCTGAAAGTAATTTAAGGCTCGTATCAAGCATGCTATTCTTCAACTCTGACATAGAAGATGTAGTAAAGCCTCAGCCAATAAGAGTTATATCACAAGAGATATTTGGGAATCATTCAGTCGCATTGAGATACAGGATAGTAAGCCAAAAAAACTTCTTGCACTCTTTTATTTGCATATAAGGTTATTTATGCCCAGCGCAAACTCATCTCTACCACAGGTGGTTAATAGTTTCTTCAAAATAAGATGGAGCTTGTGGTTCACTCTAGAACTATAAAAGTTATATTCTTTAGTATCAAATCGATCATAAATGCTACCCAAATTCCATGTAACCATGCACCACAAATAAGAACTAATAAAGAGACCCGTGATCCCATAAAAGGACATCATGATTCCTTATGTGAGAAAAATTATTTTCTGAGCCCACAACAAACATTTATATTCAATTATTCTCTCTTAATTTTGAATGAAAGGTAATTATTCTCACTACAAATAACACCACAGACACAGTGATGCATTATCAACCACGGCTACAATATCATGCAAAAAGAAAAATTATCAGAACTAAAGATAAAATACATTCATCAGCAATAAACACATACTGAAAACTCATCTTTTGGATCACATTATTTGCACTTACCTTCAATGGTTTCACTTCCTCGATGAACAGGAACAGAGCTGCCTTCACTAATTTCAGTTCCTATGTTACTGAAACTGCTAGGGGATGGCAAAACAGATTGCCAATCTGATACTAACTGATCAAACGATGAAAATGACAGAGACTTTTCATTATGAAAAGCACTTTTTCGATGTCGCCTGATACCATATCTTGGCCTCTGGCTCTTAACCACCTTCCCTTTAAAGTCAAACCTTCCTTCTTTCATCGAAGAATCTCTTCCAATTATTTCTCGTGAAGACAAAGCACATGATGTTTCACCCTCCGAAGCAACATGGCCCTTATCAAACTCTCTCTCGTTCGATTGAGGATTCGTGTTACTGGCTATTATTGAATCGAAAGGGAACTTAGTCTTAGCTAAAAATTGAATATTAGATATTTTCTCTGTGGGGCAATCAACAAGAAAACCTTGCCAGCAGTTGCCATAACTAATCTTATTGGGTTTACCAAAATGTCCATTGCACGGACAAGGCAAAGACAATCCGAACAAACCAAGAAACTTCGACGCAAAATAGGCAAGTGCTGATCCGCATAAGAGAAAATAAGCTATAGCAAGATTGAGGAATGCACCCACTAACTCACTAAATGTCCATACATCGATCGCTTGACACATCATTGTCTTTCCCATTTTAACAATCTTCCACTTAATCTTTACGCATATTGATCAAACCAATTATGAAATAATCGACCAAAATCCTCTTCTGGTAGCCAAGAAAACTGTGAGAAAATGAAAGGAAACATATTAAGTTACTATTTCACTCTATTCAGTTTGGTTGCTGAGAATATACAACAAAAATAACTCATAACATCAAATTTTAAGACTCGCCCATTAACTTACAGATGACATTACATATATAGGTAAATCAAAAATAAAAATTAAAGAATTTACCCAGCTGTGAATGAGTCGACTCAATCAAAGCTGTCTCGATCTACTCTGTTAACGTTTGTTTGAATTAAAAACCCTGATGTAAATATCTGGGCAGTTATGTGTAGATGTTGGAGTTGATATTCCAAAGAGTTAACAGATGCTGAAGAGTTTCTTAATTTGGATTTGATTTGATTTGATTGTTCTTGTTCGTTTAAACTATGGTTATTTACACCCAGTTTCCAAATATTTTGATATTTTTCAACGTGCATCCAAATGTTTTAATAATTTTCACACTACATTTATTTTCGTTAATTTAACCGTTATTTTTAATCGGGTCGTTTGAAATTTAAATAAATGTTAGAAAAGTCTTTTATTTTGAATTTGAAAAAAATTAAATGACGTAAAATATTAATTTAATAATTATATAATAATTTTATTAATTAATTTTTTAAATAAATTTAATTTATTATTATTAAATAATATTTAAGACATAAATTTTTAATTTTATTTTTTAATAATTAAAATAAATAATTAAATTAACAAATTTAAGTGTGAGGTGAAAATTATTAAGAGATTTAGAAATGCGGTGAACAATATTGAAACACCTGAGAGCAGGGTGGAATTAACCCTTTAAATTACTTCGGTTACATTTCCCGAGGGGAGATGTGGTGTCGTTTTATTCTCATTTATGATTTATTCACTGCACTATTCACCGTTAAAGTTAAAAATTAAAAAAATAAATTAAAATTTTACTTTACAGCCACTTAAATATCAAAGTTTTACGTCCCAATTCTGCCTTTAAAAAAGAACAGCGAGCCTTTAGAACCTGCACCACTAGAGAATTGTCATACAATAACAACAGCCATTCTTGCTTAGCCAATATCGCCTGATTAAAACATCCTAAATCTCTAAAACCAAGTCCACTTAATTTTTTCAAGCGACTCAAACGATCCTACTCTAACTAGTGAATATTTCTTTGCTGACTCATCGTTCCCCACCAAAATGTTGTAAATTTTCTTTGAAGTTCATTACAAAGCCCCACTGGTAATCGGAAGACCCCCATTGTATAGGAAGGAATTGCTTGAGCAACCACTTTAATTAGCACTTCTTTGCCCCCTCTAGAAAAACATTTTGTAGACCACCCACTCAACTTCTTCATTACACGTTATTGAAACACCATTGCTGGCAACCCTAAGTATCTCTCATAAGCAGGTACAACAGTAAATCAAAAATCTCAGTCACCGCTCGACGAACAGCAGCACATACATTTGGACAAAATAACATTGAGGACTTTGCAAAATAAAAACACTGCCCAAATGCGGCGGAATATATAGCAGTAACTGGTTGCCGCATCCGAGTACTTTTAGGCCTATCTCGCTGCCAACTTTACCTACTAATTCTTTAGTTGGATATTTGATTATTGATAGAAATTGCTAGAATATCCCTAAGCTACGACAACATTTTTTAGACATGGATGCTCAATAGATCTTGAAGATTAAACTACTGTATCAGCCTTGTGAGGTAATTTGGCTGTGCAGAGTTGAGATTCAGAGCGTGTTGTGTCCTCTGGGGAAGAGTCCTGTGTATGGCAAGGTGTTTGGAAGTTAAATGTTTCTCCCAAGATGAGAATTTTTCTTTGGTGAGCTCTTTTAAATATATTGCCTACAATGGACAAATTAAAGTTAAAACGAGCTGTACATGTTTCAAGTTGTCATGTTTGTGAATATGTGGAGGAATTAGTCATGCATGCTTTGGTAGAGTGTGATTGGGCCCCAGAGGTGTGGAAATTAACTAAGTTTTTGGGAGTTAATTGTGCACGAAATTAATTATGATTTGTGGGGGCTTTTTAAATATGCAAGTTATGTGCTTACAAATGAGGAATTGCCTTTATTTGTGCCGACTTTGTGGGGTATTTGGGAAGTGTTTGTATGAGAATGTTAAAATGGTGCCGTCACATGTTGTTGAACAAATTGAAGGCACGTTCCAATCCTTTGATTTGTGTTAAATCTATCAGTGGAGGTTCTGAACAGTCTAATAAGGTTTTAGCTATTGGGAAGTGGGAGGTGCCTCCAATGGGTTGATATAAATTAAATGTGGATGTAGCGGTTGATAAGGTGAATGGTAGGGTGGGTTATGGTGTTGTAATGCGTAATAGTGATGGTCATGTTATCGCTGTGGGGGCTTATCAGGGTGTTTTTTCTGATAATGTGGATATTGCAGAGGCTGAAGCCTTTCGTTTTGGTGTACAACTCGCTAGTGAGATTAGTTGTCTCCGTTGGTGGTGGAGTCGGATTCGTTGCGGGTTACTCAGTTTGTCAACAGCAAATGTCATATATGTACTGAGTTATTTTGGATTATTTCATAGATACAAATGCTAACCTCAGCACCGGTGAAGTTCAAAATTCGACATATCCCTGGATCTTGTAATCATGTTGCTGATGTATTACCTAAATTTTCTCTTCAGTGTTCAGAGTCTTTAGTTTGGCTCGAATATTATCCTAGTTTTTTAGAATATTATCTGTAAGTTGAACTCTAAAATAAAGTTCCCGCATTTATTCCAAAAAAAAAATATCAAAGTTTTAAATAACCAAATTATTATTAGAGTATAATTTTATTGAATTACCACATAAAATTTTTACGTACACTCTAGATTTTTAATTCAGCTCACTCAAACATGAAAATAAAGTTTAGTATGATATAATTTAGTTCATACAACACTCTTTAATTAAATAAATATTAGTTGAGTTTGTGGGTACCTCTTTAATTTAATCTCATGTTTGAGTTTGAGGATTTGAGTTTACTTTAATGCGTGTAGGAACATTTTTCATTTTCAACCACTCGACCTGTAGTTGCTTAGTTGCTACTCTCACAAATTTATCAGTTCGATTCTCTCTCAATTGAAAAAATATTTGATTGGAGACAATTTTCTCTCTTTTGAAATATAAGTGAGAGTGGGAATCTATTGAATATAAGTAAGGGTAGAAAAATAATTCTACTATTCTTGATTTTTATTTTATTCTCTTGTCGACTATTATTTGAGATACCCACTTGTTATTAGGTTGTTACTGTAAGGTAAGAATATTAAGATTCTTGATGTTATTAACCTCTATTATTATCTAGAGAAAAATTTGTGTTGTAATTCCATTAATATAGTGGAAAATTATATCGGACTACGCTCCCATTGTTTTTTCTTAATTTGAGCTTTCCACGTACAAATTTATATCTTTTGTGGTTGGTTTTTACTTTTGATTTTGTTGGTTTATTTTTTTTTTACCTATTTATTTATGATACACATCATATTTTAATCACAGAAATAAGAAAAGAGTTTTGTTTCTACTTAATTTGCAGTTACTTGTGTGAATTCATTTCCCAATAAAACCAACATGATTCATGACCAAATAATCTATTCTCCGTTTTTCCCAAATATTTTATTTTTTTTTATTTTTTAACATGAAAATCAAACTAAATCGTTTAAAAAAAATACTTAGCCAATTGTTATGTATGACAACACACGTAGATATACAATTTTTTTTTAAATTATACACACAATAGTTTCGTCGGAAAGTCAATTTGTCAAACAAGAGAATCATAAATCAAAAGAGCTAACTTGCCCTCAGGCTAAGTATTACAATTAGGTGAAACTGGCATTCCATTAATTAGTTGAAAATATGAGAATTTGTTTTAATTTTATCTGCAAATTTGGAGTGTTTTGTTTTAAATGTACTTTTAACATGTTAAATTGTAATTGATGAGCCAAGTTAATTGGAACTTTGATGTTGACTCAACTAATCATGAGCAATAACCGTCATTCCATTAATGAATATGGAATTTTGATAGTTATATCAAATTAATTGAACCAACCACTGAGCTAAAAAGCATGCACAAACCTTAAATAATTCATATGTTAATTAGTAGTTAATAAATAAAAAATAAAAAAAATTAAATCTTATCCCTACATTATTACTAAAAACGCATGGTAGGAAATTTTAAAAAACTCAATAGAGTTCAAATCAAAATAACATCTTATTTCATGTTTTAGTAACTTAGATATTACGTCAAAATTTATATATAAAAATAGGGTTATTAAACACACAACTTACTACTAGTATTTTTTTTAATTAGTGATTTGCTTCTCAAGACATGAATGTTTGCTAAAAATAACTAAAAAGTTTATTAAGGTTTTAAATTTATTCCATGAGTGTGCTAAATGGATATCGCAAGCCAAGCTTTTTATTTGATCATATTACATAGACCTGAATAGTAAATTACATCATGAATAGATTATTACTATACATATATTTTTATAACAAGGATGTTTAGAGTATATATTATATTGCAATTATAAAAATTTCATATACACTGAATTATACCTCGCGCACACTCAATTAATTAAATTTTCTCTGTGTGTATTCGCATGCATTTTTTTTTTAAGAATCTAATATTTTATTAGAATAAACAATTTTTTAATACAATTTATGACTAGAAACTCGTTCTAGAAAACTATATCTCGTTCTCATCTTTGTGAGCTAGGTTCGAGCTTATCACTTTTTTCTATCAATAACAAAAGGAGTAGGGTTTGAGTTCTAGTCTTCTTTGTATCAATCGAGAGATTTTACAAGTTAAAACAAGTAACCCCCTCCCCCCGAAAAAAAAAGCCTATTTTTGTTCATGGCAATTTTATTAGGTTTAGAAAGATTCAACTTATGACCTAATCAACCAAGTTGTCGAAAGAAACTAGAAGGAAAAGCAAAGAAAAATTATCATTTTGACAAATTTTTTTCTCAACTTTCCTATGTCACACATAGGGCTGGGTAAAATCAGATTACGGTCGGGTTCGGATCAACCCGATCGAGTTTCGGGTTGGTCGGGTTCAATAAAAATTCATCCGAATTCAACCCAAATTTATAACCCGATCCGATCCGATCCGAATATACTTCGGATCGAATCGGATCGGATCGAGTTGAAAAATCGGGTTGAGTTCGGATCGGTTCGGGTTCAGGTTCGAGACAATTCGGATTAGGAAAATGTTTGTTAACATTTAACATTTCACTTTCACAAATATCGTCACTGCCAAGTTTCAAAGCTCAAACTCAGAACTTCCAAAACTCAACTCAACAACCAAAATTTGGGTTGCTGCTTGCTGAGTTAATGGAGCTTGAATTGGATAGGGTGATGGTGGAGGAATGGAGGCTGGAAGTAGCGCAGTAGATTGGGTACTTTATAGCAGTAGATCAGTCTATTAGAATTAGATCACGATCCTCGCGGAGGCTCAGTGGTTGCTGCATGGTGGTCTGCTGCAGCTTGCTCTGTTAGGGCATTAACTTTGTGTGTGTGTGTGTGTGTGTGTGTGTTTTGTTTTGTTTGAGGGAGGATGCTGCAAGCGACGGGCTATGTGGCTGTCGGTGGTGGGTTCCAAGTTGCATGCGAGGGAGGCCGTCGCCTGTGGGTGGATGACGCACCGGTCGGCAGTGGGCTGCTCACTGCTGCTTGAGTGCTTGTGCAATTGTGCCATATGCAATGGTTAAGCTTTTGTTTGTAAGGGTTTGTGTGTGTCGTGTGTTGAGTGGTGTGTGTGATAGTGAGTGTTTAGGAATTATGATAAGGTTTGGGCCTTTGGGTTATGATTTTTTATTTTGTATTGTTTTTTAATTTTGTGCCAATCCGATCAGATTTTCGGATCGGATTGGGTTTCAACCAATCCAAACACGACCCGATTGGGTTAACACAATTGCACTCAATCGGGTTCTATTCACAACCCGATCTGATCCGAACCCGAAATTTTTTGGATCGGGTCGGGTCGCATCGGGTATTTTGCCCACCCCTAGTCATACATTGTAGACTTTTATTTCTTTGTTGTTTTGTAGTGACTGCATCCTTTATCCCACACAAAATCAATTATATCTTTTAAGTGAATAATAAAATATAACCAGCTTAAATTGAGGTCAATAGATATAAATAAAATTCTAATTATTTTCAGCATTGTCTGAACAAATAAAATTCTGAAGAAAACTTAGTGTATGAATTCGATTCTACATGTTTTTAGTAGATTTTGGGTGTGCGAATGAAAGCTGCAAAACTTAATTGAGAACAATGAATTTTTTTTTTTGGGACGTAGAGTGCCTCACTTGGTCGGGGTGTATGGATTATTTTGGTCGTTATGGAGTGAAGGAAGAGTGAGAGGATGGTGGATATGGTGAGAGGTTTGAATCTAGACTCAAAGAGTTTGCCAAGTTGCCTTAGACCTGCAAAACAACGAGAAAGATATTAGAGATGAAGCCAGTGATAGTTGGTGACCACACTCCGACGCTCAAGTCAAAGTTGGGTTATCTTAGGTTAGAGATCTTGGAATCTCTGAATAATAGTGGTTGGAGGCGGAAAAATCATAGCCCCTGTGGTGTGCATGCTGGCTGTACTGATAAAAATAAAACCTTATTATTTTAGCGTTCCTTGTTGGCATGTCAAAAATATTTTTGTCCTTGACACACATGACCATTTGGGTATGTCAAGATATATGCGGAAAATAAGTTTGAGACGCATACACTTGTTGGGCATTGAGGACTAGTCTCGTGTACTCTACTGAGGCTGTTGGGGATTTGCAGGCGTGGCAGGAGAGGACAGGTGATCCCAACTATCCCAGTAACAATTTTTTTTAGCCTTTTTGTAGGAGTAACAGGTCATTGTCCTCTATTTCTCAACACAATATTCTATCGTTGATTCTTTTTTAGAGAATCAGGCAAAAAAATTTAAGATTAGGCCTCCTTTATCACCTTAAACTTTTTATGAATATATTTCTAACATTTCTACCCCTTCGTATTGCACCCCAACTGCCCTTTAGAATACCTATGGTAGCCGGCATAACCCAAGATCCTTTTGATAACATTCCTTGTATTATAAAATTTTATATTGACACGTGGCACTTTGTTACCTGGTCTTCCGCTTCTTCCCCAAACACTACATATCAAACAAATTTTTAACTGAACTTTAATTATTAAAAGCACTAAAGATAGCCTAATCTATATTATTCAAATGTTAATTCATTGGACAATAAATCATGTTTATTAACTGTTTAGTAAAGTTGCCTGTGTCAGATCTCCAATGTTAACTATTACAGCTCCAGGAACAGGATCAACCTCAATCAATTGATCCTCATTTAGGACTTGAAGGCCCCATTTGATCTTGAAGAACCACAGTGAGGGATCTACTATCGATGTGCTTGCAAGGATCTGAAATCAACTTTGGTTCAGGGCGTGCTTGATAGTTAATGTGCTATCAAATTACCTGTTTCGCAGCCTAATTCTTTCAGGTGATTGAAAATTAGGAATTGAGCCCAAAAGATTTCGATATCGGCTCCAATACTGTAAGTCCAAATTTCATTTCTTCATGTGAATAGCCGAACCTTACATCTCTGCAATTCGATCAAGTACATGATCTTATACGATTAAAAAACCCCGCTTTTCATACGAATGTGCAGAAAATGGATTTACGTCGAGTCAACAACAGTCGTTCAGGTATGCTCGTATTTTCCTTTACATTTATTTTATTTTAAATGTTAAGAGGGCGGGCAAAGTCTAAATTGATTTTTAAGCTGCTACTTCACCTAGCATTCAAACAACTAATAGCCAGTCGAAGAAAGTTGCTTAAAAACCATTTTGCCAAGTTTCCGAAAAAGGTTTACTAGTGTGAATTTTTTATTTTTATTTTTTTTACCCTTGCAAAAACTCCATTATGTAAAACATTTACTTGTTAATTTAACGTTAATTTTGTAAAAATTTAATTAGGAGAAAATTCAGATTATCAGCAGCACGGGCTAATAGTGGTAGTATTATTGCATACATGCGCCACGTCAGGCAATTCCTCAGGATTGGGTGTGTCAGGGTCCAGGGGACGAGAAATTTTAGAATAAATTTGAGGTATCATGTCATCCATACAACAAGCAAATGATGTCACGACATATGTGCATTTATTTTGAACTATTATCATGTAAGTGGTGGTTGTATTAAATTTAGTTACACATGTCATATATACATCAATTGGTTGTAGTACATATGAGGTATTCTAGAATTTTTCCTAAGGGGCACAAGGGAATTCAACGAATCTCTCTCCAGTTGGCTGCTGGCCCTTCATAAATTTCAAAATTGATGGTTTATTATACCACTGATCTATTTTTATCCACAAGGAATATCCCTGGCATTCTACAGCTCCGGAATCTATGCCGGGTTTTGAATCATCAAAAAGCTTTTATTAATTCCTCTCATTCGGTCATATTTGGAATTGTTTTTTTGCCTGAATTTCTGCTGAGCTTATCATCACCATTCTCTTGCTTTAATGATAATATGATTCAATGGATTGTTACTAGCGAGAACAAGATTCTTCAATTTCAAAAATCAAACAAAGATTAAAAAAGGGAAAAGTAGAAGCGAACGCAACCAACTTTTTGTCATTAAATGAGATATTCACATGATAGGTACTGCACTGCACTGGTAAACAAGCTCCAAACCGCAGCAGGAATTTTATCGGTTTTGGGCTATTTAATTACTTTTATCTCTGTTGAAGTTTGGATATATAACAAGCAGACATAATATTTTACTCTTATAACAGTTGTACGCCTAAAATTGACTATAGTTAAGCCTCAGTTGAATTAGGTGCAAGCCTATAGTTGAACATCATTTGCTGATAAAATCCAACTGAACATTGACCCTGTCATGTATTTAAGAGAGATTAAACATGCGGATACATAATGATTTTAGGTCTTTAACAGAAAAAAAATATTCCTTCTTTCTTATTTGTTTCATTTCTTATTAAAAGAGTTTACAAGTAGATATAATATTAACACTTAAACTGACAGATCTAAAAGAGTTTACACACAGAGAAAATCGAATTTTGGACATTGGTTCTAATAGTATGTAATGTTAGTTCTGATTAAAGACATTGTTTGACCCAAAAGTTTAAAGTAATAAGTGAACGCTCAATAAAAGTACTTAAGACAAGTCTTAAGTTAAAGCTACAGCTGTTTGATTAAATGCTTCAAAGAAACATAGATGGCGGGAAGCAAATAGGTTGAAGTTAGCAAGCTGTGAAGTGAAGACCGGAGGCACATCAAGCACGAATAGAATCTAGGTTGTTAGTGATAAGGTTGCTGTGTCTTATGTAATAAGAAAAATAATATGTGATACTAGCTACTAGTATATTGTGTTGTGAGTCCTTGATTTAGTTTTAGATAATAAGGTAATGTAACAACCTAGTAGTATATATAGATTAATAAAGTGAGGAATAATTCAGGCTGGTAAAAATATTCTTCATAATCATTGAAGTGTAATATATCTTTATTCTTAACTTCTTAAGAAATAAGCCACTAGGCTTTAGCCTAGTGGTGACCCCACAACGCATTGTGAATGTTTAATTTCCTTCCTCAATTTGAGTGAAGACAGTTTTTTTTCTTTCGAAATGTGAGTGGAGTACACGTCCCTCGAATATTAGAGAGAATTGTACAAGTTAAGCATGACTTCATGTTAATCACGGAAGACTAAAACTTCAATAACATCATGCTTACAAAGTTTGAGATACAAAATTTAAATATCCCCAATCATGAGGTGGATAACTTAAAGCACAAACACGCAATTGCCGAGCTCAAGCACTAAGTGCCGACTTGCCTTCAAGCCTATATATTGAGCAGGATTATTCTAAAACTTCTTATGCATTTCAACCAATCATTCAATTTCAAATCTCAAGCAAAAGTTATTAACTGGAATTATGCAGGCACGTCGAATACTTCACAGTTTAAAATGGTCGAGTGGAGAGGTACCGTCAAGCCCTATTGAGTAACTGTGTGACAGATACTCTTTCACAGTGATTTCCTTGTATATTGGCGGGTTCTCTTCTGAGAGTAACTCGTTGATTGGCCCATAACGCCTTGCTTTCTCTGATTGAAAATGTGATCTGAAGAAACATGCCACAGACACTCGCGGACCAACATCTTTCGCAAGAACTCTATGATTCACGCTCTTAAACTTGCCATTGGAAATCAGCTACGCAAAGAAACAGAAGTTATTAAGTTTGTTTATTACATGATTGATGCAATAATAAATTGATAATGACCTGATTTACTCTGAAATCAACTTGCCTGCATCATGTCCCCGAGATTTACCACTAGAGCTCCATGAATGGGTGTAACATTGACCCATTCATTTTCATGGAGGACTTGGAGGCCACCAAGTCTGTCTTGTAGGAGCACAGTGAGGAAGCTACTATCAGCATGGCTGTCAGTTCCCATAGTCAACTCTGGTTCAGGGCATGCTGGGTAGTAATGGCCTAACAAGAACAGTCCCTCTGCGCAATCCATGTCTTTCAGGCGATTGGCGTTAAGGCCAAGGGCTTCCGAAATAAGTTCAAATAGAGTGAGTGCTAATTCTGTTGTCTTTTTAGCGTGGTCAACGATTATATCTCTGCAAATTAAAACCATAAACTCATGTCAGAAGTTTGAAGAGATTACAAAAATAAAAATAAAATTAAAGAACAGATAAAATTCAGCACAAAGCCAGAATTAGGTATAAATTTTTATCACTTACCTGCATACCTCGGGCAATTCTTCAGGATCAGGTGGATTAGGAGCCATAACGCAACTGAGGGTATCTCTCCAATTAGCTGCTGGTGCTACATAAAAGTCAAAATTTGTATTATAAAGCACCTTCCTTTTCTGGTAATCTCGCGTATAGAACTTCTTTTTCACCTCAGTATCTTGCTCATGAAATCCAATTACCCCATCAATCATTTCATCCAATATGCTAACTGGAATTCCATGATTGACAATTTGAAAGAACCCCCAGTTCTGGCATGCATTTTGAACTTGCTTGACTATCTTGGCCCGTGAAATGGCATCTTTATTGACGCCATCCAAGTCAATGATTGGGATAATGAATTCGGAGTCACCAGACCTTGAATTACTAAGCTTAAGTTGATCATGGATGAATATCCGAGGGATCTTAGTTATCCCGGAATCAACAAGTCCCTTTACGCCGGCTTTTGTGTCATCAAACCCCTTTAATTCGCTTTTCCGATCGTATTTGGGCGCACAGCGAGCATTAGAATAACCAGCGTCAGCGGTAATCATTTCCTTTCCGATGGGAGAACGCAAGTTAATTAAAGGAAATTTCTTAGTACCTCTCTCCAATTGACAAGCTAGCTAGACCTTTTTGAGCTTTAGCCTGGCCCCGGTCCCAGTATTCCAGCCCGCTAATTGAAAATCCCCATGTGTTTGCGTGTTGCACTTAAATTAGTGACAAAAGGCCAACATGGTCAGGACCTCAGACTCTGTACGTAACATAGCAAATGGGGAGCGTCCACGCGTTGCAGGGGAGAAAGACCAGTTTGCACTGAGCTGTTACAGAGTCTGTAACGTAGCCTTATGGTCATACTATTTTTATCTGTCAGTCAGTCAAGTATTGAGTGAGGATATTTATACCCATTATAATATTTCTTCACTTATTAATAAATATTTTTGTTACTAAAATACCCTAAACTCAAATTACTAACATATACAAGCCAATATTTATTTCTAAGCTCTTCTTTCAATGACCGTCTATACTGCACCTTCAATCTCTATAATAATATAATAAATTACTAAACATAGGTCCAACTACTATGATTATGAAATAGATCTTCACTCGTGTTCATCAACAAATCAATGACTGAAAACTCAAAAAAAAAATCTTGATTTTTCCAAAATACACATGACTCAGCTAAAACAAAATTACATGATTCCAAAATTGTATCTTCTAACAAAGTTATATGAGTAACCAAATTTACTTTCTATTGGTATTTTAGTTTTAATTTTGTTTTGTTATTTATGCAAAGAAACTGATGGTGATTAGAGGTAGATTTAGAAGTTTAACTAAATCATTCTGGACTTGTACTATGAATGAAAATATCAAGCATAAGTTTTAACTGAATTTTGTCAATTTTTGTGATCAATTCCAATTGAAATACGTGTTTGATTGATTAATATTTATAAATAAGTCGTCTAATATTTTAAAATTAGTATATTGGTTGCATTTAAATGTGAGTATACGGATAATTTCAAACTTCTTGTGATCTAAAGGCGTATTTGGTATTAGAGTGAGCGAATAGAGTAAAATCCTACATTTGTAGGATATTTGTTTAATAAATGGGTTTATAGAACAATTTAGTGAGTTCAAATAGCCCATCTCAATATATTTTACCGTTAATTCGAGGGATTGAAATTGTTGTTTTAGGTAAATATTATATCCAAAATGTTAAATATTTACGAATGGTTAAATCCACATATTTGTAATATCTAACCTCTTTATTATATCTCACCAAACCCCACTACCTATTTTATCCTTATATGAAATGATTTAAACGGTAAATAAGTTTTTAGTACACCCACATGATAATTTTTATTAATATTTAATTTAGCCAACTAATTTATTAAACCCTAATTTCTTTTAACTTTTTAAATTATTATATGTTCTTAAATATTATATACTCTACTTTTGTAATCATGAAAGAAATTAATTTATAGACTCAGCAGAGGATGATGATGAATTATCAAATCTTTTTATATGGTTATGGCAACAATAGATAAAACCTTTAAAGAGAAAGAGAGAGATTATAAGAGTTTTTTTTTCTTTTAAAAATAGATTTTACATGTTTTATATGGTGCATGCTTGGAAAAAAGATAAAAATTACAATAAGGGCAAATTCAAGATTTGGTGGGACAATTTGAGAGATAAAGATTAGTTTAATTTTTTTAATGGGGTTAACTAAAATATTAGGTTAGTGAGATCTAATAACGAGGTCAAATATCACCACTCAATCCACTCTATTTTAAAAATTATTTACAAAAACTTATTGATAAAAAAACTAATACGAAAAAATTTTAAATAATTAATTAATTGGATCTTTTTTTTACATTAGTCTCTTGATCATAATTGACCATTAATTTTATTTTAATATAATTTTAATTTGACAATATTATCCTTATAACATAAAATGAATAAATTGTCCAAAACATATAGTTTTGTGTCATAAGTTTAAACATTAATGAGGATTTAATTGGTTAATTGTTCAAATTTTTTTATTTAAAATTATTAACAATGATATAATTTTTTTACAATTATTTTTTTGATTTACATAATTTAAAGGGTGAGAATATCACCCACATTATGTAAAGTACCTTAATTTTTTATTTTTTTTTTGGGAGAGGGTAAAGTACCTTGATGTTACTTTCCTACATGTTCTTTTTTAAGATCTTTTGACAAATATAAAAGAAACTACAGATACTTTAGATTGTTCTAAAACAGTAGATTTACCATCACTTTAACACAGTTTTTATGGCTTAAGTTTAATAAGCCTACAGTTCATTAATTCATTAATTAAACTTGATGCAGCATTTCACTACGAATAGCCATGAGATTGTAAGCAAAAGGCATTCCATTCATATTATATGTATTCAATACGAAGAAAGAATTAAGCATCGTTATTTGTCTCTCTTAAATTTATTTTCTTATTATGACTTACTGATCTAAGAGTTACTAATTGTAATGTATTCTTGAAATCATGTCAAACCTAAAAAATCTACAAATTCCCGCTCTCGATGTCTCTAATGGTGCGTTTACTTCATGAAATGGGAATGAGATGGAATGAGAATGGGTTGGAAATAGGTTGGAAATGGGAATTGGCTGGAATGAGCATGAGATTCTAATGTTTACTTGGCAAAAATTAATAGGAACGGGAATATGCTGGAATGTCATTGATGTGTTTATTTGACAAAATAAATGAGAATGAAGAGTGGAAATGAGAATTAATTTACCAAAATATCCATAGTATTAAATAATGTAATTTTCATTAACTAGATACATGTATAAATATTATTATAAAAATGATATTAATTAAAAAAATAAATTAATAATAATAAAGGTTAATATTAATAAAAATAATAATAACAATAATTAATAATAACTAAAATAATAAATTCAATAATAATAATAATATGATAATGAGATTTAAAATAATAAAATTAATAAATTTTGATAATAATGAAGGTGTGATAATAATAATAATAATAATAATAATGGTTAATAATGATAATATTAATAAAAATAATAATAACAATAATTAATAATAACTAAAATAATAAAGTTAATAAAATTTAATAATAATAATAATATTTAAAATAATAAAAATTAATTGTGATTTGAACGATGGTAATTCGAGAAATATGAAAAAATTATAGGGATATAAAGGTAAACATGAATTTTATTCCCATTCCTTCATTTTCATTCCCAATCACCCTATGAAAATGAGATTTTCATTCTTTATTCTCAAATTGTATGGAACTCACATATTTTATTCTCATTCTCAAATTATATTTACCAAATAAATAAGAGTTTCATTCTCATTACTTAAACACTGAAATAAACACACCGTAAAAGTAATTATCTTTCCAACGCTTCAGGTGCCAAAATGCATCTCCAACTGTGGGTCTACAGGACACCATAAAGGAAGAAAATCAAGCATCTAGGCAAGATAAGGAAAAAGTCATGATTCTTCTCTACCATAATTTGCATGGAAGCTTAAAAACTTAATATTTGATAGTAGAGGACCCACTAACTTTATAATAATATAAAGGAAAGATATGACTATTATAGGGACATATTCCTCTTTAATCACAATATGAATGGATGAACTTATGATTGTGAGACTACTTGAGAGTACTTGATTATAACCCTTGAGTTGTTTTGCATTACCTTACAGCTGAAATTGTGAGGTGAACAAATTGGCGAAAATGCGATGCTTGAAAAGACACTCTCCACTTTTCATGTATCAAATATAGTCCTACAGCAATAATATCGAGAATGCTGATTTTGTAAATATTCAGATCTGATATCATATCTTCTGATAGCTAAGTAAAACATTGAGCTCTTAATGAAGAATATCAATCACATCCATCTAGATCTAAACCATTCCCAAAAGCGATTGGAAATTAACAAAGAAATAAGTGACTTAATTAATAAGGCAGAAAAAATGTGGTAATCACTCCCACGGTGGTCATAAAAACTCAAAAAATCAAAACAACAAAGATGGACACCATCTAAAATGGAATATCCAAGATCCCTCTTACTAACTGGAATCAAAGAATTAGTAGATCTGTTCCGAACAAAATGGGAATGGGCTAGGGTTATGAACTTATTATCTATAATCTGATGATCGAGTCGCCATTATTATAAGTTCATTCCATACTGGACCAGACCGGAATAGGGTTATATACATTCTCATTATGAGAAGGAGTTTATTTCTTTCTCTTGTTTGAGACAAGTAGCGAATATTGTATTCCTTTTTTTCTTTATCTTTATAGCGAAAGGAGTTGGGAAGAAGTTGTTAATAATAGATTACCGAGAGAAATAGGTAAAAGAAATTTCCAGCCAAGATTTAATAGTTGGTCCATTCTTAGTCTCGGTAAAGTCCACCTTGTTGCAATAGGAATGAACAAGAACAAATAAGTTTTAGCTAATGTAATAAAGATACCAATTGTCGTTCCAAAGATTCCATCCGCTTTATTTATTTCAATCAGCCCAGGAACAAATATGTATGGAATGGAAAGATTCGAACCTCCCAAGTAAAGAACTGTTACAAATAATGAGGAAACTAGTAGATTTAGATAGGAAGCAACGTAAAATAAACCAAATTTGATTCCTGAATATTCGGTTTGATAACCGGCTACTAATTCTTCTTCCGCTTCTGNGGCCCACGGGTCGTGAACTTCGATAGCACGTGGATCGGTTAATTCAATAAGAAATGGGAGTTCGCGCTCGATTTCGTTGGTACCGTCCAACCGAATGCAATTCAATAGTTTCCTTATGCTTATGCATTTATGCAATTTCAATGAGGGAATTTTCAAGTTCAACCAACCGACTTTCAAAATATCAAGTGGGTGAATAAAAATCTGAGACAAAGATGAGCTGTCAAGAACGTAGAAGAGGTAGGATGGGCGGTTGGTCAGATCTAGTATGGATGTTTCATTTCTACATCGTAAAAAAAATAATCATGACATTTGTTATCCATGTGGGGAAAAAAGAGGCATTGGTCACGTCTCTGCCGTGCAAGGTAACAGGAAATAGACCTTTATTAGGCATTCAAAACAGGCAAAGGAAATAATATTAAGGCTAATTCTATTAATGAATTAAGATTTTACAGATCTCACTCATCTCGATATCTCGAAATTCTTCGAGGACCCGATGATGGAGAATTGATTATTTAATTACTTATGGAACTATTCATACTAATTAAACTTTATTTATTACTCTGCTTAATGTTATCTACATTGTACTTTTGTTATCACATCATATTCACTTTATGTTTTATGTTTTAATAGTTCTGATATCTAACATGAGCTTTTCTTGAATAAAAGGATATGAATTTAGAAATTAATTGTCTATCCTGGAAAGGAAAATTAGGATGTATGCTTGGCTGATAGTGGAATCACACATATTACTCTTTAAAATTAAAAAAAAATTCTTAGAATTAAAGTTTCTTGAAAGAAAGATAAGCACTATTTCAAGTCCTACAGACTCGATTGAAGGCTCTAAAAGAGCCATTATCTTTTTAACAAATTGAACAAAATTATATATTCCAAATGCCTTATATAAGATTCAGAAAAAATTTATTAAGTTTAAGACAACCACAGAAATGGATATCATATTGGGATTTTAAATAAAATAATGTAGAATATTTATACATTATTAAAAATATCTCAAGCAAGAAATACGTATTGAAAACACTTATAACTTTCTCATCTGGATGATATTATTCAATTATAAGTCCAATTGAAAGCTACGCAATAGTGAACCATAAATTCATTGATACACAAATTATTATATTATGGCTTGATCGCCTTGGTAATCCAAGATGTACAGTGTTACATAGAATCATTGAGAATTCTCATGGGCACTCATTAAAGAATCAAAAGATTCTATTGTCCAATGAAATTAGTTGTACCACTTGCTCACAAGACAAATTTGTGGTTAGGTCATCCCTTTCTGAGATTGGTTTTGAATCTCTAACTTTTCTTTAAAGAATTTAATGAGATATATATAGGCCAACCTGTCATCATACGGGCTATTTCGTTACTTTATAGTTTTAACTAATGCATGTGCACAATTATCACATATTTGTTTGTTGTCCACACATAACTTTGCATTTGATAGAATGCTTATTCAAATTATAGGATTAAGGGCACAATTTCCAAATTATCATATTAAAATCATACATCTTGATAATGTTGGTGAGTTTATTTTTAAAAACATTTGATGATTACTATATATTTATGTAAATACACAAAATAGATGGTAGAATAATTGATTAAAAGACTTCAGGTGATTGCACGAACTTCACTATTGAGTACGCAATTACCAATATCTATATGGGTAATGCTATTTTACATGCTGAAGCATTAATTCATCTTAGACTTTCTTCTTATCATCAATATTCTCCATTACAACCTGTGGTTGGTCATTAACTTGAAATATCCTATCTATGCATTTTTAGTTGTGTCGTGTATGTTCATATATCACTCCCGTAGCGCACAAAGATGGGACTTCAACATCATTTGAGGATCTATGTTAGGTTTAACTAACATTCAATTATCATATATTTGGGACCCTTGACAAGTGATGTTTTTGCCACACGATTTTCGAATTGTCACTTCAATAAAACAAATTTTACACCATTAAGGGAACAAAAAATGCCTCTTGAAGGAGGACGTAAAGGAAGTAATTATTTTAAATTATGGAAGTAATTATTCTCTCAAGTAAGTTTGTAGTTTATTATTTTAATTATATATTTACTAGTTATATTTTTCTCTTGTTATTTTCATTTCATGTTAGTCTATAGATCTAGATCTATTTTGGATCCATCTGGCATTTAGACCTAATATCGACACAAAAATATAGCCATGGCATGTTATATACTTTCTCCCCATTTCTAACCATAAGTGGTTAATTAATAATTAAATTAGTAAAAATGTAATTATGAGACAATATTATGACTATAATTTGAATACTAAGAACAGATCTTGTAGTCTTAACACTTTTTTAAATGACTAATTTCTCTTTTTGTAATTAATTTTACTTAATAATTGACTTTTGAATTTTTAAATTTCTTGTGTTTTCGACCTCACTCTTATACTTGAAAGTAATCAATACTTTTAAGTCACGTCATTACCGAAGAAATTTCACAAGTTGAAACAATACACCCCCACTTGCACAAATTAAAAACATAGTTGTTCAAGTGGAGAGGCAATTTGAACATGTTTGGACAACTTAGACAAGTCAATCAAGTAGCCGAAAGAAATTATAGAAGGACAAAGAAAATTTCTATTTTGACTGATTTTTCTCGACTTATCTATAGCTAGCTTACATTATACACTTTTGTTTCTTTTTTTTTTTTTTTGGTATCCCCCACAAAGTCAAATATATTTATCATCTTAAAAAGTTTAACTTAAAAAAAAAAAAAGGTATTTTAGAATACCTTATTTGGGATTAGAAAAAGGTCCAGTTCAGTCAAGTAGCCCCTCGAACTCGAGACTAAGCAAGAGGGTCTTTATAGCGACCACGCCGCCGAGTCTCATAAGGAAGGCTGGTGCGAAATGGTTTCCCAAAATTATTTATCAATTATACTTCCAGAATCTCTAGTATTTTAAATATATTTTATTGTCAGTTTTTTCATTTAATAACAACCAAAATTCAACCAAAAAATATGAGGTGAAACAAGATGGAACCAATCAGAAATGCAAACCCGTGTCTTAGTACTACATCTACCTTAAACGTATTACTTTGACAGGTCACTCCACCTTAGTCTACAATTATAATTTTTACATTAGGTTGTAATTAATTTAGTTGGTTAAATTTCTGGTGTACGTAGAGTCAAGGGCATTGTCAAAGGGTGCGAGCAAGGGTATTAATTGCTCTAATGATCTATTTAGTATTAGTTGCTCTAAAAACCCCTTCTAAGTTTATGGAATTTTTAAAATACAAAGGTTATCTCGTCTTAATTCTTTCTTTGTTCTTTTCTTCTCTGAAAATTAAAAATTTATCATTTATGTGTTGCAATAGATTCACTTATCTTCCTCTTCTTTGTTAATTTTCTTGTCAAATTAAGATAATTTATAATAGTTTCTTTCTGTTATTCTTTTTTAATTGTTAAAGAAATTATCATCAATACCAAATCCATCGACAAACCATATCTGCACATCTGCAGCCTTATGTTAGAGCTAAAATTAAAAATCTTCAAGATTTTAAATTTTAATGAACTAATAGTTTAATCTACATCATAGGATGAATAATGAGATATTTAGAAAACTGTAACCTATGTCTAAGTATCATTATTACGTAATTTAACTAATATTACGTCAGATAATTTTTATAAGCTTAACTTTTTAGCCCAGTGACAATCACCTAAAATGAAAAAAAATACGGTGCAGGACCACTATCTGTTTAAATTTTAACCTGGTGGCCTCAGGTTTCTAACCTAATGGCAAGCAAGCACCTAATACTACACTAAATGACCGAACATGAAACTCATCTCAATGCGTAAAAGCAACACAAGAACAGAAACCCAGAATCAGCCCCAACAAAAATATTAAATGGAAAGGCACAGAAAAGGTTGTCCACACGTAAATTTGGCTTGGTGGTGGGCTATCTTGGAATAGACGTCTCATTCTGGGTAACCTCTTTATTGCTGACAAGTGACAAAGAAAGCTCCAAAACCCAATCTTCAAATGAGGGACACGGCTACCACCCTGTATGGTAGAGGGGGTCAATTCTAGTTGTTTGGCTGCCATCTGGCAGCCAAACAACTTTTATGACTGGCAGCAACCGGTTTTCCATTAATATGTAATTTTTTTTAAATAAATTAAAATATAAAATATAAAAAATAAATAAATTTTAAAATAATAATAATAATAAATAAAAAGGATAAGTAAAGTAAAAATATAAAAAAAATATTTCTTATTAAAAATAATTTAAAAAACAAAGTAAAATGTGTGTTAACATAAGGACAAAAGTTTAATTTATTTTTTATGAAATATGTCTCATATTTAACGTTTTAAGTTTTATATTTTATGTTTTATGTTTCATGTAATAATTTTTTAAATACCTCAAAATTTTTCTTTCTTGCTCATGTTTCATGTTTACGTTCTACGTTTCATGTTTGTTGTTCTACGTTTCATGTTTGATGTTGTAAGTTCACTGTTACTAAGGTACTCATATTTTATGTTCGCGGTTGCATATTTTAAGTAAGATGTTTCATGTTTGTTGTTTAATGTTTCATGTAATAATTTTTCAAATACCCCAAATTTTTTCTTTTGTGCCCCCGTTTCATGTCTACGTTCCACGTTTCATGTTTTATGTTCTACGTTTCATGTTTGACGTTGTATTTTTACTGTTACCGAGGTACTTATATTTTATGTTCACTGTTGCATATTTTAAGTAAGATGTTTCATGTTTGTTGTTTAATGTTTCATGTAATAATTTTTCAAATACCCCAAAATTTTTCTTTTTTGCCCCCGTTTCATGTCTACGTTCCACGTTTCATGTTTTCTGTTCTACGTTTCACGTTTGACATTGTATTTTCACTGTTACTGAGGTACTCATATTTTATGTTCACTGTTGCATATTTTAAGTAAGATGTTTCATGTTTGTTGTTTATTGTTTCATGTAATAATTTTCAAATACCCCAAATTTTTTCTTTTGTGCCCTCGTTTCATGTCTACGTTCCACGTTTCATGTTTTCTGTTCTACGTTTCACGTTTGACATTGTATTTTCACTGTTACTGAGGTACTCATATTTTATGTTCACTGTTGCATATTTTAAGTAAGATATTTCATGTTTGTTGTTTATTGTTTCATGTAATAATTTTCAAATACCCCAAATTTTTTCTTTTGTGCCCTCGTTTCATGTCTACGTTCCACGTTTCATGTTTTATGTTCTACGTTTCATGTTTGACGTTGTATTTTCACTATTACCGAGGTACTTATATTTTATGTTCACTGTTGCATATTTTAAGTAAGATGTTTCATGTTTGTTGTTTAATGTTTCATGTAATAATTTTTCAAATACCCCAAAATTTTTCTTTTTTGCCCCCGTTTCATGTCTACGTTCCACGTTTCATGTTTTATGTTCTACGTTTCATGTTTGACGTTGTATTTTCACTGTTACCGAGGTACTCATATTTTATGTTCGCTGTTGCATATTTTAAGTAAGATATTTCATGTTTGTTGTTTAATGTTCCATGTACGTATTTTCGAAATGTACTAATTTTTTTCACCTACTCTATAGTATATTTATTGTTGCATTTATAACTCACTAACTATTGAACCAATTAATGGCATTGTTCCTTCCTTCATAAATATACCTATGTATATATATATATATATATTTCCATTTTAAATGCCACCTACCCACCATAACTCACTCATTTTGGATCAACATTTTCTTTCGCCTGCATAGCTACTACAGGTGCAAATTTCAGCAATTGCAAAATCTCAGTGTTGTTTCTCAAGTAAGTGTTTATGACTTAAATATTTGTTTTATCTCAATTTTATTTTTATTTTTAATTTATGAATGACATTAAAATGATGTTGGATGAATGTGGATTGATTTTTAAAAATATACCCATTGTCATTGTATTTTGATCATTGTATTTTATTTGTTTTGTCAAATTTCGTGCTATTTCCTTTCAAGATTTACAGATGAGTAAATCCTGTGATAATCTTAAGTTACCTTGGACCAATGTACTTGGAGCTCAGTTTGATTCAGTAGAAGATGCAGATGCATGGTACATGAACTATTCAAGATTGGTTGGTTTTAGTGTTAGAAAAAATGAGCTTCGTCGTTCCAAGTGTGGACAAACTACGATCCGTCGGTGGGTTTGTAATTTGGAAGGATATAGGGCTGAAAAATATTTGGCAAATGATAATAGAGTGCGGGAACCACGACCAATAACGCGTACGGGTTGTAAAGCATCGTTTCGAGTGAATTACGACAATTCTAGTGGCAAGTATACTGTGACAGAATTTAAAACTGAGCACAATCATCCGTTGACTTCTCCGAATGAAGTACATCTCCTTCGTTCACATCGGCATGTTAGTGAAGGAGATCTTGCTCAAGCTAAGGCATTGAGGCATGTTGGCGTGAAGACATGCCAAGTTGTGGATTACATGGGTGATCAAGTTGGGGGTTCACATAATCTCAGGTTCAAGCGTAAGGATTTGCAAAATAGATTAGATGCAGATAGACGTGCTGAAATTGGTGATACTGATTCCGTGGCAACTATAGCATATTTCACGGCAAAATCTGATAATGATCCTGGGCTATATCATGAGTACACATTAGATGATGAAAATAGGTTAAGAAACTTGTTTTGGACCGACTACATGGCACGGTATGATTATGAATGCTTCGGTGATGTTTTGGCTTTTGATGCGACATACAAAACCAATGCATATCAGAAACCACTTGTGACCCTTGTTGGCACTAACCATCATCGTAGGACTACAGTTTTTGGATTTGGCCTATTGGCCGACGAGACCGTTGAATCATACACATGGTTACTCCAAACTTTTTTGTCTGCTATGGGTAATCGAAAGCCGAAGTCCGTGATTACTGATGGCGATAAAGCAATGTCAAAGGCAATTAAGACAGTTTTTGTTGGAGCTACTCACCGTCTTTGTTGCTGGCATTTAGAGAGAAATGCACAAGCAAATATTAAAAACGAAGACTTCACTCGTAAATTCCATGATCTTATGTTGACAGGCATGAGTGCAGGTGAATTTGACCAGCGGTGGTTTGCTTTAGTTGATGAGTTTAAGCTACACGAACATGGTTGGGTTAAACAAATGTATGCAAAGCGACATAAATGGGCCGAAGCTTTTCTTAAAGGAACATTTTTTGCTGGTATGCGAAGCACTCAACGGTGTGAAAGTATTCATTGTTATCTCAATCGTTTTCTACAGTACAGGTTAAAATTATATGAATTTGTGCTACAAATTGATCGCGCACTCCGCAACATTCGGACCACCGAAGTTCAAGATGAGTTTAAAACAAAATTTAGTACTCCTGTGTTGACCACACACTTACGTAGCCTAGAAAAGCATGCTACAAATGTTTTCCCAATTAGCATATTTCATTGGATTAGGGAAGAAATTCGTCAAGAAGCCACTTTGATTCAGTTTGAAGCCTTGAACTGCACTGATACTAACTACTACACGCTGACACAATTTGGGAACGTAGACATAAAGTGGACAGTGGTATATAATAAACCCACTAACAAAATTGATTGCTCTTGCCAACTGATGGATTCTACTGGAATCCCATGTCGACACATGTTTCATGTCATGAAAGTGGAACAATTTAGAAACATTCCTGATAATATGATTCTTCATCGGTGGACAAAAAAGGCAAAGGATTATACATCGTGCAACTTAGCCCGATCACAAGTTGATAGTGAGATTTCTGATGTTGCTAGATTCAGTTCTTTGAGCACCGCAACTAACAAAATGTGTTTCTATGCGGTAAAAAACGAGGACTCATATAAAGAAGCTTTCGCTGCGATCAATCAATTGACATCAAAATTTCAAGAACTGTTTGGAGGACAGAGAACTTGCCCTCATAGTTCTGTAGACGGTGCACAAACAAAATTCACGATACTAGATCCAGTTGTGATCAGGACAAAAGGTGCTGCGACAAGATTAAAAAAATCATCTTCAAACAACAGGAAGTGTAACGTTTGTACACAGCCTGGCCATACAGCAAGGAGTTGTCCTATTGCTAGTAATATCGCGAGGTATTTTATATGTTTTTATGTTTGTCTTTGACTGTTTGATCCATTTATGGTCTCAGTATTAAGTTTTATTCACGATTGATTATTTACAGGAGTAGCGAAGCCAATGCTGTTAATAACGATAGTTGGGGTACATCTATATTAGCTGGCTCGAGTGAATATTTTTCATTCTACAACAGTGAAGCCTCATATGAAATTGAAACTCACAATGAATGTGGGAGTAGTTCTCAACTGTGCTCTGAATCCACATATCACTTATAGAATAATTCATCAATGCCACCATTGATGGGAAGTAATACCTTCACATTTCTTCCATAGCGCACCATGCACTCTGATATGTGGCCTGGAGACAATGCTTTTCAATAACTGAAAGCATGTAATGTATCTAATTGAAGCTTTTCACTATTCGAAAGACATGTATTTAATTGTAGTTTTTTTAAACCATGTATTTAATTGTAATGGCATAATATTTTCCAAAGATAAACCGGTATACCGCTTGTAATCATATGCAAAGTCGTTTATCGTATAGAATTATCAAACCAGATAGCCAGTTTCGAGCAAGAGAGCTCTGGAACGAATCCGACTAGCCGGTTGGCCCAAATCGGCCAGCCAGATTAGTACCAGAGAGATCGGGAACGAAACCGGCTTGCTGGTTGGAGAGATCCGGCAGGCCGGATTCGTACCAGAGAGATCTGGAACGAAACCGGCTTGCCGGTTGGCGATATCAAGCAGGCCGGATTCGTGCCAGAGAGGTCTGGAACGAAACCGGCTTGCCGGTTGGAGAGATCCGGCAGGCCGGATTCGTTCCAAAAACCGGCAAGCCGGTTTCGTTCCAGATCTCTCTGGTACGAATCCGGTCTGCCGGATCTCTCCAACCGACAAGCCGGTTTCGTTCAAGAGAGCTCTGGAACTAATCCGGCATGCCGATTTCAGCCAACCGGCAAGCCGGTTTCGTTGCAAAGCTATCTGCCACGAATCCGACCTGCCATTTCAACAAACCAGATATCTCTCTCTATCTCAAACTATTTCATCTTTTCTCTTTCTCAGTCCAAAAGCCATCATTTTTCAACCGTTTTGACATCAAATGGGTTTAGAAAAATCATTCCCATCATGTCTAATGTGTTTGGATAATTTTTAACCAATGTGCTTGTCTTAAGATGTTGATGATTATTAGGGCGAGGTTTTTAAATTTTTGCAATTAGTTTTAAATATTGCAATATTGAGGGGAATCAACCATCACAATTGTAGTATGTGTTATGTCATCCTCAAAAATATATTATAGAAATAGAGTCATTTACTAATTTGAATACACTAATCAGAACAATGTTAGTAGTAAAACTACAAAAATCAGTGCACTAAATGAACAATTATGATTCAACAGTTAAACCTACAACAAAATGTGGAATTTCACACGAACCCAATGAAGAAGACCTAACATTTACGACCGTAATCTTTTTGGATTTTTTTTTCGACTTTTCGCTGGAGCTTTCGCGCCTATTCTATATGTGTTTGCCTTCAGCGTAGACGGTATGACCCTTGCCTGGGCAGCATGCTCAGCAAATATGACGTTTGCTTGAGCAAGCAATCCAGCTCGTGCTTCATTAAAGGCTGAGTCGATAAGTTGAACTGCTAGTCTTCCACGAACATCTTGGGAATCATGCTACGCATGAAGAATATTTTGGAATAAGTTGTTTTACTCGATCAATACAATAAGGAGACAACGAGTTAAAATGTCTCTATTAAAATTTTTAATTGTTACCATATATGATTTGTTAGGAATGAGCCCTGGAGTCTCCATGAATTTGATGACATAGATTCCACAATCAAATCCATTTGGTTGTTTTGGAACCCCCTCACCAGACCGAATAGGGAACCAAATGAATCGTGTTGATGGCTTGGCATTTGGAGGTAACTTAGAATGAAACATGGAATCAAGAGAATGTAACTGCGAAGCTCAAAGCAAAATGGCAAATTAGATTATTGAATAATAAAAACCTACACCAAATTGAGAAACGACATATACACATGTAACATACTATGCGTTCAGCTTGTTGCTCGCGTTTTCGATTACTTCGACCATCAGGAAGAGGGTCCCAAACCTCACCATAGCCTTCCTTGACATTCACGATGAACAGGAACCAATGAAAGGCACCATTGTTAATTGGAACATAAATCTATAAAAAAAATCAGTCACCATCGATAATTGGAACATAAATCTAACGAACAAAAAAAAGTATTTTTCTCATAGAAGATGCTTTACAAAAAGTAAAATTTTAATCAGTTGAGAGTGTAGAAAGTAACCTTTTGGCACCTTTCAAAGTCTAGCATGAAAGGTTTTCCGACACTTGCTGCTTGTGCAAAACCATCAACGTCGGCTCCAACGGTAAGTGCTGATTGCTATAAAAGAACAATAAGTAAACAAGTGATATGTCAATAAATGCACAAGTATTGAAAAAAAATCTTATTGTACAGAGCAATGTTTGAAAATTATTATAGATAAACAACAACTTCAATTCACATAGAAATAATAGTGGTGGATACTTACTGCATATATTGTCGGTAAATACCAGTTTATTGGTGCATCACTGCGTTTAGCCCGTTCATATAGTGTGAGGTGATATGCTATCATGGTGAGAATCTAAAACAGTGGTCAATAAGTGAGAACTTAGTATTCAATTTTGCAATAAGGCATCCAAACTTATGGTACGATGATGTGAGTGCCAATGCACCACAAACCTCTCCACTCAGAGCCGTGTTCGGCAAAAGGCTCATGAAATTGTGCCTGGAGATAAATTGATCATCAGTAGAGACAACGATTTCGCTGAAAACACAAACAAGTAATAAAGTGTTAGCTAATCAATATATATGTAAGAGGGAATAAAAAATACAAAGCCCTATAAACCACAAGTACCTTCCGTTACCACCTTTATCAAATGCATATTGAATGAGCTTCAATTGGTCAAGAGAAAGGGGGTTATTTACATAGAAAGGACCAGCTTTATACTTAGCCTTCGCTCCCCGAGACACTTTATCATAAGGAGAGAGTTGGTATCGTCCCGGCCTTCTGTTCCGTGCTGGTCGTGTTGCTGGTACGCTCATGCTAGTGGAGGTCTGGAACTCTTGCTTAGTGTCAAGTGGTTCAGCTAAATTCTATATATGTCCGGGGTCAAAATTAATTCATTATCATTAAAACTAAATTACAACTAAAGATCGCGTAGACAAACCTCTCCCTCCTCTCGAGGTATTGGCGTTAAATGGAGATCATGTCCTCTATCAAATTGAAATGCATCGAGCGGAGTTTCACTAGTATGTGCAGTAGTCCCAATACAGCCCAACATAACATCAAAGGCTCGTAAACTTGCTTTCACTCTACGATCCACGGTGTCGTCATCACTGACCAAAATCATTTTCCCTTCAGTTTTTGACATTGTTTTTCCATCCGGAGATGTACGATTTTGACTTTTCAAATTTGAAGGTGGATCGGGAGCAACTGGTTGTTTACTTGATCCTCCGTGATACTTTGATGTCAACTCTCCCAATATTTTCTCTATGTTTTCCAATCTCCGTTCAATGGTTTGGAACGACTCTTTGTTTTGTGCGACGAATGACCCAAACCTTTCCATTAGTAACTGAAAAGCATCATTATTCGCATTGTTCCACCCAGAAGGTTTTGCTTGTTCAGGCTTATGAAGCCGATCAGGGTCACGCATCGAAACCTAAAATAATTCATAAAATAATAACAATTTAGTCCAAAAATATGGTAATTGATTTCATTAAAATAGTATGCATGTATTCTATACCTTATTGCTTTTGATGCCACCAAGCTTTTTTTGCCATTTCAAGAATCGTCGAATCTCATCATTATTCCATACACTGATATGACACATTGTTCTATCAATAGAAGGTCGATCATATACAACGGAGGAAAAGTAGAACAACTGTCCATCAATGGCAAAGTACGTATGTTATACACTGAAATAACCAAAATACAATAAACAAGAAACAATATATTTTTCCTTAATTAAATACGAACCTTTAAGAAAAGAACACAGCCGCTAACAGAGCTAACTTTATTCTCTTTAAACTTTTGCACACCTTCCCATAAAAAGGTAAAGCACCAACTAGCCCAATTTTTTTCTCTAATTGAATTTGTATCTTTCAGTGCACGAAGATACAACGGATTAATGTATATTGCACTTGTGGGACATAATATGGTTCCCAACGCAAAAAGACAAAAAAGTATCTTAAATTCATCATCAGAAGTTGAAGTATTCATTCGCCTTTTTTTCACCTCCGCTATATGAATTCCTCTAGGTCCACTACTATACACTACACGCAAATCAGTTATATCAACTACTTGGTCATTTAAGTCCACACGTGTGCCTCCATCTCTAACCCCCATTATAGTTGCAAACACTGTAGGGCTTAAATTGTATTCTTTCCCATGTAGAATTATACTTTGCCTACCTACATCACATTGTTGAATTAGTGCTGCACATAACTCTTGTCTTAAGCGTCCACATTTTAGGTCAAGTAGACTTCCTAAGCCGGTTTCATTCACTGCTACTTGTTGGTCACTTGAAAAAGATGAAACCACATCGGAGAATGAGGCTACACGACATCGAGATAGAAGGTTGCCACCATCAGTCTTCTCCTCATCAGATTCCTTAATATTTTTACTCGTACCACTATTTTCACCACTATTTGAACTAGATATCTCATTCATATTACTAACCATCCATTGATGCCTCTCCTCGGGGGTTAGTTTCTTCCAATTTTGTGCAATATCAGCTCTAACCTACAACAATGATAATATATATACGATCAGTGGCATATCATTTTAGGCAAGAGAAAATTGAATATCCAGCAGGTCATTTTTTTTGCTACATACCGTTTTATCCACCTTTTCTACCCCTAATAGCCTTAGTCGTTTTGCTTCTGCCTTACTGTGATCAATATTTTAAGTTACATTAATTAAATAAATTGAACCTTTTAACATAATGGGTACATAAATGCATATAAATTATACTTACAAATAGTATATCCATGCTTTTTTTTTCACTGCTTGCTTTTCCTGCCATAATGATTTTTCTTTCGATTTTTTCCTCTTACCATCAACAGATTCCATGTGTTCTTGTAAAATCTACAAGAAAGTAGTTAATAAACAACAATTACTGCCTCTCGCACACGTGTTGGTGCGACGGTGCCTATCGCACCAAAACACCTCGCACGTGCGATGGGCATTAACCGAAATGCATCTTGCATCAAACGAATGCATACGCCAAACTATCACACAAAGCTACCACACTCGAATGGCCAAGTCTAATTTTTTTCATCATCGAATTATTATAAAAAAATTTTAAAACACGGCTACAACATTTTGTCAACAAAAAAAAATTAACCTATTATCTTAAAAGATGACAAATAGTTCTATAGTTCTTTGTGGCATTTTGACAAATATTATGTAAGCATTATATTTCTACACTATCATTAACAAATTATTTTCCCCAAATATAACAAATTACAAATCTAAATCACTTTAATAAATACAAGGCTAAGTTTAAAGTTCAGTAACCTTGATAAGATGAGTGAAAGTCGGAGCCGGGAGCTAGAGCGAAAGTGAGAGCAAGTTCGGGCGTGAGTGTGAGTTGGAAGAAAAGCCAAGACCAACAGCAACAGCAATGGCGAGAATGGGAGCCTGAGTGTGAGCAAGAGCGGGAGTGGGAGTGTGAGCCGGAGTGGGAGAGTGACAAAGAACAAGACCGTGACAGTGTGAGGAATGACAAAGATCTGCTCAATGTTCGGGGGGGAGAAAGGAGAAAGAGAGGGAGAAAGGGAGGGAGAGAGAGAGGAAGGGAGGGGAAAATGCTTTTGATTCAACCGGTTGCCTTATTTTTTTCCTGTTTTTGTTCATTTTTTCTCTTTTTTTTAAAATTAAAACCACAACCGTTGGATTCAAACAAGCTGAATCCAACGGTTTAAGTATGGCCCCTGCACCATACACGGATTTTATGCCCTGCATGGTAGCCGTGTCCTCAAATGAGAGGATACAATACATACTTAGAAACTAAAATCCAATGATAATTAAGATTGAAAATGATAAATTAATAAAGAAGAAACATCGAGCATTTAAAAAGTGAAAAACGTGGCCAATAAACTAAGCCCATCATCTCCTCTCTCTTATCAACGGCAGAAACAACTTACATCACTCATATGGTGTCCTATTAAGAGAATTCTGACACTTCCTTTTGTAACTGTTTTAACGGTTCTAAGACCGATGACTCGCTCCACCACCACCAGTATGAACAATTTCTGTACACCGATGGCTTCTCTGAGAATCAATTCAGGACTATCATCATCATCATCACCTTTCAGTGCCCCGAACCCGAACCCGAACCCGAACCCGAGCCAAAGGCAGAGGCAGAGGCTTCTGTCAAAAGCATCATTGTCTTTCAAAGTCAAAGAGGGATGGAGACATTCTATGCTTGTAAACGGAACGCCTGTACTCAAAGACGGAAACCTCAGGATGAATGGAAAAGATGCATTGACTGGTGTGCCCGGAAATGTGGTAGTGACCCCATTCACCAACACATCCGCATTTGTGGGTGCCACTGCTACTTCCGCGGATTCACACCATGTTTTCAAGCTTGGAGTGATTCAGTAAGCCATGCCACCTCCTCTTATTGTCCTTTAGTTTTACGTTTGAGTAATGATCCATATCCCTATTCGGATCCAATATCCCACGCAGGAAAAATATAATGATTTAATAAATGGGAATATAGTGTTCATGGATGCTTTGGAATTCTACTAACACTAACAATATTTAAGGAGAACATAGATTACTCATAAGGGCTTGAACTGGTACCCTTAACATCGTTGAGGTTGCTAACCCACCATTGGCCCCACAACTCAAATGAGTTTAGAACCTTTCCGGGAAATTTACACCAATAACCATAAAAATTTTGATTTTTTCCATCTTAACCCCCCAAATAAAGTTCTATCAACATTAGCCATAAAAGAACCTTTGAGACCAAACTACCCCTCACTCTCATCTCTCTTTCCTCTTCCTCTTGCCTTCTTCTCTTCAGTTCTCTCCTAATTTCAGCATCCACCACTTTCTTCTTCTTCTCTCTCCTGTAATCTTCGTAATCGTTCGGTCTAGCAGGGTCGTACTCCTCGATTACGGTCGAAGTGACGCTGACCAATGCCGGTTGCGGCAGCGCTGCCACGTCATCGGGGGAAGGTGGCGAACAAAGAAGAAGGGACTGGGGAAAACAAACACAACAAGTTGCTGTTTAATGCCGTGGAGGAATTGTCTTTGTAAAATGACTCAATAACAAGATAAAAAATGGGTTGAGCCATGTTCCTAGAACTCTTCTTAAAGTTAATCGGAGCACTTATGGCTATGCCTTCCTTGATAATTCCATAATCTGCAAGATTTATAACAGCTGATCCCAAGAGTTGACCTTTAACGTGCTTCTCCTTTCCAGTTTCATACGAGTATATCTCTAAGTAATTCTTCTGAAAACTATCATTAGCAATGCCTTTTTTTTATCCTTCCCCATATAAAGTAACCGAAATTCTGAAATGCTCATTAAACTCAAATTTTCCGCTGCCAACACTAGATGTTAAGGATCCATAATTGGAAGAGTAACTACGACTGAAAGAGAAATTAAAGGACTAAGAAGAATAAGAATGTTGTTGGTGCCTTGGAAGGCAACCTGTCGCACCAAGGCTTCGTGCGACAGGTGCATGTCGCACCAAGTTTCGTGCGACTGGTGTCTATCACACCAAGTTTTTTTTTGTTTGTAAAGAAGGGTAATTTGGGGAGAAAAGCGTGTGTTTGATTAATGTTGATAAAAAAAATTGAGAGAGTTAATTGTGAAAATTACAAAAATTTTATGATTATTTTCGTAAATTTCCCAAGCTTTTCCATTTTACTTACTTTATAGACAACTGCTCCACTTTCTATTTTGATTTTTCTCTATTAATACACTTTTGAGTTTCATATGTTAGGAAAAAAAAAAGATCATATAATTTTAAAAATAGCCAATGGATGGCATGGCCCATTAAGAAAGAGGCCTACTAGCACTGATGCCCACATAGTGAGTCATCCCATGCCAAGCCCACTAAGCAAATGTAGTTTGGCATGGATGGGGCGTGGGCCGGCCCTTATGCATCCATTTCAATTTAAAACATTTATTTATGTATTTATTTATTTTGGCGCTTTCTAAGACTTGAAATTAGAACACTTGGCTAAAGTAAATTTGATTAAATAATAATATAATAATTTATAACAAATCAAATTTTAGTGTTTTAATTAATTTAATAATTCAAAAAATATTAACTTTTTTTTAATGGAACAAATTAGAATGGGAAACATTACATAAACCTAACAATAATAGGCATTCTAATTTTAATATGAGTTTGACAATTTTTTATTAGATTGAAAGTTAATAAATTCAATTACATTGAAAAAAAATATTAAAATATAATTCAACTATATCATTAATTCTTTAAATTGAAGTAAAACAATGCAAAAGTCATTGAAATTTGAAGTAAATTATCAAATTCAATTCGAGTGTTGGTTAATATAAAAGTTCAAGATCATTTAATTGGAATGTGATAAATAAAATGTTATGATATTTAACTTTATTGAATTTAGTTAATTAAAAATTGAGTTATAAAATTCGAAATATGTTTACTTCGCATTTTTTCACGTCATGTTTTATGGTCCACTTGCCTAAAATTTTATATTTGGCTTAGCTTAATTAACTAGGCCCCCATGAGAGTCATGTTGTGCCGCACTGCATGCCCTAATGGATCATGTTCGTGCCGTACCCTACTATGCGTACTCGTGTTGTGTCCGTGCATGTGCCATGCCTAGCATCACCACACTCATGGGCCATCTCTAGATGGCGTGGCCCAAGTTCTTAGTTCTTTGTTTTCATTAAACCAATTATGAGGCTTCTGAATATTTTTTAATAGGTTTACAACCAAAAGATTCACCAATTCTGAGACTTTTGAATATTTTTTATAGGTTTACAACCAAAAGATTCAGTTTGCTCCTATTGGGCTGACGAATATGTATAATTCTGGAGGAGCTGTTGAGTCAGTTGACTTGATTAATGATGC
The DNA here is from genome assembly GCA_002013955.2 of Citrus medica. Classification (NCBI taxonomy): domain Eukaryota; kingdom Viridiplantae; phylum Streptophyta; class Magnoliopsida; order Sapindales; family Rutaceae; genus Citrus; species Citrus medica. Next base: position 1,183,031 of record MKYO02030512.1, on the reverse strand, counting down.
TTCTAGTTCTAAAATACACATCAAGGGAAGAGGAGGAGGGAGCTTTGGAGCATATTCAAGGACAAAGCCAAGTTCAGTATTACTAAACTCAAACAATGAGGAATTCAAATTCAGTGCTGAAGACAATCTGTTGACGGTAACAATTCCACCCACGACCAGCACTTGCGATATAACTCTTTGTTATTGAGGCTTCCATCTTGCTGCATGGTTACTATAATTTTCATCATTCAGTATTAGTTAGATTGATGAAGGTTCCATGCAATGAACTAGATGTTCGATAAAATGCCTCTACTCACTAGCATAATTATGTTTCATGAATTCAAGAATAAGAGCATGGTCCGACAAGGCAATGACAGGTAATCAGAGTCAGCAGCAACGAAGAATCATGCGACGTAACTGTCACTATTTAAGGACAGTGAATATCAACCTTTAGATTAAGCTGATATCGGCCCTTAAATCATTTGCTACAGCTATAATTGTTCTGACCATTTCTTGAAATACAAGAATGCATTTGTGTACATATTGCGACATGAAACGAATATATGGTATTTATGAATAGCAAAGTTTCAATTTTTACACTCTTCTTGTTCTTAGCTTAAGTCTAGATCAATGTGATTGTGAGTGATGATTGGTCTTTTGCTTTACATGGCCTAAGCCCTAACATGGTTGATGAATGAATATGAGAAATATGTTCAGCTGAAGTGTTTTCTATTTAAAGTGTTTTTAAAATTGAGGTTGGACAGTTATAATTTAAAAATTACAGTACTAAAGTGTTTGTTAAACACTAACTGTCATAACTTATAAGCTATATTGAAATGATTTTTTCACTTGTATAATAAAAAATATATTATATCTTTAATAATTTTATCAAAATTATTATTTAAAATTTATATATACTATATATTATTAAGTTTTATTTGATAGTTACAATTTTTTTTCATAGTAGAACAAGAACTTAATACTGGAAAAATGACAGCAATGCCTCTAAAGTTTGCAAAACGGTTACAAATTCGAAAATCCTATTATTTTCAAAAATGATCCCACATGGATATAAAGAATCCCTTCCGTAATTAGACAAAGGCACCCACTCTTAAGATTTGTGGAAAAAGAGATAGCAAACAAATTTGCGTGAACATTTTTAAATAATAAAAGAGTCTTCATAACTATTTCACCAAATCACATGGGTGTCATTCATTTGTTTCGTTTTACAGTTTATAGAATTATAAAATGTTGTTTTAAGGAATCCGTAAAGTTTTAATTTTCGTGATTTTAAAGGATTAATACAATGTATGATTATTTACATAAACTATTAAATCTCTCTATTTGAAAAACGTAACGCTACACTAGTACAAGTAGTTTTCTCTTACTTAACCATAAACTTATGTAAGCCACTCGGCCAAAGGCCGAGTGGTGAGAGCTGCTGCTCTCCAAGTTGGAGAGCAGCAGTTCGAACCCCCACAATGCATTGTGGGGGTCTTCCTTCCTCAAGTAAATTTGAGTAAAGACAGTCTGCTTTCTTACCCAAGTGTGAGGAGTAGACATCCCTCGAATATTTGAGAGGGTTAAAATCTGGGCAGCGCTCCATTAGTATTGATGTATGTTGGTCCCAGTTATCCAAGTGTGAGGAGTAGACATCCCTCGAATATTTGAGAGGGTTAAAATTTATTCGAGGGTTAAAATCTGGGTAGCGCTCCATTAGTATTGATGTATGTTGGTCCCAGTTACCCAAGTGTGAGGAGTAGACATCCCTCGAATATTTGAGAGGGTTAAAATCTGGGCAGGGGTTAAAATCTGGGCAGCGCTTCATTAGTATTGATGTATGTTGGTCCCAGTTATAGTCTGATTTGTAAATATCAGTTATATTCTCATGTTATATGAGTTGTAATTTGAACAATAGTCTCATGTAATAAAAAAAAAATCATAAACTTATGTGACCATAATAAAATAAAGATTACGTGTGAGAGAATTGACTAGTTGGTAGAGCCGTATAATATAAACGCATGTTGCTTCCATATTTTAGATCTTTGATCCATAGAACGTAATGTGAACTCATGAAACATAGTAAAATTGAAAAAGTAGAATTGGATTGGAATCCATTAACAAAGAGGTGTACTTAGGTCAGCATTATCTATTATTACACTTTTATTTATTAAAACACGCTAACCCAAATCCCCAAACTTGTAGTAGGTAATTTTAAATTAATTTAGAAAAGAAGAAAAATACTAATTCTATTGTCAAAATTCAAAACCCTCCGCCAAGGCAAAAGAAAAACTTGGGTAGAAATTTTAGAATAATTTGTGTAACCTAATCCTCGCAGCAGTAATTGAATCACTGGTTACGTCATCCTCTGATCCCTTTTTTTCTTTTTTTTTTAGTAACTTTGGTTTGGTCAAGTGCGGCTGTTAAGAAAAATTGTTAAATCTTAAGGAATTAATAAGAATATTTGAATCAAATAAATTATGCTTTCGTCATTTTATTATTTTTTTTAAAACAAAAAATTTGCAATAACCTAGACGCTACGGAGTTGGCTATTACCATTTGAATTTTCATTCGGAATGAAAATGGAATTTAGTAGATAAAAAATAATGTTATTACATATTTATTAGTTTGTTTAGACAACTTTAAAATTTTGAAAAATTCACCGCAATTGAATTTACATAATAAATGTGTACCCTTAAAATTTGAATATTTTAATTTTCACCTTCAATTTTTAAATGGATAGGTAACCATTTACGTAATTTTTTTTTTAGAATATCGTTTTGATTTTTTGTGAAAAGATTCTGAAGTTTCAAATGGACCATTTTGCAACACAACAAGAGAAAATATATCTGATTGATTTATTTTTTTTTTCAATAACAAATAAAATTAAAGTTCATATTAGTCTTCTCCTGACGTCCTGGCTCCTCCTAAACGCACCCATTAATCGTTATTTTTCATTATTCTTCAAAGAGATTTAATATTTTATTAGTATTTTTCTTCAATCATTCACATAATATCCAATGTTTTTTTTCTATTAACTATGATTAAAAATAAAAGAATTATGGCAATCCACCGTCAACTACTATTTGCCGCCATAGATGAGTACTGGGTTCAGTTGCTTATTATCGATAAATAATATTATTGGACATTTTATCAACTAACCTACTCAATTATATCAATATTAATGGCCTTCGATTTCTTATTGATAGATAAAATAAAAGAGCAAAAAAATCACTCACTATATATAAACGATTATACCAATAAAGTGTTGGCTTCACTGGCAATGAAGTCTTCTTAAGTGGCTTGACTGGATTTGCTCCTCAGTTCGAGTCGCAGGGAAATCGCATTTGTTGGGAGAACATATGCCTCTCGGTTCAAGTGTGGACTTCTAATCTGAATTGTGATACGAATTTAAAGGTGTCTCCCATAATTAGAGCCCTTCCCAAGATACTTCGTGGTCAAAACCAATATATATATATATATATATATATATATATATATATATATATATAAACGGTCCTTAAAATAATAATCCAAGAGGTAGTTGGATTAGCGTAATAGTAAGTAGTAACAACTAGTTTCCATCACACACACGTGGTACATGCATTAACACTTTTGGGGGGCAAAAAACAAAAAAAAAAGTCTAAAAGATATCAATGCTAATTTCACTTGAGCATGACTCAATTTCCTTTTCCATTGAAATTTGAATTCATCACATTAAAATGTCAAATTATTTCCAAAATTTAATGGGAACAAGAACATCTTCTCAACTCCAACCAAGTACCAACCCAAAATGTGATTTTTTTTTTTTTGTCTTTAAAGATCATAAAACAAACACAAGTAGACAAACCGATCGACCAACTCAGAAACCACCTCAATGCACTAAATCTGCAATTGAACACAATCAACGCCATAAATTTATGCCGCCATTAATTGCAAAGCAAATGAAAAGGCCAGGGTTCCGGAGGTCCCAATCACACACCTGTCCCCAAATTGACTTTTGGCAACACCTATCCATCTACTCCCTCTGCACCTTTGGGCCTTTCCCAGATAATTCAAATTTGCTTTGACACCTCCCTTTTTCCTTCGTTGATTGTTGATAGGTCCATGAGATAAATGGACACTTTTTTGTTTGTTTGACATTTAATTAGATGATTTTACCTGGAGAACATATGGGTATTTATTTATTTCTATAAGGGAAATCACAATATTATTGAATTTGTATTTTTATGGATTTAAATTTAGAACTGAATTAATTTTTTTGTTAATTTTTTTAAAAAAATATAATTATTAATTATTAAATAACAATATAAAATTAATTAAATCTTAATTATGTATTACTATCAGCGGCGGATGCACCATGTGATTTATAAATTAGTCCCTATTAAATCTATTAAAATTAACCCTTTAAATTTATAAATTCACAAAATTTAAACTTTAACTTTTAGAACTATAAAAGTCTACACTATAATTAACAATAATGATACATCATCACCACAAACATTTTTCTATTCTTGAAGATACGTTGAGAACAATCATAAATGTATTAATAAGTATTTTATACATTCAAAATTTTAATTTTAAAATTTTACTAACATGTAATTTAGGCACCGATAAATTATTTTTCTAAATCCACCACTCATTACTATACGTACATATGTGACAAAAGATTATGAAGAATTGAGCACACACATCATCTTAGCACTGAATTCAAATCTTTTTTTAATTATAATATAATTTATTAATATTTAGAAATGAGATCTTATGATCTAAAAACTTCTTAAATCAATTATTTGATAATGCAGATTTGATATCTAAAAGGAATCTTGATATACACTAGACATGCTTTTGAATAATTTGAAAAAAGAAAAAAAAAAGCTCTTATAATATTCATATGATAAAAAAGAAATGATTATTTTATCATTAAGCCAGTTATTACTAAGCAACTGTGTAATTCCAATTAAACATTTTTTTTAAAAAAGAATTAAAAAGAAAAAGAAAACATGCTTAGACATGTTTGAAGTGATGTGATTTTGAGGCGATGTGACGAAAATTTGGGAAAGAATCGTGTAGGAAGTTAAATTTATCATCAACAATGTCTTCGGTGCTGATAATCCAAGTTATTTCATCAAATTGGTCATTATGCTTGCCATTGAATTGCAAAGCAATGGCTAGTGGAGTCATGCTTAAGGTGTTAATTCTAATCCACTAATATCTTTTCAACCCCACCTGTAAATGACATTATTACGCGATCGAAACTTGATTCATCATAAGGGACTAATCCATAAACTCTCATCCAATTGTATCATCCTAATTATGATTAATTAGGTTTTTTTTCCAAATTATTTGTCAACTTTTATATAATTATGACGATTAATTTACCTTTATCTCATATGAAAATCTTTATACATGGGTAAGAGCAGCAATTTAACTTGGCATTAACAGTTGTGCTTAGAATTTTAAACTCTATTTTGATAAAATTAGTAAGGGTCTAGCTATGTTGAAATTGCTTTAAGGTAAAATACGTTTTCATAATCACACAATTAAAGTTATAGCATATGTTTTACTATTTATCTCTTTATACGTGTGGTTGTGATTTGTGCTCTATTTTAAAGTAGTTCTAAGACAGTCATTGTCAATTAATAAATGAGCGATAAAATATTTATAAGATTAATAATGGTGTCATTTCATATCAGACCGCTGTGTAAATTAATTTCATATTAGAGTCATATTAACATGTTAAAAGTTTATCATCCCTAATTATATAGTTCAAATTCCAAAATTTGATTCTCCCTCTCACTCACATCAGAAGTAGGTAGAAAATTATTTAAGTTGGCGTATTAGTTGTCATGATATGAATAAATAATATATCACCTAAACACTCTTTTGAAGTTTGGACAAAATCCAAGATGAGCATTTTATGAATTTTGACCTGACAAACAAAATCCAAGTTTTCATCAATCAACCTTTAAGGGCGGGACATTCAAAGAAATAAAAAGAAAGAAACTTCGGCGTGGACTCACGCGCTTAAAAAGACAAACCAAGAATTTTCTCATATGGAATCATTCCCAAAAGAATTTCTTGATACAATTTCTAGAAGAATGAGTCAAAACTACAGTTCATAGGGTCGATGAATACATTATTATTATTATTATTTTTCAATGTGTATTCCAATATTTTTGTTACATATCTCAAATGCTCTCTGTTCCTCTTCCCAGCATAACTTGAGAGAAAGATTTGGCTCAGAGCAGCCAAGATGAAAACATTAGAAACTTCCATGCACACGTCATGCATGGTAGGCTCCTTTGTTTAGACGGCTGATGGTTCACAATTCAACCCATGCACACCTAACCGCGTTGAATAAATGCCCACCAACATGGAGTTGAAACACATCGAAAAAGCCTGAGCTATAGCTTAGCTACCTCCTTCATGTTTCATGTTCTTCCCCGACCTTTTTCTTTCTCCATGTTCATTTACTAAACTAGTCGTTTTATCCTAGCAATCACCAATTCACCATGCAGCAGCTGAACCGCTTTTGTTTCATTCTACCGGCAGACGTCGATGAGATTGAGCCGTATAAGAAGTCTCGAGTGCACAACGTCGTATCCAGAAAACAAGAGGTCAAGGAACAACATGGACGCGGCTGCGGGGGTCGGATTTTGAGTTTCATTGCTGATAAATTACAGCGGTTGTATGAAGCCAAATGGGTTTGTTTCTGTCATCATAATACACCAAGGAAAGAGCATTCCGGCTTGTTTCATGACATGGAAGGAGTGCAAATGTCGGAGAAGGTTGGTGGAGACAATCCGAGGATTTTTAGCTATGCTGAGCTTTATATAGGATCTAATGGGTTCGATGAAGATGAAGTTCTTGGAAGTGGAGGTTTTGGCAAAGTTTACAGAGCGGTTTTACCTAGTGACGGAACCGAGGTGGCTGTGAAATGCTTGGCGGAGAAAGGAGAGCGGTTTGAGAAAACTTTTGCAGCTGAGTTGGTTGCAGTTGCTCATCTTCGCCACAGGAACCTTGTCCGGTTGAGAGGGTGGTGTGTGCACGAAGACCAGCTGCTTTTGGTTTACGACTACATGCCTAACCGCAGCCTTGACAGGGTACTGTTTCGGAGGCCTGAGAACTTGGAGGCTGCTGCGCCTTTGAACTGGGAGCAGAGGAAGAAGATCATCAGAGGCTTAGCAGCTGCACTGCATTATCTTCATGAGCAGCTGGAAACTCAGATCATACACAGGGATGTTAAGACTAGTAATGTGATGCTTGATTCCCAATACAATGCCCGACTTGGTGACTTTGGCTTGGCGCGGTGGCTTGAACATGAACTACAGTACCAAACGAGGACATCATCAGTGAGAAATCACCAGTTTCATTTGGCAGAGACTACTAGAATTGGTGGCACAATAGGGTACTTGCCACCGGAGAGTTTCCAGAAAGGCTCTGTTGCTACAGCAAAATCGGATGTCTTCAGCTTTGGGATTGTGGTTTTGGAGGTGGTTTCGGGCAGGAGGGCTGTCGATCTCACATACCCAGATGATCAGATCATCTTGCTTGATTGGATCAGAAGGTTGTCTGATGAGGGAAAAGTTTTACAAGCAGGGGATAATCGGCTTTCAGATGGATCTTACAAGCTTTGTGATATGGAGCATCTAACTCATCTTGCACTACTCTGTACGCTTCACAATCCACATCTTCGACCTAGCATGAAATGGGTTATAGAAGCTGTTTCTGGCAGTTATTCTGGTAAATTGCCAGCTCTCCCATCATTTCAGTCACACCCTCTGTACATTTCTTTATCCTCACCAACCAACACAAGTACAAGCAACACAGAAACCACCAGGTCCACCAATACAACTGCCTCAAACACAACAATCACATCCCCTTCTTCGAATTATGTCACAGCTGCAGGAGAAACTATTTATGCAACAGCTGAGTGTGGGGGGAACACTGAATCTAAATCTAACAATAGCAGAAGTCAACGACGAAATAGTTTCTTTATGGTTGAAACCCCACGGGAAATATCGTTCAAGGAAATCATTTCTGCCACAAACAACTTCTCAGAGTCGCAAAGGGTGGCGGAAATGGACTTTGGAACAGCCTACCAGGGCTTCCTTGACAACCACCAGCATGTTCTGGTGAAGAGGCTTGGCATGAGTAAATGCCCTGCATTGCGAACACGATTCTCCAATGAACTCCAAAACTTAGCCAGGCTTCGCCACCGCAATCTGGTTCAGCTCTGCGGTTGGTGCACTGAGCAAGGGGAGATGCTTGTTATCTATGATTATTCAGCAACTCGCATTCTGAGTCACCTCCTTTTCCATAATAATCATAGAATTGGCCACTCTATCCTGCAATGGCACCACAGATACAACATCATCAAGTCACTTGCTTCTGCCATTCTTTATCTCCATGAGGAATGGAATGAACAAGTTATTCACAGAAACATAACCTCTTCTGCCATCACTCTTGATCTGGACATGAACCCACGGCTTGGCAGCTTTGCCCTCGCAGAATTCTTGACACGCAATGATCATGGTCATCGCAAAGCTACCAGTGGAAACAGATCAGTCCGTGGCATTTTTGGTTACATGTCACCAGAATATATAGAATCCGGTGAAGCAACCACAATGGCTGATGTTTATAGCTTTGGCGTGGTAGTGCTCGAGGTGGTTACTGGACAGATGGCAGTTGACTTTCGGCTGCCTGAGGGACTACTGGTGAAGAGGGTGCATGAATTTGAAGCACGGAAAAGACCGTTGGCAGAGCTAGTTGATTTAAGTTTGAATGGAGAGTACAATCATAAAGAACTGATGAGACTCATAAAATTAGGAATTGCATGCACACTCTCCAACCCAGAATTAAGACCAAGTATGAGGCAGATTTTGAGCATACTTGACGGAAATGACAAACGCTTCATGGAAGATGGCCAAATGACTGAAAATTTGGAAGAATGGAAACAAAGAAATGAGCGTTCTCTTTCATTGATAAAGAGAATCCAAGCTCTTGGAATACAGTGAAAGTATGCTCACAGGGTTTTTATTTAGAAATTTTCTTCCTTCTACCGTATTCAAGTTTTGTAGACTGTTTGAGGTATAAGATGTGTATAATATTATAGGAGAATGTTCTTGGATTTATTTTTTATGATTTTATAGTGTGGAATGTATAGTGTGTTTTACTTAAATGAAGTAAATTCTTGTGAAATCTCTGCTACAGATTATTTACTTTACAAAACTTTTTTCACTGTAGTTTCAACAGAGCAAAAAGAAGAATTCTGGAAGAAGAAAGAAGCTAACCATAATTATCAGTTAATTTATTGAAGAGATTCATGTTTCTACAATTTGGGAAGATATTATAGTGGACATGAGATAATACAAATAATATACTTGGGGTGTTTCAGTCTGACCTCATTTTGGACCATCACCCAATTTACATATATGTGTCTTGGCTTATTCCTTCTCTTTAAATATATGCGTCTTGGCTTATCCCTTCACTCCATTTCTGCAATTTCTTCATCATTGTCAATCCCAATCCAACTGATCAAAGCAAAGAGGAATTCCCTGAAGCTGACCTTCCCATTTCTGTCCCAGTCCATTTCCTCTGCAATTTGTCAAAGGAGTTAGCAAAAGAAAAAATAATAAAAGATTTTATCACAATTACAGAAAGGAACAAAAACTGGAAGTATAGAAAGTGAATCAGGCAATACCGAATCGAGTCCTGGTTACATGTGCAGGTGATTTCTCCCGAGGATAAGATTCATTCAAAGTCTTGACCATGTCTTTCTTGTTCAGCCTTCCGTCACCATTTTTATCAAGAAACAAAAATACTTCAACTATAGCATCAAATGTGGCCTTGAGCTGAGGTGAGCCCATCTTCGACATCTGAAACAATTCCAAGGCCATCAAAGACACTGATTAGTGCAGGGTCAGTCGGAGGGCTACAAAGAGAGAAAGGAGTAAAAGAATAAATATTGAGTTTATTTGTCGATAAATTTACGGAAGATGAAGAGGGGGTTGTTAGTAGATAGATCAGACAGAGAAGAACAATAAACTCGTTGAATTGTATGCCTTCATTCCCATCAATGTCACAAGATTTGAACAAATCCTCAATTTCCTCCTCTTTAAGATGGAGTTGCAATTCCTCTAAGCATTTTTTAAGTTCTTCACGGTCAATAGTTCCATTGGAGTCTTTGTCTATAGATGGCATAATAGAGGAAAAGGGAGTCAAATTTCAATAAAATCTTTAAAACATCACAGAAGATAAAAAAAGGCAACCTCATTATGACCCACCATATTGCTCAAAGACACTTTTAATGTTTTTCAGTCCGTCTTTGAACTGAGGGAATCGTAAAATTACACTGTCAATTGATTTGAAATTGCTATGTCCAGATGAACTCTTCTTAACTTCAATCATTTTCTTCTCAAGCTTTGCATCCAACCTTGCGTACTTGTTTTGTGAACCGCAATGGCAAAGCATGCCTCTAACTTTGTTGGATAAGTACTTCAGAGGAGGGCAAGGGTGAGATGTGCCTTAAAGATAACACAAGCAGAATCAGAAATGGGCTAAAAAAGAATGAAACTTAAACAAATTCAAAAGCATATATCTGAACTGTTTGGCCAGCAAAGCAGAATAGTGAAATTTGTTATTTCGGTACATCAACGGACACAATCCACCTTACACATAATCTCTCATTCAAGATAAGAAATCAAACAGTCAACAATCCTTCAACATGCCTCTACAATCTCAACAGCATAATCTATTTATATATTAAAGAATATTAGGTCCCATTTTTTCAATTCTGCAAGTTTACCAATAATAAAGAAAATCATCATTCAAGTAGCTTTTCCACCACACTGTAAGCATAAAACTGATGGTTTACATCATGCATTGATGGTTAAAATGGGAATATTGAAATGAGTTGGCAGTATTAAGAAGTGGCAAAGCTGCCGCTTCTCAGGTAATTGCAGTCATAGCAAATGGCACTGACAATGACGTGGTGAAACCCATAGGTTGAGGAAATGATTGCGCCGTAGGATGGTAGGCATGATATGCTGGTTAGTACTAGTAGTGATGGTAGTGGAAGGATGTTGCAGTTCTAGTCATTGCGTTTGATAATTCCAATGCCAAACAAGTTGCATCATGGAAAAAGCAGAAATAACAATCCAAATGTTCTGGTGGTGATTACTGGTGAAAGTTCAACCAAAGACTGTTGAAGAAGGCAACCAGGCAAAGTATGAAAAGCATTTCAAAAGGGAATTCCTTGAGCAGTTTTATATCCTTCTCAGATCCTAACATAAACCCAAAACAAAAATTCTATGAAGACTGCACTAACTTAAATGATACTGACCAAACAGATCCTATTATCCGCTATCTTAAGAAAAATTACAAAGAAGGTAGACAACTACACTTATCATGTTTATGCATGGTGGTAACCAAACAATCAAATTGCTAATTCCAAGAGTATGCATATATCTTGAACAAATAAATATTTGCAAGAACAAATAAATATGAACAGAGAAGTTTCTGCCGGTACTAGCAAAAAATAATAAGCAAAAGGTCAAGGAAGACGAACATAAAACTCATACCAATGTGTAAAACAACAGAAGAAAAGAAACCCAAATTCAGCTACAGAATTGAAGTTCAACTAATGCAAAAATAATGAATGGAAAGGCACAAAAAATTGAAACTCACCCATTGAAATCTTTGCGGCAGATGGGGTTTGATAGAGGTGGCAAGTGGTTCTTTCAAAAGAAGAAAAGCGTTACCAAAAAAAGGCATAATGAGGAAGGACGAAAAGAGAATTTAGCGAGTGGAAAGCTGGAGAAAAAGGGAGTAAAGATTAAGCAAAACGGGATTCTCTAAAAAGTAGAGATGCCATTATGGCCTTTGACGACAAGAAAGCATCAGCAGAATCCTTACAAGTCTGGCCTCACTCCTTCCTAAATAACCATAACATCACATTCATAAGAATATAGTTTACTTGGACAGCTGGACTGTACCTAGCCCTCAATGCAACTTCGCCAACCGTAGATGTAACTACTGTGATGTCACATGTCAGTGGTGGGATAGATAACCTTGTAATAGCAAAATTTGAGATTTTTTTTCTTTTTTATTATTATTTTTTCATTTCCATGAGTTTATTAATAACAGGGTTGTTATCACTGTTATTGCAACGTAGTCACGCCTAGAGTATTTATCACTGCCAGTGCAACGCCGTCACGCCTAGAGTATAAACTTATCATCAATAAATAAATGTAGCTTGGACATTTCAATACACTGTTCATAGGCAATTTGAAGAACCGGATGATTATCTTCTAAATCAGTGAACACAGTCTTCTAGAACATAGCTCAATGTACAAAGGGAATCCATTAAAAAACACTATGTTTTTCAATAATGATGTCAAAAGTTCAAACAAACAACTCTTTCCACTAACCCCAAAAGGAAAAGTAATTGAAAAACTTTTGAATGAGGCAATTCCATGTCATAAAATTAAAGGCATTCCCACATTCAAAATCGTCTGCTTTAGGAATGTACAGACCACTGATGATACAGTTGACACAGGAGGAGACATTTAGATTAACTAGACAAGAGAAAGAAAAAAGAAAAAGTCAAAATGGGTTTCCATTTCTAAGATACAAATACCAATTTGTTGTTCATCCAATATGAGGCATCACCCATTCTACTTCTTGCCTCATGTTTCCCTCCAAAGGCAATGACTCTCCATTACCAAACAAGGGTCTTGGTCTCTTCTTCATGGCAGCAGCCTGTGAACCCAGACCCATTGGGGACACTGGACTACTGGTTGAAGTCAAGCAACTTTCAACAGAACAGTCACCGATTCGAGCTGGTATAGTGGAAGCATTCTTGCTCTCTAGAGCTGCAGCAAGTTCAGATATGGATGGCATTTTTATGTTCTCCAGAGGGACCATCCCTTGACAATCATTGGAAACTTTGATGGCAAGTTCGGAAAGCTCCTCTCTAGCAGCTTCAAGCCCAGCAGCCACGATGGCCTGATCATTCAGAGCTTTACAAGCTTTCTCAAGTATTGACTGTAGGTATTTGCCTTGCGCTTCAATTCGGAGTTGGAGCCGTCGCTGAACCTGGAGGGGATAAAACCATAGGAAATGATTCAACCAAATTGGATCAAACTGGATAAATGATTGATAGAAAATAAATCTTTTTAGTAGGAAGAACTCAGCTTCATGTTTATAACTAAAGATTGCTTAACAAGCCATTGCCAGACAGTATGCCAAGTATGTTCTACCACATTTTGTCCAAATTATGTTAAAGCCCCAATGGTATTACGGTGATATCCTCAAAAAGTGGCTTGTGAAGTTTTGTTTCTCTCATCCACAGAAGTGGTATAAAGAAAAGTGTACAAGTAATTAAGATGGTTGACAGAAACAGAAAGGCTATGTATCTACCAACCAAGACATAAAGGAAACTCACCTCCAGCTGCTCATGAAGCCTTCGTTGGACTTCCATCTGTACTCGCAAAGCCTCAGTAACCTGGTAACCACTATATGAAAAACGAAATGCAGCACTCAAGCTACCATGCAGAAATGGATAAGTTTCGGAATTAATATGCAAGGATGATAACATACTCATTTGGATCTTGCGCTACCATTCTGGTTGACGATGTTGTTGATGAACCAGTGTCCTGACTTTCAGCAACACAAGAAACTGCAATGCCAACCACACAACATAAATAAGAATTTCAGGCACATCTATTTGTCTCAAAAGTCATTAACAGTTCTTGCCTTCTAGAGCAACATAATCTGGCCCACCGAGAAAGAAAAAGAGTACCGAGAGAGGAAAATGAATGAAAAGAAATTTTATGAGAAAAGAGGTAAAATAAATGGAAAACAAAATCATTCTAGTAAACTATCTTGAATCCCAGAATCCCTAAAGCCTGACAAATATGGTGTTTTCTTACAGCTGATGCTGTAGATACACTGCCAGAATGTTTTGGGGAGAATCTTATCTATGGGTTCCTCATGTACATAGTCATGTGGCATTTTTAAAAATGTCCTTTCATATGATTTACACAAAATGAGAAAATGCAACAGGAAGTTTCATGCACCATAGCAGAACATATTAAAATCATTCTTCATTCTAAAGACCAAGAAAGATACCATCCTTGGAGTTCTCTGTCGTTTCCTTGCACGCTTGCTTTCCCAAGCGGTACTTCTGAAAGTACAAAAGGGGGAGAAAAAATGTTAATACACGAAAGCATATCATATTTGCAACAACTTATGAGTTGTTTAAAAGAAAAAGTGCCAACAACAACCTGAAGATGTGATTTGAGATGATAAAGGGTAAGGCCTTTCACTCCCATCGTTCTCATGATAGTCTTGGGTGTTGCTTCTGAGACACAAATCCAAAAGAATGAGGAGAAAGAAAAAGATTAATGTCAAATAATTATTTGATCTATGGTATAAGAAAAACCAATTCCATTGAATATGCAATACTTGGGTAAACACAACTGGAATACAACTCCTCTTGAATTAACTATAAGATTACAATGTTTTCTTAAGGCCATGCACAGATTTGCCTCTTGCTTTCAGGCGCATCATCCATGTTAGGCCTAAGCATGAGCATGCTCATTGGAGGTGCCTCAGAAGGTATATTTTGGCTGCTTTGCTTTGACAAGTCAAACATGCACACCTTGTACTTTAGATGTCACTAATCCGTCGCAAAATCTATAGAAAGACTTCTTTTTTTCTCTTTGAATTACTATTTCAAATGAGATCTATGAGCATGGGGCTTCACAACATGAAAATGTCAACAACAGAAAAGCATACAATGGAGAAGTTCTATTTGACTTAACATGCATTATTCTAGAAATAACTCCAGCAATTCCACCTAAGGCTGGGGCACTGTTCATGTTCATGACAAATTAAAAACTGCATTTGGTCGTAAACAAAGAAGACAAAATCAGCACTACCTATAAAAACAACTAATTGTACCCTTATTTCCGACGTGGCACCATACATTATGCTTCTTGTTGAGACCCCTCTTATGCTTCTGATGAAATGTCCCCATTTCATACCCATGAAATACAGGTACCTGTAGCATGAGAAGTGAACTACAAAGAGTCCAATGGTACATCCAATCTCAAGCAGCATCATTAACTTTTATAGAAAATTTTCTGGTACAGCTTTATGCTTCCAATTGAAAATGCCCTAGTAATACTTGCAAGTATTAAGGCTATAAGGAGTGCATCAATTATGTTGAAAGCTGAGGGCATACTTTTCTATGAATAAAAAAGTCAGAACCTTTCTATTCACAGCTGCCATTTTATACAAGATATTCGTTTGAAATCCATTAACATCTTTGTCCATTTGCATTCAAATAGTGCTTTGACCAATCTATTTGATTGCCTACAATCTATAATTAGAAGGGCGCAGATAGTGCACCATATGTAGAGGCTTCTCGTAAACTTGGGAACCGACTATCATTTCACCTAACAGTTGATTACTAGGTAAATTGAACAATGACTTCCGGCACTACAATGGGTTGACAGAGGGCAATAAGTAGAAGAGGCGGATAGCACATCATATTTTGTAGGCTTCTCATAAAATTGGGAACTGACTATCACTTCACCTAACTTGTGAAACAATTGATTACTAGGTAAATTTAACAATGACTTCCAGCACCACAATAGGTTGACAGAAGGCAGAGGATATTGAGACAAGTTATTAATGCTTACTTAGAAGATCTTGTCAATTCATCATTTGACACAACATTCAGCAAAAGTTAGCAAATATTAATTAAATTTTCCAGTCATCCAATCTTAAGAACATATAATTCACTACGCCATATTTAGGAAGGTGCTTTATGCGGACCTCATAAAAGCAGCCTTGAAAATCAAATACTCACATCATAATTGATCATTATTACCATCCCATCAACATTAAATGCCCCTTAGGTTAACTTCCCTTGGCAACAACCAAAAAAAAGTCAGGTGTCATATCCAAACAACTCCTTTCTGGATCAGTAAGCTCTGAAACTTGTGTAAATAAGCCTAAAACCATTCAGCTATTACCATGCCTTTTGACAGGATCTAGACACGGAAGTGTCACCACACTAAGAATAACTAGAGAAACTTTCCTCTATTTCAGCAAACTCCCATGGTCTTTATGCTTGTATAAAATTAAAGTTTCTGAAGCAATTCCCTCTAAATAACAGCAGGCCTAGTAAGTAGACACCACATTCTACATCTTTATTTTCTTCACAGTTGGTCAAAATGACAATATCCTCCAAATAACAAGGATGTGATCAAAGATTTTTTGACGTTATTCGCTGAAGCAAATTGCATTTATTACTGCTTAAGTATATTTCCAATAAGCTTGGGAGGTAAACATTAACTTTACAGGGACTGTCCTTTATCATCTAGATAGATAAAATAAAGGGACAAAAATTCACATGTATCTCTTATCCACCACCATTGGCAACTCCAACTTACCATTTCTTGCTTCCCATCTTTCAGTCCCTTATTCCACTATCCTTGTGTGTCATTTCTAAAGATGATAAGTTAAGTTTGGAAAGCTTGAAAATTCCTTACCATTGACTGTTTAAGCTCATGGTAGCAATGATGGTTTCTATTACGGACCGCGTCAGTGAACAATTGCTAACAATGATGCTGATGATAGCTTAGTGCAAAGTTAGGTTACCCAAATTCGCTCGGTGTTTTGACAAATTTTCACTGAACAAAGTTTCACAGATTCACCATTAAATTATATGCGACCGCATCAGGGACAATCATCCAACAAGGTCATGGAGTTGCAGACTACTTAAGCTAGCAATTTCAAAGAATTAAATAGCAATTTCAAAGAATTAAATTATATTACGTCATATTAAAGCTTTGAGGAATAATAAATAAATAAACAGTGAAACTGAAAGCTTGCAACATTTGTCCTCCTATTCCAAATTTAGAAGCTAGATATAATTTCAAACATAAAGCTTGCAGATCCTCAAAAAAATATTTCATCCAGAAGATGAAACAGATTTTTTCTCCAAATCCACCAGGAATAACAGCATATTCTTACACAGACCAAGACAAAATGCCATGATCCCTCTGCCTTGTCCTACAGCTAAACCACGCCCGCAAACATTATTGAACTATATGGTTCCAAATAATTATTTGTCCCGTTGGCCATATTTTTTCCGAGGTCAAAGTACAACATAATCACACAATGAACTCAAGAGTCCATGAATAATTAAATAACACCTAAATTCGAAGAATAGAAAGTGCAAAACACCAAAGTGATTAGGCAATGCTCATAGTGGATTAGGGAACTAATTCAGCTTTTAGTGGATTAGATAATGCTTTTAATATTGTCAAAGGTCCTTTCAAATGATTAAGTGCTTTTATATTTGTCTTTTAGCATTTGGCTCAAATAGACAAATGTGTTTGGAGATAAAATGGTAGGTGCATTCCCTTAAAAACATTTTTTGAACAAAAAAGGCACTTAAACTCCAGGTTAGGTTGTTGAGAGGTTCGGTTTCTAGTCAACATATAGGGGTCCAATCCCTTGGGGGCACATATTTGGGATGCTATATCCCATAAGTTTCCTAACTACCAAAGCCGTAGGATTGAACATAGTCCCGATGTCGAACCGAACCAAGTTGTTCAACAAGGCAGGTCATTTGTTACTAACCCACAAAAGAAAGATAATGACAATAACATCAATTGCATTTCTAAGAGCAGTTCTTTGCAATATTATTACCCTGGCCGTACATTTTTCTACCTTGTAAAAAAGGATTTAAAAAATTAAATTGAGTGATCATCCTCACAGAACAAAGAGCAACAAGTAATGGCGTTAAATTAATTTCCCACTAAATAGGGAAGAGTAACAATCCCATGGTTATATTTTTTCTAATTCAGCTTTAACAATAATTGAATCAACAAATGGATACTGCATCTATCATGAACCCTTTTGCCCTAATCGCTGAATTCTAAGGCTCCATAATATTCCATAAAGGACCAAGAATTAGTACAAGAAACTATCATATATAGAAAATCCCAAAAACAATTTAACAAAATTAAGTTTTTAATGATTGCATCTGTAAAATTTGAATAAGGAAGAAGAACAAAACTGGTAACCGACCACCCATCTAATATAAATCCAATCATTCAAGAGATAACAGTTTATAAATTAACAACGTGAATTAATTAAATAAATAATTAAATCAAGTAATCAACAAAGCACTGTATAAAGAAATAGACAGGAGGGAAACTAGTAAAACAAATATAAAACAGAATGAAGTGTGTGTTTGTTGGTAATGGTAAATTTAATCTTTACTTCAAAAAAAAAATTATAAACCAGAAAAAACCAAAAAAAAAAAAGGAAAAGAGAAACCACTTACTGTCGGGGCCACCGAGCTGGGTGACAGCATCGACGAAGCGGTCGTGAAGCTCAGCGGTCCAGCGGAGGCGAGGCTTGGGATCGGTGGTTAAGACCAAGCAGGCGTCGCCGGGGAGATTGGTGCCGTCGAGCGGGCCCCCTTGAAAGTCGGGGAGGCCACCGTCCAGTGGCAGCGAGTGAATCGCCGAGTACATCTATCAAAGACTCAAGAATGTAGTATCTCGAAAAAGAAATCAAGACGAGTGAGCGAGCGAAGAGAGAAGATTAAAGGAGGAGAGGGCTTTGAGCTTCAGCAGCAAGGATTCAGCTTCAGCTTTGGCTTGCGCTGAGGTTAGAAAGAGAGAGTGAAGGAGAAAGACAGAGAGAGTAAAAAGGGTGTGTGGCAATATAGAGCTGAAAGCAGAGAGGTTGAGACAGCGATGTGTTCTGTGATATGTCTCTGTCTCTGTCTCTCTCTCTCTCTCTTCTTTTCCTCTGTGTGGCTGTCTCTGTACGGGCTTTTTTTTTGTGAAATCTGGTTGGCACTTTGATTTTTTTATTGTCTTAGTAAATATTAATAAATTTAACATGAAAAGTATTTGTGTTATGTCTTGTCTTGAGATTTCCTTGTCTGAACAATTTTAAATCCAAATTGTTTTGCTTAGAACACCAACACTTTGCGGTCCACCAAAACGACAAACCGTTCTTCTACAGTATTGTCGTTTCCATCATTGGAGTTTTATTATAGTGTTCAAATATCATTTTTTTATTATAACATTTTAAATTAGTTTTTTTAGTATTATCGCTTCTATCATTTTAGTGTCATTAATATGTTTAAAAATCATTTTTTTAATTATAATATGTTAAAGTACTATTTTCAGTGCTGTCGTTTCTAGTATTTTAGTGTCATTACTGCATTTAAATATTATTTTTTAATTATAATATATTGAAGTAATTTTTTCAGTGTTGTCATTTTTATCATTCTCGTGTCATTGTTATGTTCAAATACCTTTTTTTAATTATAATATATTAAAGTACTTATTTCACCATGTGAATAGAGCAAATGAACTAGTTAGCACACATGATAATATATATATATATATATATATATATATATATATATATATATATATATATAATATTTTAATAAAAATATAGAAACACTATCAACTTTTTCTTACATAAATTAATATATATCATTTTTCTCCTATTATTTTCATAATATCTAAAACTCTCTAACACAAAGAAAGGAAAAAGAGGGATAATAAATCAGTTACTTGATATTTTGTCTTGGAAATATAAAATTATAGTTAATATAAGAAAAAAGTTAAAAAATAACATAGAGTACAAGAAAAATGTCACATTGTTAAATTTTTAATATAAATCTTCCTTTTATAATTTATAATGATATGAATAAAAATATATTTAAAAATAAGAATAATATTATAAACTGACAGTAGGAGTAAGTGATACATATTGATTTCAGTAGGAGTAAACTGACAATCTCTCTTAGATATATGAGTTTATACAACCCTTAAATTATAAACATTTTCTTTTTTAACCTCTAAGAGTAAGGTCAAATGATTTTTACGCAGATTTATTTGGATGACCATTCAAGTTCAAATACTATGAGAGATATGAGAAAAAAGAAAAAAAAAATCATTTGGACCTTACCCTGTTACCCAATGCTCCACCTTGTAAAAAAATTACTTTAAAAAAACTATTTCTTTTAACGTGAATTAATTTTATGATTTTTTATACAAAATCATTTGTTTTAATTATTTTTTATTTTTTAAATCCCATTCATTCACTACTTTCATGTCGTATTAGATTATAGATTGAATATGTGAGAATTTTTAGTATAATATATTTACAAACTTATGGATACAAACAATTGATACTTTATAGGGGTTGAATGAGTGAAAATTAAAATATATGGTTATTTATTAGCGTCACATTTTCTATTCTTATTGGTTGTATATATATTTTGTTTGTTATTTGTTCTTTCAATTATATCATGCAACATAATTTTATTGTGAGTTAATACATGTGCAGTATTATTATTATTTTTGACTCGTAATCTCGGATCACATTTTCTATTCTTGTTTATTAATATTGGTCCCATCAATAATTATTATATTCTCAATTTTAGTAGGGGACTGCATTCATGAGCAGCAATGAAATTAAGGGTTCATAGGGGGTATTACGTGGACCATAGTAGGCATCAATTTTTTCCTTTTTTCTTTTTTGACAATTATAAGTCAATTCATCTACCAACTCTTTCAATAATGGAGGGTTACTATTAATTTGGATTTTTTTTTAATTTAATTCTTTTTAATTTTTAAAGAGTTATCTGTAATCATATCTAACCGAAAATAAATACAATTTCCTGTAAACTTAATAATGATTGGGACAAACTATTGAAGTAAATCGTCCTAAATACCAGAAAGCATAAATAACAAAATGGGGAAGAAACAATTTGTTTTAAAAAAAAACAACTATTTTACAATTTGCAATTATAATAAAAAAATCCAATTAAAGTCCGAGCAAAGTCAAACTATTTCAAATTATACAATTATCAACAACTTGAACATTTAATCAAAAGAAATGTAATAATAATTGTTATGAAAAAAAATATATTTCAAATTCAAAAGTGATCTACAACTTGAACATTCAATCAAATTATCTACAACTTGAGCAAAGCCATCCTAAATCTAAAGATACAGACTAGAGAGAATATTTTACAATCTCTTCTATTAAATTGTTACCATATGCACATCTTAACTAAAAAAAAAAACTAAAAAAAAAATTATTTTAAAGTGACATAAATCCGTGATAACACCACCCTTTTTACTCTATACTAAATTTTTAATTACATTAAATAGGAAATAATTTAACGGGCACCAGATGTATTGGCATAATTTCTTAACTTTTAGTGCATATAATTTAAAATTATAGGTTAATTAGATAGCAACATACGATATCGTATCACTCATGAGAAGATGACTGTCCTTACCCACTAAATTATCGATATACATTAACTATCTTTAAGAAATAAATTGCATGATTTTATTTTCTTTTTCTGGGTATGATTAAAAATTTTTGTTTTAGTTGTTAATTTGGATAATGGAGAGAAGGGGGAGAGACTGAATGGATAGGAGGGGGCCAGAAAAACAAGGACGGCCATTCTTTGTCCCTACCACCATGATCAAATAGTTGTGGTTGCTTTTCAAGTTTGAGGCAGATCAAGAAATGACTCCATTGAAAAGGGCAAAAAAAATAACAATTATTAAAAATCAAAACAAGGCAGAGAGAAGGGACAAAGCGCTTAGAGACAAAAATTCTGCTGTTTTGCTCTCGAACCAATTATCCTTTTCCCAATTATAGTGGCCCTGTGGGTTATGGCCAGTGTGGTGGCCGGTGGGGCTGTTGCTTGTGTTTGCGGTTGTTGTTGCTGTTGTCTGTTGACATGACTCGCCTCTTTTCAATTCGCTTTTCATTATTATCGTTTTTTTCCAATTCCCCTCTGCTTTTGCTTTCATGCTAATAGTAGTATTGTGAGTAGTAACCTTTGCTGTTTCAACTTTTTGTATTTAGAGTGCATTTGTCAGTTTGTATTACACTTTATTATAATATATTAAAATATTATTCTTATGTCATTATATCCCATTAAGGAAGTGGCTAATACTAATACACAATCACTATGAAAGCTCTATAAAATAAATGCATAGGGAGTATTAGTTTAGGTTTTATTGTATTAAAATATTGTTCATATTTTTAACATAATCGTTTAACTTTTATTATTTAATAAATTATAGTAAATTTAAACTTATTAAATATTAATTTATTTTTATGTTTAAATAAAAATTCATTTTAAATAATAATATAAGATAGGACTAAACTTAAAAATATTTAATAAATAAATGATAATACATAATTTTCTTCCATTACATAAAATCATTTTAATTATTTTGCTTTAAATGCATAAAAAGTATTTTGATTTTATTTAATCATCTATCATTTAATCAATAAAATAAATTTATAAACTTTATTTGATCATTTATTATTTACTAAAATACTAAATTTAAATTAAACAATATATATTAGACATTAATAAAATAAATTCATAATTCAATGTTATATTATTTTAGAAAAAAAATATTTATATTATTTATAATTTATTTATAAAAATAAATCAACCCACTAAATATAAATTAAAGTAGCAAAAAAAATTAAAATTCTTGCTATTTTAGAATTCAACCCCAGAGTTTCTAAAAGCAATAAGGAAAACTGGAGATGAGATCCAACTATTTTTTAACTTAAAAAAAAATAACAAAGAGTTATATTTTATTTAATAAAACAACATACAGTTATATTTGTAATTTCAGTAAATTATTTATATAAATAATATTGTAATATTTATATTATTAATAGTATATTATTAAATCATTCTTATATTATAAAAATTAATAATAATAATGTAACTACTAATAAATTTAGATAATATTAATTTAATTTTAATTTTAGTATAAAATAAAATTATTTTATATAATACAACCTGTACTTCACCAAAAATAGTATTATATTATAACTTGATACAATTTATCCTCATGTAATACGACTAATACAATGTAATGTAACACAGTGTTAGAAATATGCCTTATTTTTCAATAAGGATTGACTAGGATATTTTCATTTTTAGTAGGATTCATATTTAAGGAATAAGTAATTTTCTCTTTGGACTTGACTTATTCAAGCAAGAATACTACTAGTATAAGAAAATAAATACTTTTCCCACAAGAAATAATCACAATATATAGGGAGATTGGGTTCACTTATTTGCATAACACAACAATTAGTTTTCTGCAAATAGACAATCTTTCTTGTGTAAGAGAAACAATAAGTCTATTGAGAGATTGAGTATTACTGGGGTTTTGGGTGTGAGGAAAAATATTAGAGTGGTTGTAATAAATTTTCAAATAGTGGATTTTTCGCTTGTCGTCCTTAGCAGCCGTGGTTTTTTTTCCAATATAGGAGTTTTTCACGTAAATTCTTATGTTGTGTGATTGGTTTTATTCTCCATCTATTTTTGGTTATTATTTGTTTAATATTTTTGCTTGCAGGATCTTGGACCGTTAGGTGGGATTAAAATTCCCTAACAAGTGGTATCAGAGCAAAGGTTGTTATGCAAAGTAATTATCTCTGCAAACAAATTTTCAAATCATATGAGAATTGAGGTTGAAAAGTTTGATGGAAGAATCAATTTTGTCTTGTGGCTAATTCAAGTCAAGAATCTATTGATTCAATTTAGGCTACACAAGGCTTTGAAGGGCAAACCATCCCCTGCTTCTTGCAGGGGATGGTTATGAGCAATAAAGATTGGGAAGAATTAGATGAAAGATATGCAAGTGCCATACGATTATGTTTAGTAAAGAACATTCTTGCTTATGTAGGAAAAATTCCTTCATCAAAAGAACTTTGAGAGAGGCTAGAAAATTGTATCAAACAAAGAGCATCTCTAAATGCTTGTATCTTAAGGAGTAGTTTCACACGCTGAGAATGATTAAATGTACAAAAATTTCTAATCGAGTTAGTGTTCTCAATGGCATCGCAACATAACTAGAAGCAATTACAATAAAATTGAAGACGAAGACAAAGACAAAGCGCTTAGGCTATTATGTTCTCTTCAAACTTTCTACAAGTATTTGTTGCCTGCTTTAATGTATGGAAAAGACACTGTGGATCTTGAAGAATTTACTAGTACTCTACTTTCAAAAGAAAAAAGGCTGGGTGGTGGAAGTAATGAAGTTTCTAATGCTTCAGCATTGACAGTTGGTAATTGGAAGAAAAATAACTCGAAGATGAAATGAGTCTACTGGGCATGTGGACAATTAGGATAGCTTAAAAGGGATTGTTAGAAAGTAAATGGACTAAGTTTGGCGAGTGGCTCCAAGTCAGTATATGAAGATAGTGATTGTATCGCTAGCGGAAAGTCTCTCATCATTGTGGGAGATAATGGTCCCTTGTGATAGATGAAGAAGGCATCCTCATGGCAAGGCACTAGTGCCATGAAAAGGATGTGTTACTACTAGCAGGTCCACAAGATTTGCACGCAAGACATGATTTGACATTTACGCAAAGTGTGTGGTAGAATTTTATGTTGATGGCTAAGGACTCTTAAGGAAACCAAACATGAGAATGGCTATTTTTAGCAAAGTGATCGACATGTGCCTAATATGTGTACTCTGGATAAGGTGGACTATGATAATTCTCAGTGTAGAGGATTATGGTTGTTGGATAGAGGACAAGATTATACTCATGGTGGAGTGATTCTTATAAGCCCTATGCGAGTGTGGTTTTGATGAAGTAAAGAAGGTGAAGACGACATGGTTATATGGCTACATGGCAGATCATGTTTTATCGCCTAATTGAAAAAATTGACAAGGTGGAGATTGCTAGGAAATATGTCTTATTTTTCAATAAAGATTTCCTAGGATATTTTCCTTTTTAGTATGATCATATTTAAGGAATAAGTAATTTTTTCTTTGGGACTTGACTTATTCAAGTAATAATACTACTAGTATAAGAAAATGAATACTTCTCCTACAAGAAATAATCACTATATATAGGGAGGTTGGGTTCACTTATTTGCATAACACAATAATTAGTTCTCTCCAAGTAGACAATTTTTTGTGTAAGAGAAACAATAAGTCTATTGAGAGATTGAGTATTATTGGAGTTTTGGGTGTGAGGAAAAATATTAGAGTCACCGTAATATTTTTTCACATTATAGATTTTTCTCTCGTCGACCTTGGCAGTCGTGACTTTTCCCTAGTATATGTTTTATTCTCCATTTATTTTACTTATTATTTGTTTGACATTTTTACTTGCGGGATTAGAATTCCCTAAACACACAGTGTATCACCAAATGCACTCTTGCTATGCAACATGCAACGCAATGCCTAGCTCAGCTTCTTGTTCTCTTTATAGTGCTGACAAAATCAAATGAAAGTCATAGCTGAATTAATACCAAATCTAGGCGATGAGTTCTTTATCTCAAATATTTCATCAAATTATATAAGTATAAGGTTTCATTTTAATTTTGAATTTTTTTTAATAAGAGACTAGTATTCATATTGATGAATCCCATTAATTAATTAATTAACTTAGGTTTAGTTTTTTGACAAGTGACTTTATGTTTTTCTAGATGTTTCTCTTTAACATCTTTCAAAATCTTAGAATAGGCCACTATACTTTATAATTAAAAGTAAAAGGAACTTTCAATGGATTTTAATCCAACTTAAGAGGAGATCAACTTTTGCCAGGTAATTACCATGAGCAATTTCGTTCCACAAGAATTTTATTGATTGGAAAAGTGCTCGTATAATTTATGCATGTTATAAGAATTAACTAACAAGTAATTCAGTTGATCCATGAGATAGTGACATCTTTAATTGTAAATATCAACGTATTAACATAACATTAAAAAAAATAATCTAAGGTTTTAAAAGATTTCTAATTGTAAAAATCGGTAGGCCAACAAACGACTTCAAAGAAACTTTTAATTATTAAGAACATATTATTTATGCTACTAAGCTTGTAGCCCAATAGTTCATTCTTTCAAGAAAATTAGTTTAAAACTCTAAAATTATATCTTAATATAGGAATAATAAATTTGGTTGTGCCACAATAGAAATAGTATAAGTTGATCTTGATAGATTTCAGATAATAAATATCAATGATATCATTCTAACTCAAAAAAAAAAAACTTTATTACCTACATTCATAAAATTCTAATTTGGGAAATAGTTGAAAATTACATTAGCATGCTTGCTTTAATATCTAAAGTTAAGAAGGCAAAAAAGAAAGAAAGAGAGAGAGAGAGAAGAAGAAGAAGAAATTCATGCATGAAGAAAAAAATGCATTTGAAGTGTATGGTCATTAGCTATGCAGGCAAAGGCGTGTTTGATACCTTAATCAACAACAAGAACAAAATTTTAAAGGAAAAAACTTCAAAAAAATTAAAAGGATCAGATCATTTTATGCTGCTTAGCTAATTACTTACTTTTTTTATATATAATTTATACATATTTATGTCTCCATTTCGCACTTTGATTCAACGTTCTTATATATAAGCACATACATACTATAAGAAAAATGCAATAATTTTGGTTTATAATAAAATACGAGTATGATAACATATCGTGATAAACTAACTAAAAATAAATAAATATTTTTATTGCAGATATTTAAAAACTTAATACACAGCTCCATTGACCCCCTAATGAGAAGCTAAATGATTAAGTGGTGTTGGTAGAGCCAACTCCGTAATGCAAGTGTACTACTCTAATTAAACAATATTTTAATTGAGTGATTTATTGAATGAAATGCAAAAGTTAATAACTTAATATCTATGATTCATATGGATCCAACTAGGGTCCCCTCCACCCAGATTAATGCTAAAATAATTGGCCAGACAGACATAGCTGTCCATAGAAAGAGACATGAGTAAATGGAGGTCGCTTGCTAGCTGCTGTCCTTTTTTCTTCAATATTTTAAGCATAATTTAAATTTTTATAATTAGTAGAGCTTTGCCTTGATTGAGTTTATCTACGGATATGCATAAAGTCAACTTTCAAAAGAGTTGGGCCATGGACCATTTGATAAACAATAGTAGGATATCATAGTTTTTGTGGACCAATTCCACCATAGCATAGAAGAATTTCCATCAGTCAATTGAATTTCATCGGACAGATGATTGCCAAATCCATTCGCTCAAGCTTTATCATGGAACCACCAATACTTTATCAATTATAAATTGAGTGTCCCTATTTTACATTTAATATAACTTACGACTACTGAAACTAAAGTAAAAATATAAGACTGGTTCCTAGTGATTACTTATCATTCATTTTTGTATTATTTTTAATATTTGTAAGTTACGCTGATACTGTGTTTACTTATCAGTAATCGAAATGAGCTGAAATTGGAATTGACTGGAATGATAATGGATTGGAATGTGAATGAGAAATGGGAATGAGAATAAGTTGTTTACTTGAGTTACAAGAATCGAAATGGAAATTCGTTGAAATTCTATTGATGTGTTTATTTTATTTTGAAATTGAAATCGAAATAAGTTAAATTGTTTCAAGTTACTAAAATGCGCTTAGTTAATAATAATAATTATTATTATTATTTGTGATTTTTATTATTATAAAAATGATTAATAATTATTATTATATTAATAATAATAATAATAATATATTAATTATTGGATTATTTATTAAAAATCATAATTATTGTTAATACTATATTAATATATTAATTAATAATAATATATTATATATGGTAGTTATTGTGATTATTATATATTAATTATTGTGATTATTTATTAAAAAACTATAATTATTAATAATTATTGTTATTAATATATTAATTAATTATAATATATTATTAATAATAAATAAGGTTAAAATGGGTATTTTAAAATTTTAGAGAGGGCAAAATGGTCAATCTTGGGAATGGGGCGGGCTCTGAGTACCAAAGGGAGCTCGAGGTCTCCATAGTGCAGAATGCACCATGGACAGTGTCGGTATGGGCGTGGAGCCTGGTATTGCGCATCATTCGTGCCACCAATACTTAAGCCAACACCTAGTCTCTCATTCCTCATTCCCAAATTGTGACAGGTTCCACGATTTCGATTCTGATTCGCGACTTTATTTTGCGAAATAAACCCTGTCAATGATTCTAATTCTGAATTCTGATTTCCTAATCCAATAAGTAAACGCAACATAAATTTAACTTAGAGATTACCTTATAAATTTTAATTAAATGAGTATGAGATTATTGTGAATTAGCAGTTCATTTTAAATTGAAAATAAGAAAAAAAAATTATTAGTATATATTTATTATTTTTACGCCAGTAATTGCTATATATTCACTAAAAAAGTAGACTTTATACATTGATCATCTAAAGTTTTTCCTATAGAGTCAGAGAACCGACCACTATTATATATTGCCTTATGTATGGTAGTGCATACAACTATTAATATTTGTAGTTTACAAATTATAATTGGCACCATATTATATTTATATTGTGCAATAAAGTTTTTTTCTTATTTTTCTTTTTTGGTTGTATATAATCCTGACATGAATAAGTTTAGTGACGGAGTTAAACGTTTCGTCTAAGGAAAATGCTACTTCCCCCGAAACAAACCCCGAATCAAACCCTAACATCGTAAAAACGCACCGTTTTAGCAAAAAAACAAAAGGTTACTTATAACAACGCCTATATTCACACAGAAGAGCATGAGTGCAAAGAGTACCTCACGCGTCCCAAGTTCACGCATCTGGCTCTTTCATTTCTTTCTCAGTACACTGCTTTCCTTTCTCCTTCATCGCAACTCTTTCTCTCTTGTCTTCAAACTGCCAGCCGTTGCCACAAGCTCCACCGCAGCAGCCGCTTTCTCCCGTCTCCACGCAGCTGCCTCATTCCCAATAGTACAACAACAAGTCTCTTTGCTCTCATACCCTCACATACATGACTGTCTCATCCAATGAATCGATCTGTTAACATCAGCTGGGTTTTGAAGGTGGGTTATGAAGAAGTCATTCATGGCGATCAAGCTTCACTCAAGCTTCACTCAAACTTCCAAAAGCTTGGATCTAGCAATAATGTCATCACCGAGCCTTTGTTGTTGTTGTTCTTGGTGTTAAGTAAATAAGAGCACCAGCTCAGCCATGCCATCATTTCCACCCCAACATAGATCACCTCAGCCAAATGGTACGAGCAGAACATTGATAATGAGTCTTTTACGAGTAAGGACCGACCAGAGACAAATACCGAGCAGATACCCATTCCCCAAAAAGCGGGAACACGATCTCATGAAATCATGACAGTTGCGCTATGCCCATAACCGTCGAGGGAGATATGGTGTCCCACGTCTACCCACAATATAGCAGTTGGAATCCCATGGGGGCTGCCACGATCCGAGATAGAGGGGGGATGAAGGGTAAACGGAAACGTGGGACAATGACTATAATAGAGAAAGAAACTAATGAAGAAAAATGAAAAAGAGAGAAGGGAAAACTCTGCCAAATTGAAACCAGACTATTTTTAGTACAAACTGTGAGCCAATTATAAGCAATTTATCGAATCCCAATTGCACCGTTCTTCCGTAAACACATTGTGCTAACTTAGGCATCGGAGGGTTTACACCGGTAAAACCACTGGTGTCTCCGATCCACTTTTGTGAACGCAGGCTTAGTGGGAGAATGAAGGCCTATTCCAATCTCAGTGACTAGAGCAGTCGTTGGGGTGAAAAGAAGCGGACATCTTCACTATCGATTACTTAAGCGTTGATGTAAAGATCTGGTCGAGCAAAGGACGAGCAGATTTCAGTATCAACATTTTGGCGCCGTCTGTGGGGAGCTGAATAAAAAGCTACCACCAAATCAGTAGTCACCAGAAAAGCAACGAACGGTTGGATATGGAGGCGTCAAAGATGGATACTTTAGAGGATGACAATGAGACTATTGAGACAATCACTCTCCGAGAGATTGCGAATGAAGCTCGGGAAAGGATGATGCAAGATCGACTGGAGCGGATGGAGAAACAAATGGAAACTCTCACGACCATACTGTATAAGCTGATGGATGAGCGGAGAAGGGATTGTTAAACCACCGTGGGGAGAGACGAAGTGGGAGTAGAGCCCAGCCTCCGGAGGCGTAAAGTCGAGGAAATCCCTCCACCAATGGACCAACCTCATGGGGTGCACCCCCATAGAAGTATTGGTCGGGTTCCAGGAGGGCGCGTGGATGAAGGAATGGACCAACCTCGCCCCAGACGGGTGCAGGAGATTGATAGCCGAGGGGCCAGTGTTGATGAAGGAGAGCTCAGACATCGATTGCAGAATGCCGAGCAGGAACGAGATCAGGTAGCTATACGCGACCCTGACCGTGCTGTAGAGTTGGAGGGAGAGGTGCACAGATTGACGCAGATAATAGAGGAGATTCAGGGCAAGAGAAAGCCCCCGAGCTGGAGGATAATGGTAGATGAAGAGTCGCTGTTGTCAACCGAGATCATGGGTACTGTAATCCCAAGAGATTACCGCTTCCCTGACCTCAAATACTCCGGGCGAAATGACCCGTTGGTGCATATTGAACGTTTCAACGACATGACGGGTGTACAGGGGTTGACACCAGCTCAGAGGTGCAGGGTATTCCCATTGACAGTAGAGGGACGAGCCCAAGAATGGTACCGCAAGCTGCCACGAGGAAGTATTAAAGGGTACGAGCAGATGTGCCAAGAGTTGGCCGAGCAGTTCCGAGGAGCAGTGGCCCCAGAGGATGATATGATGGAACTGATGGGGATAAAACAAGAGGAACATGAATCCCTTCTTGATTTTGTAAAACGATACCGCCAGGCCGTACTGGATTTGAGAGCTTTCAATCACCCGTAGGCGTTGAGGGGATTAAAAGAATGGGTGAGAATAGGCCGACTGTGGTATAACTTGAGAAGTCCTTTGGTACAGAATTATTCGGCGAGGTATGATCAGACGAGGAGAGATATAGAAATCAAAGAGGCGAAATCGGCAAGGATAAAAAGTGAACAGCTGGAAGAGCTAAGACGAAAGGAATGAAAAACCCCGAACAGGAGCGAATCAGGAAAGCAAGCTGGGGAATCTTCAGCAATGGGTGGAATATCAGCTCGGTCCCGCCCTTACCCCATAGCTCAGAGATCACAACAGTTCCAAAACAGTCGGGCTCAACCTTTGCGCCCCTCATTCCTAGAGCGGCAACGAAAATTCAGGCAGATGGCTGCCCACCCTTATTATAACGCTCCCAGAGCACTACATACACCTAACTCCAAGGCATGGCGACCAGATCAGCTACTTACGATACCAGCCCGGGGTGATATCCATGATAGCCGAGCAGTTCAACTGGTTGACCAGAGCTTAGCGTATAGACAATACACCCCATTAAAAATTTCCATGGAGGAATTGTATGAGAGGATCGAAGGACGAGGCTTGCTATACCCTCCGGCCCCTATAACAAAACCTGCTTACCGGCGTGATAAGAGCATGTTTTGCAAATTCCACGATACTCACGGTCACGCTATCAGCCAATGTCGTGACCTAAAGATTCAGGTGGAGGATTTGGTGAGAAACCGTTACTTGGATGAATATGTAGATGGAGTGTCCCTCGTTATTGAATCACAGTACACGCGGAATGAAGAAGCTGAGAGGGGTCTGGAACGTGAACAACCGATTATCCGTGTGATAGCAGGAGGGTCAACATTGGCTGGGGATTCGAACAGGACACAGAAGAACTATGAGAGATACTTCATGACCAGCAAAGAAGTGCTTTTCAATTTGCCAGTAGCTAAGAGGGCAAAAGTGCGGCAAGTTCCCATTATGTGGACAAATAACGACGAAGAGGGTATTTTATATCCTCATGAGGATGCACTGGTGCTTAAGGCAATAGTGGCTGGTACAGAATTGCGACGAATACTGGTGGACACGGGTAGCTCGGTTGGCATCCTGTTTAAGTTGGCCCTAGATGATATGGGAATTTCAGACTTGACATTGGAACAGACGAATACATCTTTGAAGGGATTTGGAGGGGGACGGTTAACTCCTATAGGAATCATCGAACTCCCGATTACTGTGGGGTCAAGGCCGTTTGAAAGAACGATGATGTTGGACTTTGTCGTAGTAGAAGAAATAAGCCCTTACCAGATGATATTAGGGAGACCGTTTATGAGGATAAGCTAATGCGTTATATCCACGGATTATCTGGCACTGAAGTATAGAGTAAACAAAGTTGTTGGCGTAGTAAAAGGTGACCAGAGAATGGCAAGGAGCTGTTATGCTACAGCGGCCAAGGAGACGCTACAGGTTACCTCTCTAGATAACCGAGGATATTCTAAAAAGGGTCGCCAAGAACCTGTTGAGAGGCTGGAAGAGATTGCGGTGAGCAAGAGTAACCCGAGCAGAGTGGTTAAGATCGGATCAGGATTGGCCGGGGCAGTAAAAGGCGAGCTGGTAAAGTGCCTACAGTCTCATGCAGATATATTCGCCTGGTCTCACGAGGACATGCCAGGAATTAATTGCAGGGTAGTTTGCCACAAGTTGGCAATCAAGAAGGGGCCGAGGCCGGTGAGGCAGAAGAGGAGGTGATTTAACCGGGAAAGGTACGAGGCCATAAATACCGAGGTGGAAAAGCTGTTTAAAGCAGGATT
Source organism: Citrus medica (assembly GCA_002013955.2). Lineage (NCBI taxonomy): Eukaryota > Viridiplantae > Streptophyta > Magnoliopsida > Sapindales > Rutaceae > Citrus > Citrus medica. The sequence continues at coordinate 1,150,459 of MKYO02030512.1, read as the reverse complement.
TATAAGGGAGACCAAGTACCCGGAATGAATTTCTAATGTAGTACTGGTAAAGAAGGCCAATGGGAAATAGAGAATGTGTGTGGATTTCAAAGACATTAATAAGGCATGCCCGAAGGACAGTTTTCCCCTGCCAAAGATAGATCAATTGGTGGACTCAACAGCGGGTCACAGTTTGCTCAGCTTCATGGATGCCTTTTCGGGATGCAACCAGATACCCATGGACGAGCAGGATGAGGAAAACACCACCTTTATAACTAATATGGGTTTGTTTTGCTACAGGGTAATGCCTTTTGGCCTGAAAAATGTAGGAGCTACCTATCAAAGGTTGGTGAATAAGATCTTCAAGCCATTAATCGGTCATACTATGGAGGTATATGTGAACGATATGATCACAAAGTCCAAAGAACCGAGGGATCATGTGAAACACTTGGAAGAAACCTTTGAATTGCTGAGAAGGTATGAAATGAAGCTAAACCCGAAGAAATTAGCATTTGGGGTCAGCTCGGGCAAATTTTTGGGATTCTTGGTGAGCCACCGAGGGATCGAGGCCAACCCGAAAAAGATACGGGCGGTAACAGAAATGAGGTCCCGCGAACAATTAAGGAGGTGCAGAGCCTTATAGGGAAATTGGCAGTATTGAACCGATTCATCTCGCGGGCCACAGATAAATTCCACAATTTCTTCCAAACCATAAAGAAAGGGAGAAAGATGGAGTGGACATCAAAATGTGAGGAGGCGTTCAGACAACTGAAGGAATATCTGGCCCACGCCCCGTTACTATCAACTCCGAGAGAAGGTGACCAGCTGTTTTTATACTTGGCAATCTCAAAATGGGCTACTAGCTCGGTATTAGTCAGAGAAGAAGAAGGAAAGCAACACCTCATATACTACACTAGCAAAGCCCTGGTAGACGCAGAAACCATGTATCCATTGATGAAGAAATGGGCATTGACTTTAATAACGGCAGCACAAAAACTCCGACCATATTTCCAGGCCCACCCAATAGTTGTGATGACTGCCCAACCTATTCGGCAAATGCTCCAAAAACCAGATGCATCAAGGCGGTTAGTAAAGTGGTCCGTGGAGCTGAGCGAATTCGACCTATCCTATAGGCCCCTAAGAGCAATCAAGGCTCAAGCCCTGGCTGATTTTATGGTTGACCGTGTTCAACCAAGGGAAGAGGTCTAGGAGGAGCAACCAGTGGAACAGAAAAATCTAAAGGGGGTCTGGCTAGTAATGGTTGATGGGTCACGTAGTGAACAAGGATCTGGAGCAGGAGTTATAATAAAAAGCCCAGAAGGGATCGAGGTATCCTATGCAGTAAAATTCGAGTTCCAGTTTACGAACAATCAAGCTGAATATGAAGCCTTCATTACTGGGCTCGGGCTTGAACATGCACTACGAGCAGAAAGAGTAGAAATCCGAGCAGATTCCCAGCTAGTATGTAATCAGCTCAGCGATCAATTTCAAGTAAGGGAAGAGAGGTTGGGTCTTTATTTGAAAAAGGCGAAACAAATGGTTGGGCTTTTCAAAGAGGTAGAGGTAAAGCAGATATCCCGGAATGAGAATTACCAACAGCTATGTTGGCTAGAATGACTGTAATTACGGATCCAAAATTACCTAAGTCGGTTCCACTAGAGGTGAAAACCTCGCCAAGTATAGGGGAGGAAATATAGGTAATGAGAGTAAGCACCGAAGAATCCTGGATGAACTCGATTCTCTCATACATCCGCGATGGCATTTTGCCGGAGGACAAGAGGCAAGCAAGAAAATTAAAATACCGAGCAGCCAGGTACACGCTACTCGATGGGGTACTCTACCGCCGAGGATTCACCTTGCCTCTTTTAAGATGTTTAGATGACGAGGAAGCAGATTATGTACTGAGGGAGATTCATGAAGGAATATGTAGCAATCACTCGGGAGCAAGAACTTTAGCCTTCAAGGCACTCCGGCAAAGATACTTCTGACCAACCATACACCAGGATGCGAAAAGGATGGCAAAGAACTGTAAAACCTGCCAAAGCTTTTCTGAGGTTCCTGCACAACCCCCAGAAAAGCTGACCACTATGACATCCCCATGGCCTTTTGCCCAATGGGAAATCGACCTGATTGGCCCATTACCTAAGGGTCGAGGAGTGGCAACACATGCAATTGTGGCGATAGACTACTTCACCAAGTGGGTAGAAGTGGGAGTCCTCAGCCAAATCATGGAGAGAAAGACGACGGATTTTATTTGGAAGAATATCATCTGCAGATACAAGATCTCCTATGCCATCATTACAGACAATGGGAGGCAATTTGACAACAACAACTTCAGAGAATTTTGCCAGAACCTGGGGGTGGACTTGAAGTTCTGCACCCCCATGCACCCCTAGGCAAACGGACAGGTGGAAGCAGCCAAAAAAGTAATAAAGAAATTCCTGAAAACAAGACTGAGAGAGAAGAATGGAGCTTGAGTCGATGAGCTACCAGGAGTACTGTGGGCTTACCGGACAACTCACAAAACCGCCACCAAGGAAACCCCGTTTGCTTTAGCTTTTGGTCATGAGGCGGTAGTCCCAGCAGAAATTGAAGTATGAACACATCGGACAGAATACTTCAATGAGGAGCAAAACGATGGGCATATCTGCTTGAGCCTAGACCTGCTGGAAGAGAAAAGGGAAGGGGCCTCGCAGAAAGTGGCCCAGTGTCAGCAAAGGGTCATGCGTTATTACAACAAGAACGTACGCGTGAGGCAGTTTCGAGCAGGGGATTGGGTGCTTAGGAAGGTGAATCAAAACACTAGGGATCCTAACCATGGCACGCTCGGCCCGAAATGGGAAGACCCGTACAGGGTGATACGAGCGACTGGACCAGGAGCTTACAATTTGACAACAACAACTTCAGAGAATTTTACCAGAACCTGGGGGTGGACTTGAAGTTCTGCACCCCCATGCACCCCCAGGCAAACGGACAGGTGGAAGCAGCCAAAAAAGTAATAAAGAAATTCCTGAAAACAAGACTGAGAGATAAGAAGGGAGCTTGAGTCGATGAGCTACCAGGAGTACTGTGGGCTTACCGGACAACTCACAAAACCGCCACCGGGGAAATCCCGTTTGCTTTAGCTTTTGGTCATGAGGCGGTAGTCCCAGCAGAAATTAGAGTATGAACACATCGGACAGAATACTTCAATGAGGAGCAAAACGATGAGCAGATCTGCTTGAGCCTAGACCTGCTGAAGGAGAAAAGGGAAGGGGCCTCGCAAAAAGTGGCCCAGTGTCAGCAAAGGGTCATGCGTTATTACAACAAGAACGTACGCGTGAGGCAGTTTCGAGCAGGGGATTGGGTGCTTAGGAAGGTGAATCAAAACATTAGGGATCCTAACCATGGCGCACTCGGCCCGAAATGGGAAGGCCCGTACAGGGTGATACGAGCGACTGGACCAGGAGCTTACAAGCTAGCGTACCCAGACGGACGAGACGTAAAGAGGTCGTGGAACGCCGAGCACTTGAAGAAGTATTTCCAGTAAACAAAGTGCTCTACTGAGTCTTCATTTTGACAAGTTATTTCTAATAAATGCATGATGACTTGTTACACATGCATATATTCCACATTTCTGTAATGCATTCAAATTTCAATAAAGATGAATTCAGCATGAAATCCCTCTGCTAGCAAGCCCATTAAATTTTTACTAAGGCAAACAAGTGCCTGTTCTTGCTCGGTCAACGAAAGACCAGCAGGTAATTTTACGAAATTCTACTAAGGCAAGTAAGTGTCTATTCCTGCTCAGTCAACGAACGACCAGCAGGTAATTTCACGAGATTTTACTAACCTAAACAAGTACTTGTTCCTACTCGGTCAACGAAAGACCAGCAAGCAATTTCACGAAATTTTACTAAGGCAAGTAAGTGTCTATTCCTGCTCGGTCAACGAACGACCAGCAGGCAATTTCACGAAATTTTACTAAGGCAAGTAATTGCATGTTCCTGCTCGGTCAACGAAAGACTAGCAGACAATTTCATGAAATTTTACTAAGGCAAACAAGTGCATGTTCCTGCTCGGTCAACGAAAGACCAGCAAAAGCAAGAAAATTAAAATACCGAGCAGCCAGGTACACGCTACTCGATGGGGTACTCTACCGCCGAGGATTCACCTTGCCTCTTTTAAGATGTTTAGATGACGAGGAAGCAGATTATGTACTGAGGGAGATTCATGAAGGAATATGTAGCAATCACTCGGGAGCAAGAACTTTAGCCTTCAAGGCACTCCGGCAAAGATACTTCTGACCAACCATACACCAGGATGCGAAAAGGATGGCAAAGAACTGTAAAACCTGCCAAAGCTTTTCTGAGGTTCCTGCACAACCCCCAGAAAAGCTGACCACTATGACATCCCCATGGCCTTTTGCCCAATGGGAAATCGACCTGATTGGCCCATTACCTAAGGGTCGAGGAGTGGCAACACATGCAATTGTGGCGATAGACTACTTCACCAAGTGGGTAGAAGTGGGAGTCCTCAGCCAAATCATGGAGAGAAAGACGACGGATTTTATTTGGAAGAATATCATCTGCAGATACAAGATCTCCTATGCCATCATTACAGACAATGGGAGGCAATTTGACAACAACAACTTCAGAGAATTTTGCCAGAACCTGGGGGTGGACTTGAAGTTCTGCACCCCCATGCACCCCTAGGCAAACGGACAGGTGGAAGCAGCCAAAAAAGTAATAAAGAAATTCCTGAAAACAAGACTGAGAGAGAAGAATGGAGCTTGAGTCGATGAGCTACCAGGAGTACTGTGGGCTTACCGGACAACTCACAAAACCGCCACCAAGGAAACCCCGTTTGCTTTAGCTTTTGGTCATGAGGCGGTAGTCCCAGCAGAAATTGAAGTATGAACACATCGGACAGAATACTTCAATGAGGAGCAAAACGATGGGCATATCTGCTTGAGCCTAGACCTGCTGGAAGAGAAAAGGGAAGGGGCCTCGCAGAAAGTGGCCCAGTGTCAGCAAAGGGTCATGCGTTATTACAACAAGAACGTACGCGTGAGGCAGTTTCGAGCAGGGGATTGGGTGCTTAGGAAGGTGAATCAAAACACTAGGGATCCTAACCATGGCACGCTCGGCCCGAAATGGGAAGACCCGTACAGGGTGATACGAGCGACTGGACCAGGAGCTTACAATTTGACAACAACAACTTCAGAGAATTTTACCAGAACCTGGGGGTGGACTTGAAGTTCTGCACCCCCATGCACCCCTAGGCAAACGGACAGGTGGAAGCAGCCAAAAAAGTAATAAAGAAATTCCTGAAAACAAGACTGAGAGAGAAGAATGGAGCTTGAGTCGATGAGCTACCAGGAGTACTGTGGGCTTACCGGACAACTCACAAAACCGCCACCAAGGAAACCCCGTTTGCTTTAGCTTTTGGTCATGAGGCGGTAGTCCCAGCAGAAATTGAAGTATGAACACATCGGACAGAATACTTCAATGAGGAGCAAAACGATGGGCATATCTGCTTGAGCCTAGACCTGCTGGAAGAGAAAAGGGAAGGGGCCTCGCAGAAAGTGGCCCAGTGTCAGCAAAGGGTCATGCGTTATTACAACAAGAACGTACGCGTGAGGCAGTTTCGAGCAGGGGATTGGGTGCTTAGGAAGGTGAATCAAAACACTAGGGATCCTAACCATGGCACGCTCGGCCCGAAATGGGAAGACCCGTACAGGGTGATACGAGCGACTGGACCAGGAGCTTACAATTTGACAACAACAACTTCAGAGAATTTTACCAGAACCTGGGGGTGGACTTGAAGTTCTGCACCCCCATGCACCCCCAGGCAAACGGACAGGTGGAAGCAGCCAAAAAAGTAATAAAGAAATTCCTGAAAACAAGACTGAGAGAGAAGAATGGAGCTTGAGTCGATGAGCTACCAGGAGTACTGTGGGCTTACCGGACAACTCACAAAACCGTCACCGGGGAAATCCCGTTTGCTTTAGCTTTTGGTCATGAGGCGGTAGTCCCAGCAGAAATTAGAGTATGAACACATCGGACAGAATACTTCAATGAGGAGCAAAACGATGAGCAGATCTGCTTGAGCCTAGACCTGCTGAAGGAGAAAAGGGAAGGGGCCTCGCAAAAAGTGGCCCAGTGTCAGCAAAGGGTCATGCGTTATTACAACAAGAACGTACGCGTGAGGCAGTTTCGAGCAGGGGATTGGGTGCTTAGGAAGGTGAATCAAAACATTAGGGATCCTAACCATGGCGCACTCGGCCCGAAATGGGAAGGCCCGTACAGGGTGATACGAGCGACTGGACCAGGAGCTTACAAGCTAGCGTACCCAGACGGACGAGACGTAAAGAGGTCGTGGAACGCCGAGCACTTGAAGAAGTATTTCCAGTAAACAAAGTGCTCTACTGAGTCTTCATTTTGACAAGTTATTTCTAATAAATGCATGATGACTTGTTACACATGCATATATTCCACATTTCTGTAATGCATTCAAATTTCAATAAAGATGAATTCAGCATGAAATCCCTCTGCTAGCAAGCCCATTAAATTTTTACTAAGGCAAACAAGTGCCTGTTCTTGCTCGGTCAACGAAAGACCAGCAGGTAATTTTACGAAATTCTACTAAGGCAAGTAAGTGTCTATTCCTGCTCAGTCAACGAACGACCAGCAGGTAATTTCACGAGATTTTACTAACCTAAACAAGTACTTGTTCCTACTCGGTCAACGAAAGACCAGCAAGCAATTTCACGAAATTTTACTAAGGCAAGTAAGTGTCTATTCCTGCTCGGTCAACGAACGACCAGCAGGCAATTTCACGAAATTTTACTAAGGCAAGTAATTGCATGTTCCTGCTCGGTCAACGAAAGACTAGCAGACAATTTCATGAAATTTTACTAAGGCAAACAAGTGCATGTTCCTGCTCGGTCAACGAAAGACCAGCAAACAATTTTACGATATTCTACTAAGGCAAGCGAGTGCCTACTCCTACTCGGTTAACGAAAGACCAGCAGGCAATTTTACGAAATTCTACTAAGGCAAGCGAGTGCCTACACCTGCTCGGTCGCCTAAAGGACCAGCAGACAAATCTACAAATTTGGTTATGGCAAACAAATGCCTATTTCTACTCAGTTGATTAAAAGACTAGCAGGCAAAGCCAACTAAAAATGTTAAAGCAATTTGCAGAAACGATCTATAAACAAAACCACAACAGAAGAGCCAATAGAAAGCATCTAAAATTTATGCTCAAAATGTTTACAAAAATGAAAATTTAGAGTTTATACAAAAAATAGACCTAAAAATTAGGAGGGTCGACAGCTTCAGCAGTTGAAGGATCAACAATCTCGGGGGGTGGAAGATTAGTAACACCGAGAGGAGGAGGCATGGACCCTTGACCCACTTCAAGAGCACGACCCCCAGCTTCCCTCTCCTGCACCCTATCTAAAGGAGCCTCCACCTGATCCTGGTCACCCTGCTCCTTACCCCCCTGGTTGGCCTCAACTATATATCTCTGCACTCCAACCGCCAGCTTGCTCATGTCCAGCTCGGGATATTCTTCCTTAAGCACAGACATGATGCACTTATAGCAAAAAGCAACCCCGGAGTCATACTCTGCATCCAGCCGATCATCCACATCAACAGATTTGCCTTTCGCCTTAACCAGCTGCTCGCTCAGAGATTTGATTTCTCCCTCAAGGGCGGTCCTCAAAGTATCTCTTTCACTTTGAGTAGCCTGAAGATTAGACTTTAGGTCACCCAACTCACCCTCAAGTTTGGAGGTGGTGGACTCAGCAACAACAACTTTCTCCTCGAGGTCCGTGATTTGCTTGTTCAGCTCAGCCAGCTTCTCCTTCGAGCGATCAGCAGATTTAGCTTTCTTCTTCAAATCTTGATTGTCAGCTTGAAGCCTCCTCTCATGGCGCGTTGACCTGTTCTTGTAACACGAAACCAAGGTGGACAGTTTGAAGGAGACTCTTTGTACAGAACCAGCTAGCTTGGAGAGGCTCATACTCTTGATTTCCTTCACCATCTTGGGCCCCACCGATTTTTTGTAATTCTTCTGATACGGGCTCAGGTAGTCACCTTGATCCCGAGATAGAAGAGGAGAAGATCGGTCCCTAGACTGGATGCTGGCCTCGGGACTCTTATCACGCACCTTCTCCCCACCATTTTTCTGAGGTAGAGGAAGGGGCAGAGCAGGAATAGAAGCCTTGGGGTTGACCAACGTTGGCTTTCTTTGGAGGATGAGGAGGGTTGCTGGAGCTGCTTGGAGCCCGACCACGCTTTTTGGTCATCACGCTGAGGATCTTGCTATCCATTCCAGCAGCAATGTCCACTAAGCCCGAACCGACCAAGTTTGTTAGTGACAGGAGGTCTTGGCAGGTAGACGCGTTCACCAGAGCAGTTTCAACTTGGAGCAAAGATTGGTCTTCAAGATCCTTAACAAAACCCTACGATTCTGAAAAAACAAACAAGCTTAAAGAACCCAATAAGTGACAATTTAAGAAAGAATATAGGCAAAAAATGAACGACCTGGGGTGAAATGGAAGCGTTTAAGTGATGGGGATGCCAGCTCACTCACCATATATCGAGGATGGATAGCCCGTCATTTCAAATTTTAAATACGAAGAGTCGGGAAGCGCCACGTCATTAACCGTTATGAAAGGCCTGACGAGACATAAGCCCAAATATATACGAGATATATTCATAAAGGCCCATACTCGGATAAAAAATCTCCTCAGACAAGAGATGAAATCTCAGAGCCACCACAATAATGTGAGGACCAGATGGGTAGTTCCCAGAATCGGTAAGATTTGACTATCAGTTTCTACTCTTAACTCGTTTCACTCGCAAGACCAGAAACTGGGGGACTGGTGTTAAGTAAATAAGAGCACCAGCTCAGCCATGCCATCATTTTCACCCCAGCATGGATCACCTCAGCCAAATGGTACGAGCAGAACACTGATAATGAGTCTTTTACGAGCAAGGACCGACCATAGACAAATACCGAGCAGATACCCATTCCCCAAAAAGCGGAAACACGATCTCACGAAATCACGACAGTTGCACTATGCCCAGAACCGTCGAGGGAGATATGGTGTCCCACGTTTACCCACAATATAACAATTGGAATCCTATGGGGGCTACCATGATCCGAGATAGAAAGGGGATGAAGGGTAAACGGAAACGTAGGACAATGGCTATAAAAGATAAAAAAACTAATGAAGAAAAAAGAGAATGAGAGAAGGGAAAACTCTGCCAAATTGAAACTAGACTATTTTTAGAACAAACTATGAGCCAATTATAAGCAATTTATTGAATCCCAATTGCATCGTTTTCCCGTAAACACTTTGTGCTAACTTAGGCATCGGAGGGTTTACGCCGGTAAAACCACCGGCGTCTCTGATCCACTTTTGTGAACGCAGGCTTAGTGTGAGAAGGAAGGCCTATTCCAATCTCAGTGACTAGAGCGGTCGTTGGGGCGAAAAGAAGCAGACATCTTCACTACCGATTACTTAAGCGTTGATGTAAAGATCTGGTCGGGTAAAGGACGAGCAGATTTCAGCATCAACACTTGGCGTTTGTTCTTGACTTTGTCATCTATCTCTTCCATCAACTCTACATCCTCTTTAGCTTAGATCTTTATATATATTGGTCAAATTGTTCTAGTTTGTTTATCAAATTTATTGTCCACTATTGCCATAAAAAAAATTTTGAGTTTGTAACTGTGATTAAAACTCCCATACTTGTCAGTTAAAGTGAAACATTTTTTTTTGTAATTTTTGTAGTATTTAAAGCGACTATGTTGTTTAATTAATTATTTTTCTTCCTCTTCTCGTGTTTTGTTTTAATTTGCTTCTTTGTGTTGCAATCCTCAGCAGGATACTTATAAGATTATTAAAACACATCACAACCTTAAACTTTGCTTTTGAAAATGATGCAAAAGTAAAAATAAAAGCAGATTTTGAAAAACCAGCCAAGCTACATGATTTAAGCGAATTCATTTACTCGATCTGTCATTTGCAGAAGCAACGTTTTTGTGATGCATCGTTTTCAGAAGTAGATTTTGAGGAATTAGATGGGGTTGTGAAGAAGATAACAATGCTCTGTACTTGGGAAGAAAAAGGAACGAAAATGAAAAGAGAAATGAAACAGCAAATGTTTAATTTTAAAATAAAAAAATAATTCTCAAAACGACGTCATTTTACACAATCTTCGGGACTTGGCCTGGGATAAATAGCAGCGCTCTTCGTCTAATGGTTGTAGTTAACAATAACTTTTTATTTTTTATTTTTTCCAACATTTCAATATAATTTCTACTTGTTCATTATCAAGATTAACAGCGATGAGGAGATTCTTACAAAAACAATTTTTTTAAAAGAGTTTTTATTGATTTGTTTTTTTCATGAAATCTGTCTGAGCTAATTGACATGTAACATTGTCCAAGCGATAGAATATTCTTTCGTCAATTTTGTGCTTGACCATAAGAAACTCAGAAAATGTGATTAACCACCCGATCGTTAGAGGTTTGCAAAGTTCAGATTTGAGATACATAATTTTTATAAATAAATGGCATATGTTGTGGCATTATTTCATGTGATATTTTTTTTTGAGATAATCTCATGTGATAATTAATTATTTATATTTATTACACATCAATATGAACGTTATAACTCCTACATAATAAGTGCATCACTAAACAAGCATTTTTAAGGAAATAATAAACAGAGAAAAAAGACCTATTTGTGTTAAAATGTAATTCTCCCCTTCGGCACACTAAGGCTAGCACAAACGCTTGGGTCAGTCTAGTCCCAGACCGCAAGGCTTTTCTCGGACCTTTGTGCGAGGGCCTAGGCCAGTGCCATCAAAATCAAGACCTTGTTCATTAGGCTTTTTGTAGGGGGTGACAAAATAAATAAATACGATTGAATCGAATCGTAAACGAATTGGGTCAAAATTTTATTGATTCGGATTTGATTCGTTTATTAAATAAATTGACATTTTAAGATTCAGATATAATTTGTTTATTAAACAAATATTCGGTTTGATTCGTTTAATTTGTTTAGTACAATTAATAAATTAATCGAATCGAATTTGGATTTATTTACTATTCATTTATCCTATAACGAATCCATAATAAATCAAATTGAATATAAATTTGTTTATAAAAATATGAATAATGAACAAAAATATAAAATATATAAGGACCATAAATTTAATATCCTACAAAATAAAAACTCATTACAATTTATAATCATTATATTAGCCTTCAAACATTAATTTTTTTTAATATATATATTTAAAGATAAATAAGTAGTTTAATTAAATGAATAATAAACGATTTTACACAAATGGATCGTATTCGATTCGTTTACGACCTCTTTATTAAATGAATTCTAAACGAATAAATGAATTAATGCCGTTAAACTCATATTCGATTCATTTTAATTAGTGAATCGAATCGAATTTGCTTATTTATTAAACGATTCAATTTTTTTCAAATCCAAACCCATTTAATTCGTATCAAATCAAATCGAATAAATAAATCCTAACCCATATTGCCACCTTTAGCTTTTTGACACTCCTGAAAATTTTAATTGAAATTACTTAAATAACCAAATACAAATTAATCAATATCTTTATTTTGAATGAAAATTTAATTAAACATTTCAGTAAAATTTTCATTAACAAACTTTTCACTCCTACTCCATTTCATAATTTATATTTATATTATAAATTTTAATGATATAATGGTTTAGAGCTTTGGAGCTAGAAATCATATAATAAGAAGGAAATAATTTTAGAATTTAAGATTTGTAGGTACTTTGTAATATAAAACTAAAAAAAATTTAAGGAAAAATTGATGGGAAGATGATTAGTGTCAATATACGTATTTATATTTTATAAAATAAATTAGGGGTGTTTTAAAAAAAAACTCCTTGTTTCTTGTTTGCACAAGCATTTTTCATTGTTCGCCGCAGCATAATTCTGTATAGGGATGGCAATGGGGAGGAGAGGGGAGGGGACCAATCTCCCCGTACTCATCCCCGATATTTTACATATGTCTCTGTCCCCTCTCCGTCCCCGTTAGAATGACTTAAGAGAATCCCCATCCCCTCCCCCCCGAATAATAATAGAGGATCCACAAGGGTCCCCGATCCCTGAATAACTAATACATTTTTTGTTTTCGATTTTGAGTTAATCATATTAAAGTAAAAAATTCAAATAAAAGTAAAGTTTGAAATATATCTTACATTAATATCCATTACAAAAGTCACATACATTAAATTAGTAAGTAACGCAGCATATAAGGGATACAAACTTCTTTTACAAACTATTGTGAATAAATTAATAGTCTAATATAAAATTGTTACAAATAAAATCGAATTTAGATTCAAAATTAACTTTTTCAATGGTGGCGTGGACACTTTATAAATGTGGAATATTCTCTTTATAGCACAATAGTTAAGTCGGAGCAAATTAAGAGCAAATATTAGATTAGATTAGATTAGATTAAATTAGATATTAAAATTGTGATTCGTTGTGGGCAATTATAACATCTAAAAATAAATAAAAAATAATTTAAGTTTAAAATATTTAATGAATATTAAAATTAAAACAAAATTTTTGGAAAATTTAGGACTTTAATTAGTTAATTAGGCCTAAAAGTTTAATAATATAAATATTTTGATATTTGTTATTTTTACCAATATTTATAATTTTATAATTCAAATTTTATTATTTATTTACTAGTAATTTTAAAAAATAAAAATTAAATTAAAAATTAAAATGGGGAAATGGGTAGGGGATGGAGATTCCATCTCATCCCCCTCCCCTCCACGAACAAAAAATTGGGTAAAAAAATTTTTCCGTCCCTTCTCTAAATAAGAAATTGGATATGAAATTATCCTCATACCCTCTCCAAATGAAAAAAATTTCTGAAAATACCTGTCCCCGTGAGAATTTTTGTCATCCTTAATTCTGTAGGCATCCGCCTTTTTTTAATTTCAATTTTCAATTTTCTTGGAAGAAAAATTCGGGCCAAGTCAGGCCGAGAGGGCCGAAAAGTTTTAAAGGCCTAGACTTACCCAATTTCAAGGGCCTGCTTCTGTGTTTGGCAATGCCTATCCGGGCATTGCCAAACCTTACCCTCACTCTTGTGCCTGGATAGCAAGAATAGGCCCATGTTTGAGTCAAATTTTTAATGAACTTCATTTCTGTGCAGGACCAATTCAGGTGCATAATGAATATGATGTGATAATCTTTAAATTAAATTTTATTCAATATCTTCCTGCCAAAAAAGAAAGACGAAATTTATTTGCATTTAAAACCCATTTTAAAACCTCAGCCAGGAGGGGTTTAAGGCTTTGAAATTCCCAAAAGCCTAAACTCCAAAGCAAAAGCAGAAACGGAAGCGTAAGCAAAGCAAAAACAAATGCTTTCTCGCACTCTCACCACCAAAACGCTCCCATTTATCTTCAACGGTGTTGATTTAATTGCAGTTAATCCATGTCAGCCTCCACTGAAAGCTCTCTTCTCTACACACATTGTTGGGGACAAACCAGTTCTTGTAAGTCACTCACTCATTCACCCCATTTCTTTGTTTCGTTTCCATTTTCATTGTCATTACTAATTTATTATTTCAATTGAGCAGGTTCGTGATTTCATACACTCAGCTTTGTACCACCCCAAACATGGCTACTTCTCTGAGAGATCGAGGTCCGTTGGTGTGCTTGACGCTCCCATCAAGTTCAATCAGCTTCAAGGTGTGTGTATGTGTCTGGTGTGTGTGTGTTGCTTTTCCTTTTTAGAGTTTGTTTACTTCGTAATTTGTGATCTGGGTTTGGTAGAATTTATGTTTAAGTTTGAAATTTGATCGCATTACTGATGACTGTTCAATGAACCTTGTGGAAAGATAATGGGGTTTGCTTGTAATGATGAAAGAGCTTGACATATATAATGTTCAAAGTCTTTAGTGAAATTTTAGATGCCAAGTAAACATGGCATTTGGGAAGTACTTTCGCTGATATGCTTTCAAAGTTAAGTAGAAGCATGGCAGTCTCAAACATACCCTTAATATGTTAATCGGATTTCTATTGACTTCTATTGACTACTTATTAGTGTACTTTATTAAGAGTGGATATACATGCTGCTGAATTCATGGTTTCCCTGCTTAAGCTTAATATGTTAACTTAAATCTGGAAAAAAAAATTGAAATATTTGACCATACTGCTATTTCCTTTTGAAGTTGATTTATTATTCTAACTTTTATTATTCTAACTTTTGGTATTCTTTTAGGCAGGAAAGCTTATATGAAGCATGTGGATAAAATATATAAGCAGAGTGAAATATCATGGTTTACACCAGTGGAACTTTTCAAGGTAATCTCTCTTTCAATCTCTTTAAGATAAAAGAAAGAATGCATCTATCTAATATGCAAATCGTGCATCAAGAATTCAGTGTTTTATTTTATCTGCTAATCAAGAGTTAGGGAACTTTCGCTGTATCAAGTTTCTGAGCATACATGAAGTGGCGAGAAACTTCCTCGATTATGTTTCTGTACTGTCTGAACTTGTCTACCCATTTGTCCATGTGGAACTTTAGACATTTGGCTTGGTTTTAGATAGCTCTGGAACTAAGTAATTGGAGTCCTTACCATATGTTCCATCAACCACAATTTGAACCCATGATTGGTATTCTTTAATCATTACTATTATTATCATTTTTTTTCCATGCATTATGATAATCACAATTTTAATAAATTTTCCACCATGATCTTAATTATTCAATCAAGTTTCATTTGTAATAGCAGTGCTAAATTTTTTCATGCTGTATAATTATAATTTTTGCCTTCTAATTCTTTGGTGTTGTGAAACTTTCTTCCTTGTAGCCTTGGTATGCCCATGGGATTGCGGAGGCTATAATGCGCACTGCTAACCTTTCTGTCCCTCTAAAAGTATGTACCTTCTCTTTTTGGTAATGTCTTTAGAATTTACGCTACCCCGTGTTAAATTCTTGTGCTTTACTGTAATCTGAAATTTAAAATATAATTCACTCTTTTGTTCGTCATATTTTACAGTAAAATCTAAAGAAAAATTTATTTTCTGATCACTCTGTCTAATGAGAATTCATATTAGGATTTAAATTGATCAGTATCTAGGCTTTAAATCAAGACCTTATATTGTAAAACATATTGCTTTGTTTCATGAATGACTTTTGTTTGACTCAGCATGACAGTGTAGAAACCTTGCTGTCTTGAGCTAGGAATGAAGCTATAAAGAATTATGTTTTACATGTTGAGATACTTGCTTTGGAACTAGGGATTTCCTTTTGCCAAGCCAAAGCAGTAGAGGGGCACAAATAGTTTTTCTCTTGGGTCCGCTGGTATTTTGTAAAGAAAGTTGCACGTTTTCATCATTTACCTTTTATATTGTGTCAAATTCGTAGTTTTCTATTGTTGGAAGGGTCTCTGTGAGCTTTAGATCTCCTTGTTTGATTTGGTAATGAAGTCTTAAGTTCAAATTTTATCTATCTAATACATAACTGCACACATACCGACAGACGTGTATGCTTTCTTTTGAGAAAAAAAAAAGTTAAGTACTGACAGACGGTGTGTTAGGATTTATATTTTACTGTTGTAGAGGATTAGATGGCATTGCAAGAGTTTTGGAATGTCATATCTATATACTTTTACTGTCTGACTGGCTGCTTCCTTTCAATAAGGTATACTTCTCTGTAGCATATTTTGGTAATGTCTAAATGTAAAATCTCTTCTTATCCATTTCATTCATTACAAGTTTTTAGATGTATCTGAATTGTGTGATCTGAAAGTGTGAACAACTTAATTGTTCGTAGCACTTTTTAGATTTTATAGCGCTGTTAAGATTTTGCTACTTGAATGAACATATAGCTTTAAATCCAGAATACAAATTAATAGTTTAACAGTGCAGTATTATCTTTGGCAGATATCATCTCTATTGGTTCCAATTTTTTTACTAGAGCAGTCAGATATCTTTGTTCAATTCATTGAGTCTAATAATTTGCTCATGCTGTTTTATGTTTTATAATGTGCACTCAGATATATGAAATTGGTGGTGGATCAGGAACTTGTGCGAAGGGTGTGATGGATTACATAATGTTGAATGCACCTGAAAGAGTTTACAGCAATATGACTTACATGTAAGTTTATTGACTTCCATGAAGTAGTTTGGTCCCTTTGTCTTGTAACTCTGGTCAATGTAATTTCTACGATATAACAGTAATATCCATGAAGTAGACGTCACTTATTTGGGATTTTTTTCCCCCCTTTCTTGTTTGAATATGAAACTTGTTTTCTTGGAGCATAATATGTATGTATTTTTATAACAATATATGTGATTACATTACTTCTAATTGATACAGTTCTTGTGTGCCACTCTGATCCTATGATAGTGAAGTCTTCCATTTAAGTAGACCAGAACTTCTGATGAGTTTTTAACATGGATTGATGAAATGAAACATGAAATGAAAAATGAAAAGAAGGAACCCATATGAAAAGATGATTGATTTTGAAATAAGGTTATGTAATGAAAGGTATATGTAATTGTTTGCCGGTGTGTCCACTTCATGTCCATGTTCTGTGAGTGCCTAGATATTATTCTGTATTTATGCCACAGCATCCAGTGAGAGAGCACCTGTTGGAATCTAACATTTGAAGTAAGTCTCAATGTTCTTTTAATTCTTTTGCTTACTATTTCGTTTCTAAGAAAGCTGCTGCACACAGAACTCGTGCTCCACATTCATGCTGTTCTTTTGGTTTTGTCATTAATTGTCTTTCTTAATTCTTCTCTTCTCACTGAATTATGTTTGAAGTTCACTTGTTAGTTCTTTAACCTATTCTTCTTCCTCCACCTCCTTCTGTTGTTTCTGAGGAGTTCTGGTCTAATTATATTCTTATTTAAACGAGTATAGAAATTCATTACTTGTCTGATTGAGTTTTTATTTCCTTCCTTGTTAAAGCAGTTTACATGCTTTCCAAGTTCTGTTTTTGACAGTTATACATTTTTATGTTTGCTGTAGCTCAGTGGAAATCAGTCCCTCACTGGCCGAAATACAGAAAGAAACTGTTGGACAAGTTTCTAGTCACTCATCAAAGTTTAGGGTCGAATGTCGTGATGCTGCTGATCGGGCTGGATGGGGTATGTTGCCTTAGTATTTGTGCTAATTTTATTTTCCTTAATTTTTCTTAATGAGCAATCCTATCTTATACTTTTCTTTTAAAAAAAAATAGCAATACAATCTTATAAACATTTTGAGTATTAGTAATTGCAATAAGATTTGATCATTGTCTGAAGTCCCATCTCATGTTGCTGACAGAGGCAAGCCAACATGAGGTATGCTGGTGTCCAGACAAGCACACCCCCAAACCACTCCCATCCACCCCCACCGTCCATTCTTCTTCCCTCCACTGTATACTTGAAATGAGACAACAGTCTCTGCAATACATGAGAAGTTTTTATAGAAACGAACAAGAAGATCATTCAATAAACATAATTATATTCTTATTCAATTGTACTTATTGACCTTACTCTTCCAACCTTATACTACCATCTGCTGTGGACTTTATCAATATTGTCTGTTAAGTCATCCTGCCTGAAAACTGCTATTCGATTGCTGCATTTTTCTTTTTTTGTTTGTTTTTGTTTACTAAAAGCTGTTCTTTTATTCCTTATTCAAATAAACTGTTTTACTTTTAGTTTTTCATTGTCAATTTTTGATTTATTTCGTAGGTTGACATTTGAAGAGAAGGATCTAAGTTATTGTGTTTTATTTTCTGTAGCTTTGTTTGAGTTGCTCCAAGCATTCATATTGTGGTGGTTCCACCTTCACCAAATGTAGCCTTCAATATAGGGCTAGGGATTTGGGTGCTTCCCACCCCTTACTATTGGAATTATTCATTTAAAAAAATAGTAAAACAGAAACATAAAAAAAAAAAGCTATTTTTTGTTGCTTATCTATTGTTTCTTGGCTAGCTTCAGAAATTTTTGTTTCTCTTTGAATATGCAGCTAAATTGATGTGAGTTCTATTGGTTATTTTGCACAGGAAATGTTGTGCAACAACCATGTTGGGCGATTATGCTCGAGGTACAAGCCTTTTGGTTGCTTCTATTTTATCTACATAATAGAGTTTGCTAACCAGAGAAAGAAAATAAACTACACAATTATTCAAGGTCAACTGGATGTGCTGAAATTGTTTGCTTTGAAGGAAGAATTTTCATATTTGGACTAAATTGATGTGTGTTAAGCATGACTTTGTTATTTGAAATGAAGCAATATCATGTGGGCATACGAGGACCCAATTATCAAAACATGGAAGTTACTTAATATTTGTTTGTTATTTTACTATTGAAATTAGTCTAACATGATGCAGCTACGTCTAATACATCTACAATGCCACTTATTGAGTCCTGGCAACTATGGTTATTTAGCTATGTGATATGAAGCAATGAATTCCATGTGTGATTGCAACTGTTTTCGAGAAGAAAGTAAAATTAGTTAAAATGAGTTAAGAGAAAAAAATCAATATTTGCTCTAATCTTAGCCATTAAGGTAGCATTTACTTTTTGAATTGAATTGGAAATTTTGAGGAGTGGGAATCTTGGGATTGAGAGCATGGAGTGGAGTGAAGTAGATTGTTTACTCACACTAGAATGGGAGTGTAGAATATGAATCATAATCTCATTTATGTGTTTATTTTGTCTTGGATTAAGAGTGAATTTTTTCAAATTACAATTTTACCCTTACTTAAAGAATTGTGGTTCTTACTTACAAAGTGAATAAAAAAATATATTTCTAAAATAAACTATTTATTCTATTATTAATTTTAATCATATAAGTTAATAATAATTATTAATATTGTTGATTATGTAAATCACAAATTTTTTATTAACTTTAATTTTAATTATGTAAATTAAAAATTATTGATGAGAGTGACACGAAGGAAACATTATTGTTAATAACATAGTAGAAAATTAATATTTTCTTAGAATAAACTATTTATTATATTAATTATTAATATTAAATAAATATAATAATATGACATTTTTAAATAAAGATATTATATAGTAATATTATTAATTCTATGTGAATATAATAATATTATTTTTAAGTTTAAGTAATTGAACTTAGAATCAATGTAAGCTATTATTTTTAAATAATGTAACATTATTAAATAAAATGCTAAAAAGGGTGGGGGACCAAGAGTTGGCACGATAGGAAAGAGAAATGACTATAAGGAACCAACGATTCTCTCGTCTTAAACAACCTATATCCTCCACACTTAATCAGCATTTGACAGATTATCCAACCCCAAGCAATCTTAGTTATTGGTTAATATTATTTAAATAAATATAATATCAATATTTTTAAATAAATGTACCGTTATTTTATTTTACTAAATATAATTATGTTATATTTAAAGAGAATGGTAAAAAAGGAATAGGTGGGAGCGGGATTCCCACTCTACTCCCCCCCTTAAATAAGTATGTAAACACTGGAGTGAGAGGATTCTACACTTTCCATTCTCACTTCAGTAAGTAAATACACCCTAACAATATTCGTTGAGATGTTAAGAACTGTTGTTACTGTTTGCCTTGAATATGCATGAATTAACGTATATGCATACAACATGAATTATAGTTAAGGACATAAGATGATAATTTTAGTTGTTGTTTATGATATTTAGTTTCCTTTGCTACTAAAAAACTGATGATGTAATGTGTTAAATTGTTAACTTTTTCATGTATAGGGGTTGTATGACGTGCCCCTGTTGCATACTATAGAGAAAGTTATATTGATGAACATTTAAGGTTGTTTACCTGCAAGTTCATGCAGTTTGTTGATAAACATCTCTTAAGTTCTAGTTGATTAATTTTGTTCCGCAAACCTAATTTAGATATTAAATCCTTACAGGTGTTTGATAATCTTCCACATGATCTCATCTATTCAGAAAATCAAGTTTCCCCATGGATGGAAGTATGGGTTGAGAAGCAACACGATAGGTAGGTGCCATTGTGTTGGATGTATCCTTAATTACTTGGTTGCAATTTGCACTCAATGTTTCTTTGGGATCCACTACCATATAGCCGAGGTTTCAAATTTTGTGTTGAAATTTTCAAGTTAGGTTTTCAACTTTTTGTCAGTTTTAAGTTAAGATTTCAGCAATTATTTTTTTTAAAGGTTTGTGAAAGAGGTTGCAACTTTTGTGTTAGATAGCTGTATCATCACACGCATGTTACCTGTATCATGTTGTATTGATGTGCACCTTACCCTTAGTAGAGAATTGATTTCATAAGAAATCCAGTACCTCAGCTTCATGTAACCTAATTCTTTTTGAGTCTTGACTCCCTACAGTGATCTATTCTCTGGTTCTGTCTGTGCATATGTACATGCATTTCTATCAATTATCCTGATTTCAAGCATTTTTTATCCACCATATGAAAACATTTTCTCTTTAAAGAAAGGAAAGAAAGAGGGGAAAAAAGAGACAGGTCCTTTCAGTGAACATCCTATTTTTCTGTTATCCTTCCACTGCCAACATGTTTCTTATTTATATCATTGGCTTGTATTTTAGTATGTGGTGATTTAAAGGGGTGTCCCATGTCTGAACAAACTATTTTATATCAAGTTCCCAGTTCTTTTTTATTTTAATTTATTTGTGTAATATCCAATTTTATTTGAAGCTTAATAGAAATGTAGGTTTGATATAATACTCCTCATAATTCATCGATATTAGAACTAATGTTTCTACAGGTTGAATTTAGTGATAAGACTCATAGCTGACCCTTCTCTTTTCTCGATCTACAGAGAAACACTCACCGAGTTATATAAGCCGCTAGAAGACCCATTAATTACACGTTGCATTGAGATCATGGAATTTGATGAAAATCATAACACTCAAAGAAGTGGCATGTTGAAAAGCATTCGGTCAAAAGTCTTTCCAAAACCTCGAAGATGTTGGCTTCCGACTGGTTGTTTGGTAAGGAAATTGTTTAAATTCTTCTTTTGCTTTTGCTCTCTGTTTTCTTAATGCATATTTCAGAAATATTACAATCCCTTAATGTGCAGAAACTGCTTGAGGTTTTACATGATGCCCTACCAAAGATGTCTTTAATTGCTTCAGACTTTACCTTCCTGCCTGATGTGAAGGTACCTGGTGAAAGAGCTCCATTGGTTTCAACAAAAGTACGTTCTGTTCATACATGTGAAATCATTGTTGTTGTATTTGTACTTATGGTTGACTCTGTTTATCATATTTCCAATGCTTGCTTAGGCTGTCTGATAAAGTTATCATATAATGTGTTATGCTTGAATTAAAAGGAAATGCATTGACTTTGGAGTGAACTCTATTGGTTAAGTTTAACCTTTGTCATGACACCATCCAGTAATATTCCTCCAAACAATGTTTTTAAGATTGGATAATCTGGTTCCAGTTCACATCTAACATTCTAGCATGAAATTGTCTTCAAAGTCTTTGACTTCATTCACCTTAATTATGCAGAAAGATGGCAGCAGCACAGATTATGGCAATTATCTTGATGCAAAGGTGTGTGCTATTGCTAATCTTATCTCTTCTACTTGTATGTTGTGTTCACATAGTATTGCCATCAATGACCCAACTCTGCTAGCTACTAAAGTTCAGCCAACCAAACACATGCATGGATTATCATTGCGACTTATGGGGAATGAACATAGTAAGGTCACAGAAGTATAAAATCTCACTTTGTTGCTAACAAAATATCTTGTTTCTCAAGTCCAGTTGACAAATCAGTGCGCTTTAATGATTTTTTTCCCCTTTACTTGACAACTTGTGAAAGCTGAGGGTCAGAGAAGGATCTCTAAATCCTATAATGATTATGTTCGCCTTTAATTGCAGGGTGATGCTGATATTTTTTTCCCCACAGACTTTTTGCTTTTGGAACGTATGGACCATTACTGCTCTGGGTGGCTGAAAATGCAGAAAGATAAATCATCCAAGCAAGGGAAGAAGAGGCGAACACTTACAGTAAGTTTGTTTTCTAATAAAGTATTTTAATTTTTTCTTTTGTGATGACCGTTTAAATTAATGTCACAAGAACAAAATCTATCCTGTACTGGCTTGCCTGTCCGCTATAGTTATTGTTGAGATGAGATGATGATCTTTGTAAAGGAGGATAAGGTAAATCAAGTGAGAAACAACAACTGCACTTCAGCAGGATGTAACTCGTTGATATTCGAATGACAGTCCATGGTAGAATACCTAGTTCTAATTGAACGACAATCATATGGGTTCCATATTGTTGTAGTCTTGTGGAGGAGCATCTGGCTTTCCGAAAGTACTTGTGCTGTAAGATATTGATGAAACACATGCATTTCATAGCCAATACTTTCGAGAGGTATGGAAATTTGGCAATAATAACACTTGCCTAATTATTTTGAATATACTCTGCGCAGCTGGATACATCCTCATTCATGGAAGAGTTTGGTTTGCCCACAAAGACAAGAACAAAGGATGGATACAACCCCCTTCTCGATGACTTCAAGAACACTAAATTTTATCTTAGTGTTCCAACACATAATACTAAATAGACTAGTCAGACAGATGCCTGGGGTCGTTTTGTTCTGAAAATAACACCAGATTGAGATGAGATTTGTAACGGAGGTGGTTAATGTGTCTGTAGTCATCTGCACTGAAATGCTGGTGGATTTTACTATTAATGTACGAAGGCAATGGTTCTCCCAGATCGACACACATCACAGTTCCCAGATGCAATGCCCCGGATGAGAAGTGACCAAGCACAAGATAGAGACGGATTTTAAAAAAACAAATGATTTTTTTAATTCATTTTCGTTGAAAAATCAAAGATGAATTAAATGTTGCTGTTGCATACGTGGGTAATGAATCAATTAAAAGAATTGTTCTTCTTCAATGGAATCATTAGGAGACCTTGGAGAAGATATGCTGCAATACTTTATTCTTTTCTGAATAAAAAAAATGAGAACACTGGTTATTTTACAATTATCTTTAAAGAAAGATTTGTTTAAGAATTAAGAGTTAATATGGCTGCTTGTGAAGCCATCCTTCTCTATCAATGAAAGAAATGCTAGTCAAGTGGGCGAGTTCGGCAGAGCTCAGTTTCTTCTCCCACCTCACTCTACGGGAAGTGTCAGCTCCTCCTCCATAACACCCATGCTCTGCAAATGTTAGATGGTTCCTGTTCATTTAACCACGGTTCAGTTCATGTCCAATCATTATGAATAAGAGGAATTTGATTAAGTGACCCTTAAGAAGGTCTGTCGTGAGTTTTAAGACTATGCCTGAACTTATATAGAGCTCTAGTTAGAGACTTGTATAGCAAGACGAAACTTACAAACACAGTCGTCGGTCTCCTAAAAGATTGAAAGAAATAATTTATTAGAAGAGGGTATTTTTATCTTTTGATCAAGTGGGTCAAGATTCATGACATGACAAGGATTAAATAAAAGTCGTTCCCATCAGAATTTTGGTGGGAAATGGTCTAAATAATCATCCGTCTGATAGAATCATGTCATACAAGATAATGTTTTCCATGCAAAATGAAGACTTGTATATTAAAATGTGCAAGAAAACCATGCTAATGAGAAGCTTATATGCAAGACAGAAACTTACAAACACAGTTTTCTAATAGATTGAAAGGAATAATTTATTATAATAGGATTTTTTTTTATCTTTTTACAAAATACACGTCTAATAAAATCAAGTTCTGGTTAGATAATTCTAAAGTAAATGCATATGTGACAATTGAATTAGATGGACGAATAGATGAAGAATTTTTGTGGTTGGGATTCATTTGTAAGAAAACTTACTCATGGCCAATAGAATTCCAAGCTTCCCAACCCTTAGGATCCACAACATTGGTGAGATTGACACTGTAGAATAAAACCCTAGCATAGCCTCTCCATGGCCTTCCTAACAAAGTTGAGCCTGTTCCTATCACGATGCCTCCTTTGAACACAAACCCATTGGCATCATTAGGGTTTGTTCTTCCTTGTGCTGTTATGAAACCATGAAGCCCAGGCTGTAATGTTGATCCAACCACATTTATCACACAATTCTACATACAAAAATAAAATAAATCAACATCATATTTTATGTGACGTACATATGTAACACAGGGCAAGTGCAATATGATGTGACACTAAGTAGTCCAAAATTGTGCATCACATTTTGTTTGCTTAGGATTCATGCATTTAATTTGAGGGACATTTATAATGTCAAAAGAAAGCCATTTCCACCATCCAATATTTTTGTGGATTATTTCAAATGTTAATTTTAAATTATTCCTTTGGTGAATTAACTATCTTCAAATCGTCTCTTTTATTTTTAAAACTTTAATTATCTCCATTTTTGTTAAGACTTTAAAAAAAAAAATCATCAATCCACCCCATTTTTTTTTCTTATCTTTTGACTAAATATAAGAGTAATTTGAGGTATTCAAAAGTAAGAGATACCATTTGAAAATAGTCAATTTACGAGAGAAGTAATTCAAAATTTATCGCACTTCAAATGAATAGTCTAATTGGTCGGCCTCTAGAAGAAATTTCTTGTAGTAATAAACATTTTTTTCTTCTAGTGTTTCTTCCAATTTTTGAGTTTGAATGTAGTGGAGTCTATGGTAATTATAAATAAATAAATAAATAAAACATTTTGATTGGTCAAAAAAGAATCAAAATTAATTAATAAAGAGATTTACAGTTGAAAATGTGAAAGTGTAATATGAAATGATACTAAGTTAAAAATGAGTACGGCATTTTATATGTTTCGGATCTATTAATCGGAAACGTTTCTTTTCAAAATTTACTAAAAAATAATTATTCCCTTTAATCTCTTTATTAACATAATCAAGAATATATATATATATATATATATATATATATATATATTCTTGATTTTTTCAAATGTGAATGATGATGCAGACTTAATACACTTACACGAACCAAAATGCTAACTTGTGTATATATATGATAATTGATTTGAAATATAAATTGTCAAAATTGCCATGCATGTTGGTAGTTAAAATCATGTGAAATAATGTACCTCATATATCGATTGGCCGCCACCAAAGATAAAATCAACAGCACCCTCAATTGTACAACGATCAAAGTAGTGACGGCCTTGATCATCCCACAACGTGTCCTGCACGCCGGAGAAGCCGCACCGATAGAACGCCGTCTTGTCTCCGGCCACCATGGCGGCCACTGCCGGCATCCTCGGGTTCTTATTGTCACTACGTGGACTGTTGTATGAATTCTATATATATATATATATATATATATGCATATAATAAAATATATCAGTATGTTAATTATAATTCACACGATCAATGTCACTGATTGAAATTAGAGTCTTAAGAGGAAAAAGTAAATAACTCACCACAAAGCTCATGCTTTTGACAACAACATTATCAGCAAAAGAAGCAAAAGTAGGGCTGGCTGCGAGTGATTCATGATCATCCCATATAATCTGAGTCTCTCTCTTTCCCACTCCTTTAAGGATTATGAATGGCTTTTCATATGGGATTCTCACCTTCTCCCTATATACTTTCACATATATTCTTACAATTACATTCAACTATAATGTAGGAAAAATAATTTTGATATATATATATACCTATATATGCCAGCCTTGATGAAGATGCAAACCCAATTCTTGTTATTCGAAGGAATGTTATCAATTGCCGATTGAATGCTTGAAAAGTTTCCATGGCCTGAGTGATCAACAACTATTTGGCAAGAAGCTGCTCTGCTGCCAAGCTTGAAAAATGATTTTGCATTTGTTGTTCCCAAATGACAAGTAAAGAGAAGAACACATAAACAAAAAAGACAACGAGCAAATGGCATTTTTTGTTTGGTGCATGTGTATAAAAATGAGGAGAAAAAAATATTAAAAACAAAACCCTTTCAGAAGACTGAAACAGTAACTTTTATTATGTCCATTGCTGACTTTGTGTATTTAAAGAGAGAGAGATCATTTTAGGAGGGAAAGTGAAAAGTCAATCGTCTTTTTTATGGTAAAATATTGGAGCATCGGCTGTACAATCGGTTTAGTTAATTGCGTTTTAAAAATCTTACTATATGTGCTTTGATTTTTATGATTTTGTTCATATTGTTATTTGTTAAAACAAAAAAACAAAAAAAATCGAAAGTCTCAAGTGAACAATTTGAAAGGTTATAAAATTTTATATTTGAAATTTTTAAAAATATATATATATGGTAAATTCAATAAGGAATATCTTCAAATTTTCAGAATTTCCTTAAGAGAAATGTAGTGCATGGGAAGTAAGAAGATCTAAGCAATAAATGATATATTGACAAATAATTAAAATTATGTATACACACGTTTGTAATTATCCATAAGTACAGAAAAAAAGTACAGTTAATATAAAGTTTCTCTGGTGCTGTCCAACATTAAACATTTTACAAGTAATGGTAACTATCTCAAAATTTTATTCTAAAACTTTCAGCTTAAATTAAAAGACACTCATCTTATAAAATAATATAATTAAACCTTTGCATTCCATTTCGAGTGGTGGTTTTCTTGGATCATGCAGCTTAATCTCTCTTGTCAATACCAAATATTATGTATTATAAATATTTAATTTATTGATTTGATTTTGTGATGATAATAAATACCTTTCAACTGCCTCAACTGTTCACACATAAGGTGAAATAATTATCATGTCGTCACCATAAGAAGACATGGTCAAGTTTAGTTGGTGTGGGCGTGCGCGCGCGCTCACGTGTGCATATATATATATATATATAATGATAACGAAAAGTAAAATCTAGCTTAAATTTTAGGGATCCCCTAAAATTTACATGCATGTGAGAGGGTGCATGTAACTTAGCATTTGAGAGACTTATAAATGACATTCATTATTTATGTGAGAGAATTATAAGTTACATGCATGTAACTTAACATTAGCCTAAATTTTATTGCTCCATATGATTGTAATCTCAATTCAAATGTTGAGATAATGGTTCAATTTTCTTAATTCCGGGTTTAAAAATTGATACTTTACTGAGTAACGTTAGGATAGCGTGTAATTATTATTAGCTTTAATTCCAGAATGAACTTTTGGATCAAATAAAAACTTAAGATTCAATCCAATTGTTTACGGATTAGGTATGGAGCAAATAGTTTCCAACTCAATTTTGCCCACCCCTACTAAAAAAGCCACCACATCCGATAAGGTATTAACGTCTTCCTATGATGCAAATTCAAAAGCAGATCGAAATGCTAACACAATGGAAAGGCACAAATCAAACAGTCCTGTAGCCTGAAAACATATTAGATTTTGTAAACTCTTATAGGCCTCTAGAATGGAGTGAATTGCCATCATAATTGTGGTTGCATAATCTGTCCACAATTTACATGCAACCATGAGCAATCGTGAATGAGTACTTCAGAAACAGGCAGATTAAACTGCATCTTCAAAAAGAAGTTTAACATGGAACTCTAAATGCGTGTATCTCATGTACTCAGTAAAATATAAAACAGCCACTCAAGCAGTATAGGAAGGTAAAACAACTGCTTGACAAATTTTGACAAGCACTGATAGAGAAGCCAAAAGTGAAGAAAAATGTACATCACAAAGTAGCAAGACAGTACATAATCTCAGCTTTGTGACGAAATTGAGCAAATTGATAACCAAAATAACTAATTTCAACAAGTATGTTGCATACAGCATAACATCTACTTCAAAACTACCACAGTTAAACTATAATCCATCAATATCAAAATGGAAGACAAAATATAATGGGAACAAACTCTTCTCAGATGTAACATTTGGAAAACAAACTCTTTACGAATCATCATCATCAATACTTGATGGGAGCAATGATTTCTAGCTGGGGACCAAGCCTCTCCTCGGCAGCCTTCTCAGCTTTGACCCTCAATTTAGCCAACTGCTTCCTCCTCTCATAAGCTACCTGGGCCCTCTCCTTTCTCTTCTTCTCGAGCTCCTACAAGGAACAGCATGACAGAAAGTCAGAAATCGCAAGAATCAGATATCATGAAAACGCAATAGTCCATGAAATACCCAAAGCTTGAATAATGAGGCAGTCCCAAATAAATATTAACAGCATCACCCGTCCAAAATCCAACAAGTCTAACAAAGTGATTACTAAAAAAGCAAGTGCAATTGAAAGCATCACGGAACAAGCAATGCAAATAGTTAATACTCGTGACAACCTTGGGTTGCATCCATAGGCTGCAAATGTTGAGATTTAGAATTCACAACACACATTAATGAGCTCATGCCATAAGAAACTTCTATTGTTCTTACCTCAACTAACTAAAACTATAGAGCTAAAAGATAATACATGAAGGTGATGTTTCTGTAGCTGGACTTTGAGTCATTATCCAACGTTTTACCCTTTCCTAAGCTAACCAAGAAGGGAAACAGAAAACTAGAATTGACACAGACAAACAAAAAGCATGCCTGAATATTTAACCAGAGCACCGTACAAACCACGCAATTAAGAATACAACAAAAGAAAAAACAATGTTATTAACAAATTATTGAGCATCAAATTGCATTGCCTCATAATATTACAAGAAGCAACCTCATATTAACAAGTCAAGTTCTATTATAATCGTAATGGAGGTGTTGATTATGTCTAATTGAATAAGATTTGTTAAATTCACATGTCAAATCTCAAACTCGACTATCAACAAAAGGAACTTGACATAATCTGCCCAACCCATTCAACAAATGAACCATATAAGCCCAACACTATTTCAGAGCCAATGTTATCCATTTATCTCACTTACCCAATCTTGCATTACTTTGATAAAAATCCAGCATATGATGAAATGTTAAAAAGACAAACATAAAAACCATACAGATAATCTTTGAAGATATTTAAAAGAATGGAATACATAAATTATAATATTATTTGAGTTTTTTTACAACAAGAAGTTAAATAGACCAACACAGATAGCATTGTATACAACTCAACATGGAACAATTAGTTAATAAGATCAAAAACAGTTCAATTGTATTAGTCAAATAAGGAAGGAATGGTCATTAATACAATTTTCAGTTTATTATGGAAAAAAAGAAATAGGGGAAGAATGGTCCAAACAATACAAACTCCAATAAGTTTAGCATTGTGTTGTCTGCGACAAAGTCTCAGCCTTGTACAAGGCATGTATAGAACTGATCAAAAAGGGCAATATAGCATACTTCAATCGGTCAAAAAAACATGAAAGAGACATTGTGGCAAGCACTCACCTTAATGGTATCATAATAGTTCCATCCTACTTCAGATGAAAGCCTGCCCAACAAGCAGTACTTGTGTCCTTTTTGAAGCCTCAAGACCCTAGCATTCAAATAACCCAAAAAAATGCACACAGTCAACAGGGATCTAACTCAAAGAGAGACATATGGGTTGAAATAAAAATCCAAGACGAACTAAAGTAACAAAAACTTACTTGAGAGCATCAGGAATGACCATCCTCTTT
Source organism: Citrus medica (assembly GCA_002013955.2). Classification (NCBI taxonomy): domain Eukaryota; kingdom Viridiplantae; phylum Streptophyta; class Magnoliopsida; order Sapindales; family Rutaceae; genus Citrus; species Citrus medica. The sequence goes on along the minus strand of MKYO02030512.1, from coordinate 1,120,954 downwards.
GTCTTGTCATATGGAGCAGGAACTCCTTCATAAGCCTTCAAACGAGCAAGGGCTGCAGCTCCACGCTTAGTCTTGTGGGGAATCATCCTACATGGAAGAACCAAACAGCTTTCATTACCACATATACGTAAAACAAATAACCAACTTTTATGGGGAAAAAAAACTAAAAACTAAAAACTAAAATAAAGGAACGCACACAAAGTTTGCACTCCAGTAATTAGCAAATAAATACCTTAAAAGCAGGTTACCTCATTAAGCTTATATTTGTATTGCATCTAAAACTAGTCACAAAATCAGGTTTTTCTCATTCTTTTGGATACAATGTACCAAGAAGATTGTAGAAGCCAAACACAATCCCAATTTAAAAGGCTGGAACAAAAAATATGGCTTCAACCTTAGCAACAAAGAATCTCATCATACACTGAAAATGACATTCCAGCCACAAAACAATGTATTCATACACTCTCAGTAGCCACGTGAAAAAGTACACATTATTTCTAATGAGAAGCTCAATCAAATTTTTTAATCCAACATGCATAAAACAATCAGATAGAGATCTACACATTTTCAATCGATAGACAAAAAGATAACATTCAAATATGAAAATTAATATATTTCTAAGATCAATGAAAAGAAAAACAGAAAAATTTGCCTAATCTAAACTAATTTCAACAAACCCACAAACGCATTTGCATACTAAATCAGAAAATCCAATTTTTACACTAAAATGGAATCAGACATCAAAAAATAAAAGAATCCAGAAACAAAAACATAACATACCCACGGATGGTACGCCAAAGGATCTTAGCGGGAGCTCGAAAATGGATGGGACCATGAGAAGGCTTAGTGTTCATCCTCTTTCTCAAGAACCTCATGTACTTCATCTTCTGCCTAACAAGCCCACCTGAGATACAAATTTCCTCGCACCGGACGACGACGACCTTCTGGCCGTTCAAGAGCTCCTTGGCCAAAACGGAGGCAAGACGGCCGAGCATGTGGTGCCTGGCGTCCACCACCACTCTTTTCGCGCAGATCCCTGAACCTGACACCATATTCGTGCAAACGGCGCGCTCACTGGAGTGGTGAAGTGAAAAATGAGAAACGAAAAAGGGGGTGATAGGGTTTTTGGACTAGGGTTAATAATGTAGTGTGTGTGGGTTTTTGGAGAGCTCTGTTATTTTGGACGGTCCAGATGTAATTCTGGAGGATGATCATATGGGATCATAGCATCCGGATCCCTGATTTCTTATTTGTTATCAAATGAGCATTTATGTTTCCATTTATTTCAACTAAGTCCCTCCCTAGTCCCTACTCTGTGGTCTCTTCCATGCATTGTCATCCAAATTATCCTTATTATGCTAGATTTTTTTTAAAGTATAGATGTGTATATAAACTCTATTATGATATGATAAACTCTATATTTTTTGCACATCGCACCAAGTTACAATTTTTTTTTTTAACGTGAAGTGCCTGTCGCACTAAATTTTTACGATAGGTGTCTGTCGCACCAACATACAATCGTATTAAAACTCTTTTGTCTAACGAAATTAAGTTGACTCTATTTGACTTTGTTAGAATGGTGTCGAGTTGGTGTTGGATTCAGATGGATTCGGTTGTATTTGATCGGAGTTTAATTTTACCGTTCACTATCATCGTTTGTCGGTGATGATTCAAGAGTGTAAGGTTGTATTTGGGTTGATAAAGAGAGAAAAAAAAATTGCATTTGATTTGATAGATAATGATAATTTAGGGAAGAAATCTTGTGTTTGACTAATTATGATAGGAAAAATTTTAATGGGCCAATTATAAAAATTATAAAAAAATTTAGGTCATTTTTATAAATTTTCCAATGAAAAACTGAAATGAATTCTTAACATATAGCTAACCATTTGTCATTACATGTGAACAGTTTCTTTGACCTCGAACAGCACAAAATGTTGATAATTTTTCCTCAACTTGCTATAAGTTAAGTCTTTCGATTCTCCGAAAAAATGAAAATTAAGAAAAACAAAATGTTCCAGTCTGGGCAAAATTGTGGAACTGCTTTCTGAGAGCTAGCCATGGCTGAAACTTCATCATCCCCTGCTCAAGTAGAATTAGCATCAAAAACTGTCCAAGAACTCATCACCGGCGGCAAAGAATTGCCAGAAAGATACATCTATAAAGGAAGTGATGCTAGAAGTCTTGACGCTTCTCTGCCGCTCATGGACATTCCAATTGTTGATATTGGTCTCTTGACATCTCCATCATCCAGCAGCACACAAGAACTTGAGAAACTTCGCTCAGCTCTCAGCTTCTGGGGCTGTTTCCAGGTCAGGTTTAATTTTGCCACTTTTTTCTTGAATAATTTTGCAATAAAATTTATTTTGCATACTTGATTCGGATATTGTAAACATGTTGAGATCTTGGAAAACTTGATTTGCTCATATATATACATATATATACTTTTAATTTTGGAGGTTTAGGCAATCAATTATCATGGAATAGAACCTGAATTTTTGGACAAAATGAGCGAAGTTGGCAAGCAGTTCTTTGATTTTCCTCCGGAAACGAAACAGAAATATTTCAGGGAAGATGGTAGCACTGAAGGGTATGGGAGTGACATTATTATTGCGGAGGAGCAAACACTGGATTGGACTGATCGATTGCTTCTCACAACAAATCCAAAAGATCAGAGACAGCTCAAATTCTGGCCAGAAATTCCTGAATCTTTTAGGTAATTTCATTGTGATGCCTGGAAGCTCATACAGTTCTATTTGAATGAAAACAGAAACAACTTGCATTTTAGAAGCACTATATGAATGAATATACCAAAGGCAAAGGGAGCCTTAATTTGGTTTGTTGTTGTTATATTTGCTTCAGGGAAACATTACATGAATACACAACAGAGTTAGAAAAATTAAATGAAATTCTGCTCAAGGCCATGGCAAGGTGTTTAAATTTGGAAGAGAATTGTTTTCTGGACATGTATGGAGAAAAGGAAAACGCAACAATGATTGCGAGATTCAACTTCTATCCTCCATGTCCAAGGCCTGACTTGGTTATTGGCGTTAAGCCTCACGCAGATGCATCAGCATTTACTTATCTCTTGCAAGACAAGCAAGTGGAAGGCCTCCAATTCCTGAAAGACAGTCAATGGTATAGAGTTCCTCTCAATCCAGAAGCTCTTGTTATTAATGCTGGCGATTATGCAGAGGTAATTGCTAATATTAGCTGCTAATATTCAGTGCTTTTGCTATTTTTTTTTTCTTTTGTTTTGAAGTAAAGAAAGCGTGACCTCAAGTTATAATGCAGATAATGAGTAATGGAATATTCAAAAGTCCAGTACATAGAGCGGTGACAAATTCAGAAAGGAAAAGAATGTCTCTGGCCGTGTTTTGTATTCCGAATCCAGATAGAGAGATTGAACCAGTGAATGGAGTGGTGAATGAAGCAAGGCCAAGATTGTACAAGAAAGTGAAAGATTATGTTAGCTTGTATTTTGAGTACTACCAGCGAGGAAGGAGACCAATTGAAGCAGCAATCATTTAGTTCAATTTTGAATCCTCCAGAAACATCAATACTACAACTTGAAGAAATTGTAAAACTTGCTTCCTAGAGTTATATTCAGGAGTACAGATTACAAAATAGCAAATCTTAATTCTCAAAGCGACTCTTTTCAAGTAGGGCTTTGAGAACGAAAGGGCTTATAACATTGCCAATGAGTAAGCTATCAACTTGGCAAGACTGATTTTGTAAGGAAACATCTTTGCTAGCTTTGTGCTTTGCAGAACGATTTTGAAGATTTCAAAATGAGCGAAGAGCAGGTCGAAGAGTTTAATAAAAATGAAAAGTTTTTGTAATTGCTAAATTAAGAAACAAACAAATAAATCCTAAGCATCCAAAGTAGCAAAGAAGGATGTGCAGCAAACAAGCTATGAGAATATATTTTAGAACGCAAATATAGTTGGTGGGACTATTTACATTTTAAAAATTTGCACTTTAAAAATTACTCTATTACACTTTATTTTTATAAATTTTTATATTACTAAAATACCATAATAAAATAAATTGTTAAGGACAAATTATGTAATTAATAAAATTAAATTTAACACTCATTCATTTAAAAATTCAGTTAAATAATAAAATAAACATAAAACTTAATTTTGATTAATTTTCTTATTTCATTAACTATTTTAAGTCCTTAAGTTTACAACTTTCAACGACTCCCGAGTAGGGATGGCAAATTTTTCCGGACTCGGCCCGGACCCGAACAAATCCGGATTATCCGGTACGGGTTCAACCCGCACCAGATGCATTAACAATGCGGATCTGGGTTGTAATTTTTCAAATCCGGATACATTCCGGGTCGGGTCCGGGTTTAGGTGAACCCGAATTTTCGGAACCCGGACCCGGACTACCATTTGTTTATTTATTAATTTTTATTACTAACTAAAAAATATATAAGCATTAAACAATAAATTGGGCAAGAAAAAAAAATAAAAGCAAACAAGACAAACCCGTAAAACCCTAAAGCAAAACAAAACAAAACAATTACACCAGCCGCCACCTTGTTGAGGGGAGGGGGGAACATAAGCAAAACAAAACAATCCCTCAATCTTTATCAGTTCATCTCTCAATCTTCATCTCCATCTCTCAATCTTCATCTCACTCATCCCCAGTGGCCACCTCAAACCTCATCTCCCTCATCCCTAGCGACTGCCACCTCAATCTTCGTCTTCTTCATCCCCAACGACCGAGTTCATCAATACATCATCAATTAAATCATCTCAATTCATCATCCATTATTATCAAAAACCCAGCTCCACCATCGTCAAATTCGGTCTCATCTCTCTCCAAAGAGCAAGCTTTGCTGCTAGTTGTTAACCCCTTCTCGCCGGCAATCATATTTTTCACTGGCCCATCACCGCCTTAGCTGCGACCTGAAATTTTCTTTCGTTTCTCTGTATTTCTCTTTTAATTTTTTGCTTTTGCTTAATTTCGGTAATTATTAATTTTTTTTTCTTGTTGTTAATAGCCAAACGCAGCATCTTAGCACATAATATCCATATAATTGTAAATTTTATTATTGAAGTAAGCAAATTTGGTTGTGATCCCATGAATTCCTCCTATTGTTTTTTGCTTCTGTAATTCCAAAGAACCAAAAAGTGGCAAGTATTAAATCTATCTTCATCCAACTACCGGGTTTGAAACCCGCAATCCGGAAATCCGGATTTTTTCGGGTTAAACCCGGACCGGACTCGGAGTGAAATAATCCGGGTTTATATCCGGGTCCGGGAGCGTAAATTGTCATCCGAATCCGGAACTAGAAACATTAAACCCGGACTCGGACCCGAATTTTGCCATCCCTACTCCCGAGTGATATCGTTAATGACTTTATATCCTAAATAATGAAACTTTACTTAAAATCGGTAATGAATTAGATCGAATAGCTGCAAGTTGTCTTCCATTATTGGTTGCAATTATGGTCTCGATCTGATGAAGAAACTAGAAAGGGAGGGCAACGACAAACTGTGTAATCTCCAATTGATATGAGAATATGGTAATTGATGTCAAATAAGTTTATTTACTGTTAATCAGTTGCTTTTTCAGTAGATTTAAGAAGGAATTACATTGAGGACTGTTTTGACATTTTCAAGAATGTGTTGAGCAAAAACTTATTTTTAAAATTTATTATTGAGTGGTTTGAGTAATAAAGTATTTAAAGTACGTTTTAGAATGGAAATAGTCTCATCCACTCACTAATTGATTAATTGTCAACATGGAAATATGAAATGAGCATTAACTGAAAAAAAAAAAAGCGCTGATATTTACATGAAAAAAAGATAAAATATTGATAAAAACGACCACAAATTCAAGCGGATTTACTCACAGCATGGATTGCACATGGATCCAATATATGAGAGGAGAAAATTTACAAATAAACTAAAAATTTACAATAAAAACAAAAGTTTTATTAGGATTGATAAAAAGGTCTAGGCTAATTTGGCCCAAGCTATGGGCTTTTGGCCTGAATCTCCACATAGGCCCTAAATATGGGGTCAAAAATTTTAAAGCTCACTGTGAATGAGCGTTCATGGAAAGGTCTAAATTTTATAATTTATAAATAAAAATAAAATTAAAAAGGAAAAAATAACCAAATTCAAGTGATTGAATCTATGGTTTATTACGTTACGTTGTTAGCATTTTGCATATTAGACTATTTATCTATTTTGTTTTGGATAATCATCTTTAATTATCTTTAATTTAAGTTTTTTTTTACTTATAACTTTATTTAAAAATAATAATAAAAGTCCAAACCTAACCCAAGGGTCCAACCTAGACGGGCTTTGAAAGGGTCTACGCTTGTCACCAATAATTTGGGCTTGAAAAATCTCGACTCAAGCTTGCAATTTGTCATCTCTAAGTTCTATATACAATGTGTCCCACTTAATTTCTTGACTTTTCAAATAAGTTTTTCTTTAAAGTTCATATATATGTCTAACTGTAATCCTTAAAATGAATTAAGATTCTTTCACAATCTAATTTCGTCAAGAGCAAAATTCACCCAAGTGATCGATGGTTAATAAATTAAAATTATTAAATACAAAAGTAGTTAAATTAAAAGTATATTCTAATCCCGTTAAAGATATGTTAAATAAGAGTAAAGGTCTAGTCTAAGGTTCATCACACTCACATCACATTGAGCCTTTAGGAATAATTGTAGGTTCAGAGAGCTTTATTGATTACATTGATAGCTTAAGATGTATCCCAAGCTTATAAATATCGATTACCTTAATACTTCAAGATGTATTCCAAGCTTGTAGATGACTCTCATACTATTTCTATGTGTCGTAAGTCGATTGCGCTGGTTACCTCGCATGCATAGTGCGCCTCTTCGGCTTTTAAAATTTTAGTTGAGCTATTGACACCCCCTTAAGATACTCTTAAAATTATTTTTGATTGTTTATAAATTGACCCTTGATAAAAATTATTACACCTAAAAACGTACAAGTGAAAAATGACAAATACTTTGCACCCTACAAGTTCGTTTTGAGTTTGAAATATTATCAATAATTTCATCATTTTATTGTAAAATTAATATTATATCACCAAATCTTTAGGCTGCATTAATGTTTGATTTTTTCACAGGGTGCTAGTGGGAAGAATTACAGTATGCTTATTAAATCTAAATTTATCGTGAATTAGCAAAACATATAAATGTATTTCACCAACAACCGTATAATGCTTGTAGTTGTGCTAGAAGTCTTAATAATTTTATGTTAATCTTTACATGCGTATATATTTTACATACTATCTTTTGGGGTTAATGCAACATTAAACAATACTGCAATTAGGATCATTCAGAAAGAAATCCAGTTAAAGAGTAAATTTGTGTTTTGTTTAATATTTTAATGGGGAATATTAAGAATAGGGGTTTTAAGATATATTTAAGAGGATGCAAACCGTCCAACTTTTAAATTTTAAGAGATATTATCATTTTTTTACCACAATTTTTTTGATACATTAAGTCAGTAACAAGGTATTTTACCATCAAATATTTACACTGTTAGCACTTTACCACCATTTCAAAAATAAGTTAATATTTAACATAATATGAGTTAAAAATTTGATTTTATCCCTGGAAGTAAAAGACAATTTTACCATTTGAAAAGAAATATATAACAAAAGATAAAATTACAAAATTAGCCTAGAAAGTAGCCGTTAGGTTTAAACACGACAATTTTTTTTGCATATAAAAGCCTGTTGCTGCTGCCTCCCTAAGCTATTTCAACACCACTACACCAGCCAAATCATTGTAACACTAGCAATCCCATTTGAAACACCAGCAACAGTAAGCCAAATTCTCAAATTTTAACACTTTATCATTCAAAAACACCAAAATAAGCCATTGAAAACATTTCAACACCAGCAACCCCAAGCCATTTCAACACCAACCCCATTTCAAACACCACCAATCCCATTTCAAAATGAAAGAAAATGGCAAGCCAAATACTCAAAATTTTAACACTTGATTGTTCAAAAACAGCAACAACAAGCCACTGCAAGCACTGTAATTCATTCAAGCACAAAATATTCACCTCTTTCAATCTTCATTCAAAACCAAACATACTTTCAGCTTTCACACATATAAATTCAAACAAAATAATGGCCTCTGGTAGTAACTTAAGTGTTAATTTTAGCGGTCGAGTTAAGAAACCTACAAAAGTTACCTACTACCTTGAATACTACAATTGTGGAGCTCAGGCATGTGCTATAGTATCTACTATATTGAAAAGTCCTAACAAAATATTTTGGATATGTAGGCTTAAAAAGTATAACTTTTGGGAATTTGCGACAAAATAAGATGTATAAATGTGTAACATCACATTTAGTCATGGCATGAACCTAAATGAAGTTATAATGAAGATGAATGAAATGGTACAATGCATTAAAGGGATCTAAAATTGGACATAATTGTTATTTATGATTTTGTGGTAGGCTTATTTATGATAAAGTAATATAATAGATGCGACAAAATATTGTAGCAATCGATCATTGTAGTTTAAGATGTAATGAAAATGTCTATCACAATACTATCGGTTTTTGCATTCAAATGCCTATTGTAATACTATCAATTTATGCATTCAAAAAACATAATAGCCTAATGCACTGATAACAGTTGGTGCATTTAAAAAACATAATAGCAAATCAATACACTAATAATAATTTATGCATTCAAAAAATAAAATAGCAACTTAATGCACTAATAACAGTTTGTGCATAATGTGATACAACTCAAAAGTATTTAATTTACTCCCAAGTATAAGAATGTCTAGTTATAATACAACCCCGTCAGTCTGGAGTCGATCCACAAAGAAAATATTTAATTTATTAATTTTTAAGAACTAAAAATATAATTTAAATACACACTATTTAATTTAAGTGAAACTATAGAAATAAATTAGTAAGGGTTATGGATCCACTCTTAGTAGCAAATATAATTTAATAATTTTTTTTATCATTTTTATTTACAAAAAAGTTAACTGCAAAAATTATCTTTATTTTCTAATTAATTATGTTATGGATTAAGTACTTAATGTGTCAAAATTCAATTTATTTGCAATAAGTCAAAATATTATTTTACCATACTTTATATTAAGATATTACGAATTTATTGTGCTAAACTCTATTGTTTTTTTACAATAAATCAAATTTCAAAATATAAAATACGGATAAAATTAAATAATAAAATAATTTATTTTATATAATGAAAATAAAAATTGATTAGATCGTATTTTTCTACTAAGAGTTTTCCCTTACCTTAACTACTATTATTTAGCTAAGCATAATTGGAATAAGAACAATTACTAAAAATAAATTACACATATTAAAAAATAAAATAACTAAAATTGAAAATAAAACAAAATTTATTTATGAAAAATAATTTTATAAAATATTAAAACGAGTACTTAGGATAGATGAGGAGAAGAATCTAGAGAGAAAAGGGTAAAGAAAGGTGTAGAAAAAGGTATTTGAATACATAATTTCAGGCCCTATATGTAGAAAAATTCATTTATGATTCAGTGTTCTGCAGAACATTATAAACTTTATGCAGGCGCTCCACACAACCATTAGATCAAAGAGGTCAAACTTTAAAAGTCAATAAGAGACGTGGCATCATGAAACGTCCGATTCAATCAAAGAATGGTTGAGAATTGGTGGGTTAACAGGTGGATTGGGTCAACTCAATTACAAAAGGCGAATATCCTAAACGATAATTACCAAACTTTTTCCACATGGCACAATTGTGGCCATTGAATTATAAATAGTTGTGATTTGGTCAAAGTGAAGTCATGGATGCGATGTGTGCGTGCCTATTAGAAGCTCATTTCAGTATCTAATCAGCATTCGATCAACTATGAAAGTCAACAATTTGTACAGTAACTTACTATAACTTAGCACATTGGATTTCAAGCCATTAAACATACTTTTTTAATACATTTTAAGCTCAATTTCAAGCTAGTCTTTAACTCATCTTGATATTTTTAGACCTTTGAAATTAAAATTTGATATCTATTTATCTGTTTAAAGTCTCGAATTGCATGAACAATTGTTATTTTACATATTAAACATATAAAAATATACAAAATTAAATATGTAAAAACATAATTCATAATTCATAATATATTACATAAATGCAAATATAAATTATAATAAAAACTCAAAATAACATTTTCACCTCTTAGTAAACATACAATTTGTAACATTAATCATAAATCATAATGCACTAATAGCATTTTGTGCATTCCAAATACATAATATCCTAGTGCTAACCATCTACGATCTGTGAAACTTTTGAGCCTTGAGTTGGATTTGGATAAAAATTATCAGCTTTATATTGGCCTGCATGAAAAAAATATAACTTCACTATCTAAGATAAGTATTAGCTAAGACAAGCATTAGCTATTTCCATAAATCAAACATTGATATGAAATAGTACCTCTTTTACCTTTATTTGTTGTTCCTCTACTACATCCTCTTCCTCTCTTACCTCGTCGGCCACTATTACCTTTTCTTCATTAATTAATAGTAAATCTCTCTTTTGGACCGCCTACAGTCTATTTAAATTGAAATATATAAATATAAAGGAATTATCAATAACAATAAAATACTAAAAGTTATTCTATACTGAAATAAGAATTTACCATTTGTTTTGACCTCTCAAAGTACTTGCTCGATTGGAACTTTCTTCCGATTCGCTAACAACTTATTTAAAATTACATAGATAACAATAAAGAATTAAGCTCAACACATGCAAAAGTAATTAATACAGTAAGTATAATATATTGAAATATGATTATGAGCTTTTATTTCTTTTGCTATCGATGGCCTTAATGCACATTTCTTGACATCGTGATTCATCTCATCATAAAAGGAGCAATAGACATTATTTCATTGGCTTAGTAGCTGCCCTCTTCCTTGATTTCTTTAATCTTTCAACCTTCTTAATAATCTAATATGGAGAAAGTTTTGGCCTTAAAAGGGTCCCTTGTAACCTTACCATGAATTGGCTTACATATTATTGCATAAATGTTCAAACGTGCCTGTTTGGTGAACTATTTTGGTAGGTAGTCTTTTGTCATGTGTCTTGCATGACACAACCATAGCATGAACACAAGGGAGTCTAGTTCCCAATGGCCACAATCATAGGATCTGCTCATTAGATCAAAATAAACCTCTTTGATGGATAATAACTCTTTTCTTTAACTTGAAAGAAATTGAATAATAATTAAAAGAAGCACATATAGAGAAAAATTAATTATAATAAAAATAAACTAGGTTTATACTTGGAAGTGAAGATTCCTAGAAGCCAATACATTTACCTTGCTTTCTACCTCAAAAGCATCATCCAATTCGTTTTTCACTTGATTTGGAATGTTGGTCCAAGAATGTACTTTTTTCTTCTCTTTGTAAATAATGTCATAAACATGCATCTGATCTTTTCAAACATGGTTAGACAAGGTTTCTCTATGTAGGGTAAAATCTAATTGTTGAAGCACTCTGAAGTGTTGTTACTTGTACAATCCACTTTACAGTTCTTGTGATACTTATGGCTTGACCAAGTGAACCCAACAAGTTCTATCTCCAAATACTGCCATGCCTCTAACTTTGCTTTTTTGAGCTTTTCCATGGCAGTTGCTTAATCATACTTTTTAGTGTATGGATAGCCTCCAAAATAGATTCTTCAAACTTATGCCAAGATATCTTTTACATATGTTAGCATATTCATGTCTACCACATGGATTATGATAAGCAATAGGCCATGTGATTCAATTGCTCTCAACAAACCCTTCTGTCTATTAGTGCAAAAGTGAATATAATCTGATACATTATCAAAATATGATTGCAAAATTTCTAAAAACCATGTCTAGATTTTAGTCTTCTTTATCTAACACACTATTAATGTTAATAGGACCATTTTATTATAAGCATCTATACCCATAACAATTGATAAAACTCAATTCTATTTTAATTTCAAATGACATTCGTCCAACCTAATGTATGGCCATTGTTAAATGCATTTCTTTGAACTCGAAATGACATAAAGAATCTCTGAAATAGAACTTTATCAAGCCTGGTTTCTATATTGCAAAAACACTTTAAAATTGCACCATGATTATATTTATGAATCACTGCAACATACTGAAATAGATTTTCTTAGCCTTTTGTATGATATTTATGAATGTTGTACTTGCCTCTCTCTAACCTTATACAGTCTCAAATTCATTATCCTCAAACAAAAGGTCTCTTGTTTAAACTTGTAAGGAACAAAAATCGTCACATAAGGATTCACAATAACTTTGCTTTTATTTTTTCCGCTATCTATTTACTAGTCACATTCATTAACTTTTTGATCAGTCTGCAATCATGCTTCTTCTGGAGTTGTTTGATTATAAATCCACCTTTACCTCTTATTGTACCTCCCACCACATACATAAACAAGCATCAATCTTGCATTTGTTATAAAATCTCTTAGGCTCATTGTACATCTTTGTAATTTTAAAGTTTTTTTTTCCACTATCACTTCACCGAGCGCATTTCTGAAGTGGTCAATATCATCAAATACATCTCCTAACCTCAACCCATGCTTATCATTAGGCTTGTGCTTATATGTATGCACTTTAGTATAATCCTTCAGTTTAATAGTGCCTAGATCATAATCTGACAATTCCGGATCTATGTCAATTGTTTCATCATCATAACTAAATCCTGCATCATGTAGAACTTTTGCATCCTTAGCTATGTTTTTGTCATTTATTAAATTACCATCAATAGCAAATTCCTTGTCAAATCTGACAAAGCAGTCATCATCATTCATCAATCTCATGCATAACATTCTCATTCCCAATAGCTTATGGTCTATAATGCCTTCAGTCCTAGATGTACTTCATTATCATCAATCTTGTCCCTATCATTCTCATTGAGGTTTATTTGTGGTGCATGTATGGCTCCAGTCCTAGGTGTAGTTTATTTCCTCTATCATTCACCTATGCCATTTGATGCATAGATAGTTGAAGTCTTAAGTTTTGTATCATGGCTTGTAACACTACTCCAATGGGTAAATTAGGATCTACGGTTAGCAACACGGTGACTTCAAACACTGTCACTTCCAATAAGTCACGTACAGTAAACTAAGTCTATAAGACTGCATCAGAATCGACTATAAATACCATTTGCTTGCTCTTTACATTGGTGATAAATAACTACTTACTTTGAGGAGCAATCAACCTATCTTCATTTGTAATCTTCACCGTTTCATTCTTCATCTTTAGTAGTGAGTATTCACCATGTTCAACTAATCCTTTATGATGTCTTTCGTCTTTGTGGATTATATGTAGTTGTATTAGTTACATGATCTACAAAATAAAAAATTAAGAAAAATTATCACAATTGGTACATAAGCAATAATATAGTTCACAACTTAACTAAAAAAAAAACATGGCTTCATACTTTGCATAACAAACACAAAACTCAAATTCACATCAGCAAACAATTAAAAAGAATAATAAAAAATTAAAAAGGAAAATTATAGGATCTTAAAGTTTTTAATATTAAACCTTGAGAATTACGACAAATAGTACAAAATTACTAAACCTCTATTTTCAACACAATTACTAAACCTCAATTTTCATCATCAAACCTTCAGAATTATGGCAAACAACAAAAAATTGAAATTAATAAAAAATAATGAATGTTAACCAAAATTATGGCAAACAATAGAAATTACAGCAAACAAAAAACAACACAGTTAGTAAAAAATATTGTTGTAAAATTAAAATCCTAGTCTATTAAATTCAAGCATTAATCACAACTCAAAACAATTTAATTAAGAGAAAAAAGTAATGAACAATATCCCAAAAATAAAAAAAAAAAGAAAAATTAACAACTCACAATGGAAAGAGTAGACGATAGTGGAGACGGCAATGAGTCCTTTGCGACAGTGAAAGAGAGATACATCAGTGACGATGCTATAGTGGATAGAGCAGCGATAGTGCGAGAGAGAGATCGGGGATGGAGCATTGACATTGTGAGAGAGTGGGGCCGATTTCGATTTCTAGAGTTATGCTTTTGTCAAATTTTTAATTATTTACCCCATATATTTTTGCATGACTAATTGTTTATTTAACAATTGCAAACAAAGCATTTTGACTTCAACCAAAAATGCCTTAAATGCCCTTATAACATTAGCACATTTTTAACTGCAATAATGAAATTGTAGTAAAGTACTAACAACGTAAACATTTGGTGGTAAAATGCTTCTTTCACCAAACCATATTACTGACTTGATGTGCCAGAAAAATTTTAGTGAGAAAATGATAATATTCCTTTTCTAAATGTTCTCACACAATGTAAACAACGCTTTTCTAATTTTTCAAAATTGCAATAATACTAAAGCAAAACTTTTGATTATAACATCTATTAATTTCATATTTGTTGTTATTATTATTATTATTATTATTATTTTACTCTCTTTTGTCTTTTTTTCACCTTTACTTGTTACTTTTATGTTTTAACGTGTTTAACACTATAATTAGAACTACATTGAAATGAACCAAATAATTAAATCTAAATGCAACTCATAATCAAGCTAGTTGAATTATGATTTATGTTTTATATTCAATTTCAAATATCAACATTAGGATTTTATTTAATAGCTAAGGTCCTATTTGGCACCATCTTATAACAGTTGTTTTTGTTATTATTTCCAAAGTACAGGTGCAGTAACTGTTCGGTAGCTTATATCATAAAAATAAATTATAAAACGCAGAAAACAAACTTTAGTTCACCGTTATTAGTTGTAAAACATGTTTGACATGTTTTAATATTTTATAAAATAAATTACAAAATAAATTATAAAATACTTATCTCACGTTTTCGATTACTTTCCTCAATTACTCCACTTTTTTATCTCAAACTATTCTCCTTATCCCAAACATTTACACTTCTCTCTCAATTTCATCCTTTGATATTTTCTTCATTTTGCAAGTTTCTTCAGCCACCGATTTCCTCATCTTTCCACTCACGGCAAAATCAAGTATTTTTTTTTAATTTTTTTGCTCAACCAAAAATTCTCTCTCGTCTCACTATGTATTTTTTTTTTCATTTTAATCATGTTTCATTTGTCATTTAATTTTTTTCTCATCTTTATTTGCCGGAATTAATTGCAACCTTGTAGAGTTACAGGTAAATTTTTTTCTTCTTTTCTTTTTTGTTGTCATTTTTAATCTTTTTGTATTTATTTTTGTTGATTCTATTGTGTTACTTAGTTTTGTAAATAATTGGTTGTTGTTGTATCTTAATTATAGTGTAAAATCAATGACAATGTAAACTTGTTTTTATTAATGCTGATACTAAAATTTCATTATCATGTAATTTTTTATAATTATGTTGTTTAAATTATTTATGGTATGTTTGTATATGTATTAGTTAAACAATTACTTAACTATAAGTATGACTTAAATGTTTAGTAAAAGTTGTTTTTAAAAATAATACTGCCAAATGCATATTTATTATTTTTATCTTTCTTAATTGTGTCTATTGAACGCATATGATTGTTTTCAATTTTAAAATATAAGATTCAAGAAATGATATCAGATGCATACTTAAATTCAAAATATAACAACTATAAAATCTTTTTTATTCTCATTTTTATTTTCAAAAAATAATAATACAGAAACAATACTGAACATAACCTAATTTTTTTAGTTAAGTGATTTCCCTAACACAATGACAAATCAAAAGATGTGGTTCCAGCCCCACGTGATCAAGTCTCCCTAGTCTTGGTCATTATTGGAGAAAATGAAGGCTTAACCGTGTACATTATATTATCTGCTTGGTGGGTGATCAATATAAGCTAGATATCACTCTCAGTGTACTAGATCCTGTTAGTCAATGGAGTACAGGAGAGAGGGATTATGAGGAATAGCTCACATGATCATGCAATTCTTCTACATGTATAACCAAATTTAATTATTATGGCATACATGTTAGCATATGTTTGAAGGCTATAAATTGAAAGTGCAACATATTGTATTACTTACATAAGTATACAACAATTAACAAAATCCTTGAGGATTTTGAGAAGTCAAAAAACAAATCAACTTATCTATTTGAGACATTTGTTTTTGTTTTTATCGTGTGCTTTTGGAGCATAAATTGAAAAGAATGATTTGTTTAACATGTGATTAACTATTTAAGTAATAATAACATGCTGGCCCGGTCTTGATCCAATAAAGTTTTGTTCTGTTTGCGATATTTTCAGAAAGTATTTAGTTATATTTAAAAAACCAACGATTTATTAATCGCTAGAGATATAAACTTTTTTGACAAAAAATCGATCGCTTTAGAATTTTAGAAAGTATATTAAAAAGATTATATAAGTGTTGACATAATTACGACCCATTTAATAACACGTAATTAATGCTACAATTTACTTACACAATTGATGTGGCACAATATAATTAATGGGATAAAAACATAAAATAATAAAATAATAAAGGGAAAAAGTCATTCTCATTCCTAAGGTTTCATGCAACACTCCATTTCATCCTTACTTTTCAAACAATAGTCCAAAACATCCTTCCGTTAACTCACCGTTGATTGAATATCGTTTGTTAGTAATTCATTAAGGGTAAAAATAAATTTTCTATCAAAGAGAAAATTAAAAAAATAAATCCTAAGGATGAAAAGGGCTTTTTCCGAACAATAAAACGATTAGGGAATCAAAGTCTGACAAAAAATGACAAAAATACATTCAAAACCACATCATTTTGAGTTTGTTTAAAAAAAGAATTAAATTTACCTAAAATGGTTTCTTTTTTTGTGTATTTTTATCAGTCTTTTGTTAAATTTTGAGTTGTATAGTACTTAAACATCCAACCAATATTGTTATGCTGCATTACTTTGTACATAATAATTTGTACAAACACTTTGTGACTCTCTATTATTACTCTTTAAGATTTGTGTTTGACTCCCTAATACAATTTAGAAACCAATCATGTAGACACATAACTAACTCTAAATATTATTATACTTATTTTTGAAAATTTAGGATTTAATATTAATTTGAGTTTATGCTGATCTTTGTGGATCTTGTATAACGTTTGCATTATAATTATAAAAGTAATGATACAGCCACGAACTCTTGTACAAATTGATGTAGCATGATAAAATTAGTTAAATTAAATATCTCTTGTCCCACATGATTTATTTTCATTATTTTGTATTTTCATTCAACCAATAAATTGATGCTACATCAGTTTGTATAAAATAAGTTAGTACAAGAATTTATAACTGTATCATCACTCTAATTATGATAGTGTACGATTAAAATTTAATTATTCTTATATCCAATAACCACCGATCATATACTTGTAAATAAAAATCAACAATAAATCATATAAGCGTAACATGCAAATCCAAGTTTGTCATGACACAAATACAGCAGACGAATTAAAATTATTCACCCTCTTGTAAGAGAATTAATGGATTATGATCCTCTTCATAATATATATATATATATATATTTTACCTTCCCTCTACTTGTCTTCATAATCTAATTAAAAAAACTGACTTGATTGCAATTAAACTGAAAAAGCAAGTAAAAAACTCAAATCTTTTAGTCATCATTAAACAACAACAGGCAAGGATAGGGAAAAAGACAATGAAAGGATTCTTATCCATTCAAGTTTTAATTGCATACATGTTGTACTTCAATAACCACCAATCAAAACCGGTAAAAAAATCAACACAAGAAGCAGATCAACTCCAAATCAAAATAATGGATGACCACAACATGAGTAAGCATGCAATGACCAGATTAACCTCAATCAACAAAAGTGAGATGGAGGGTGAATGCACCTTGCCAAATTGATCCAGAAGACCAAGGGACCCAACGAAGATGGCACGCCTAATACTAACAAAAAATCTAATTGATTTCTGACAAGTCAACCCACAGCAAGAAGGTACGGGACACGTTGACCTTCTACCTCATAATCATATACAATCACTTCAAACAAATTGCTGAACCTGTCTCCATTCTCATCTCTCCTCCCCTCCACAGCACACAGAGATTCCACATGGGATATCATATGAGAATTGAGATTCATCAAGGTATTGTCATTTAGTTGCCAGAAAAATTAACAGAGATACCAAAAAGACAAAGATACATGAATTTAAGTCAAAGCTCTATGTTTCTAACTATAACATAGAATCCAAATCTTCAAAAAGAAAAAAAATTAATTGCTTAGAAAATCCAAATGGGTATTTTATAGGTATCACATGCTGCTGTTTGCATGAATGAAACTGAATACTTGTTGCACTGAGCTCGCTATATCATCTGCTGTAAACCTTGTTTCGCTTGCCACCTACAGAGAACATAGATACAATCTCATTTACATGTGTATATATTGATTTGGAGGCATTTTGATTTAAAAACTAAAATATATACACAGAAATGTTAATACCTTAACGTTAAATGAATAAAGAACAGTTTGTTCAATGGTGGTGATGTTGGTATGGAGAATATTGAACTGCAAATCTTCCAATGCAGCTATTGCTTTAATGAGCTGGCCTGGCCTTCTTCGAGAGAGGATCTTTATCATGGCGTCAAACCCTAAAAGCTTCACCTCAACATCAGCTAAGCAAGATTTGTTTTCAGCTGTTTCTTCACGAAGCCCGGTTTCGAAGTCCATAAGCTTGATTTGATCGTTCGGGAAAGGCAAAGGAGGAGGAAACAATGGAGTTTGTGGCTGTTGATTAATGGCCATTGAAGAATCTCCCATTTGCCGCCCGCCTCCCGGAGCTGCTGCTGCTTCTCCTAAGATTCTTCGCCGTTTCTGTGACTCCAAGCACTGCAGAAGCTGCTCCAATTCCCTCACAAATTCAATAGCTCCACCTATAATCGACGCTTGATCTCCCTAAAAATCCGCAACAATATTAACCGATGATGGATTGCAGGTTGTTTATTTGAATTATGCACGCGTGTCAGAAAGTTATAAAATGATCAACACAGCTCAATTTAGTACCGGATCTAAATTTATTTATTTATTTATTATTACTATTTATTTATTTTTTTGCTTACTCTTTGAACGTATGAGCCAGGCATGAGAGATCTCAAGACTCGAAGGTGTTCATTCATTTGCTTCCTTCGATTTCTTTCAACAGCAATATGAGTCATCCTTTGGCTCTCAACTTCTTCAGTTGTCTTTATAGCTCTTGGTCTTTTTCTCTTGTTTTTCGCTTCTGGTCCGTTGTTAACAACGCTCTTGTTGTTTTGAACATCATCTTCCAGAAATCGGAGTTGTTGCTGCACCGAGTTATTGTCAGAAACCCTAATTTCATCATTATCCTTAAAGCTCTCATTTTCGTTGCAACCGGTGGGTTGTGGGAGCATGAGAGAGTGCTCATCATCCTCATCTAATTTATCGTTCAAAACAGGAAATTTAAGAAAGTAAACAGGGTCAATAATCCCGGTTTCTTCCTCGGGAACATTAACCCTATTATTGGTTTGATTTATGGACAACTTGGGACCGAACTCAGCAAACTGCATCACATCGGCAAAGCTTAGTTTATCGAAAGAATTCGATGTACAAAACCCTGATGATGATGAAGATACTTGTTGTTGTATTTGTGGTGGTGGTTGAGGATTGTTGTTGATCATGTAATCAATCATTCCATGATTGTTGCTACGATCATCAGAAGTTTCACCTATCCTTGTCTTCATGATCAGTTCTTCTTGATGATGATGATGATGATGATCTAGAGAGTAATCTATCCCTTGAAAATTTGCCTGCAACAAGAGAAGTTCAGAGCAAAACAACATGGTGTTTTCGAAAGATTAAAATTTATCAACAGAAAATTATACAAATAGTGAAGATGATGATAAGCTGGATATGTAGGTATATTTAAACTTATATACCGAGTAATTCAGTTCTTTCTCCATTTAACACTATATACTTTGATCGGAAACCCTAAAGTGACCTCAATTCATGCAAAGGACAAAAAAACCTTGGGAAATTTCTCAGCTTCAGTCATTCACCTGAAAAAGGAAAAATAATAACTGTGAACTTTAAATTACAGTCCAGTAATAAACAAAATAGCACTTGATTCCATAGTTAAACAGCTAGGGTTTTTTTAGAATAATAATAATAATAATAACCCAAAGCTCAGATTAACACTAACGTACAAACATAACAATTATGGAGAAACAGATTGGATATTTCACAAACCGGATTGGAGACTGAACTGGACAAGAGACAAAATTAAAATTAATCAAGTGGGGTTTTGATATTTGAATAGCAGAGAGCCAGCATGGGGGTACCCACACAAAGCTGAGAAACTTCCGACGAGGATGATGAGTTTTCTGTGTTACTGTCTTTTATTTGATATATATATATAAAATGGGCCATGGGATGGCTTTGACTTGAAGAAAGAGACACATAGAGAGAGAGAGAGAGAGAGAGCAAAGAGGAGCCTGTGGATTAATGTCAACCTCACAGTTTGATGAGTTTTCACCTCTTCAAATTGTTTATCACCACCACCTCCAAATATTAATGTGAGTCACAGGTGACCCAACGCTCTTTTTTACTTTACACTTTACTACCTCTTTTCATGATCCTAATTAATTAACCCTGAATATCATTCATCTCAAATTTGAAATCTAGGGCGGTTTGTTATTATTGTGTTTCAACATAATTTTAAATATACAATAATTTTGAAAAAAAAAATAATTGGTGAACAAATATGGATCTAGAGTCTGCTGTAATCTTAATTAGAGGTATAAAATGAGTCGGGTTATTATGACCCCAACAAATAGTCGCAGAGTCATTTTCATTAAGGTAAAAAGGTAATAATTTTCAATTATAAATGCTAAGATTAAATTGTACAAATCTCATGTTGCCAATAGAATCTAAATTATGTTATCATTGTATGAATTTCGCCAGTCAATGAATATCAAATTTGTAAATAATAATTTGAAAATTAACTAAGAAACTCTGTGTTTTCTCTAAATTTCTGTTAGTTTAAAGTTGTGTTTGTATTTTTTAAAGGAGTTTGGTGGATTTTGCAATGGAAAAAAAATGTAGAAATATCCAAAACGGTGAAGTAGAATAGGCCGAGCCAAAGTAAAAAATAATGAGTTAATAGAGAATACGAAAGTTTAAATGAACTTGTGTCCAGCTTATATTTTAGGCATGAAAATATAATGAATGGGCATATGGATAAGCATTAAAGTACGAATGATAAATTAATTTTTTTAAATATTTTGAAATTATAAATAGTCAACAACATAGTAGTAATAATTTTATAACTACTAACCTTATGGAAACATTAGTACATATAGATAATTAAAAAAGGAACGTTAATCACGACACAAATGCTATTGGGGCAATTGGCCTAGGCCAATAACTGATTGATTAGAGCATCTAACACCCCATTTTAATTCTTAAGAAACCTCACCTTTCATTTTTTCTCTTTTATGAAATTACGAAAAAGGACATAAAGGCACAATATAATTTTGATTAAATTTCACTTTCATTTAGAATAAATTTTGTAAATATATTCTTTTCACAATAAAATTATTGTTATTAAATAATTTATTTCTTCATTATTTTATAATTATTTTGATTTCATCAACATAATTCATTGTATCATATGTTAGGATTAAAAAATAGGTAGGGTTCATGATTTGTAAAGACATTTTACTGTAACTAAATTCATACTTGTCCTTTTATGTAATTTCAAGTAGTAATAGAACTACAATTACAAAAACGGGGTGATATGAGTATTTCAAGGGGTGTGGAAAGCATTCTCTAACCAATTATCACATGATCCTATGAGATAATGCTATGTTATTTGTCATATTAGTTTCCATCCTAATTGCCTAAGCCTAAAATTAGAGTAAATTTAATTTTTATTTTTTACTTAAGTACTAGTTCATTCCCTGTATTTTAAACAAACCTCAATATATTTACTTAAATACGTTATATTTTCTTCCCTCAGTTTTTTCTTTGTTTTTATAAAACTACCAGAGTAACAATATTTTTTATATTAATTAATTTATCTATAAAGAAGTTAATTCGTCATTTAACCAATAATTATCAGGATGAAAGAATTAGTATTTTTTGCATCCTTTGCAACAATATTACTAATAATTATTTATAATAAATTGATATCAGCTAACTTAAACAATGTTTAATGTCTTTGCAATAATATTATTAATTAAAATTTTAATTTCCTAAATTTATTGTAAAATTAAAATAATAATATAAAAATTTCCCCTGATTTTTGTTTTCCTCTCAAGGCTAATTTGATAATTTAACATTTTTTCTTTACATTAATATCTCCAAAAATATTGTTTGTAAGGGTATTATTGTAAAAGAAAAAAGTAAGGTTAAGAATATAATATATAAAATAATAGAAGTTTCTTGAGATATTTTTTCAGATATAGGAACCAAAGGAATGACTAAACAAACATCTACCCTGAAAATTCTAGAGCAATTTAACCCTTTCATAACGGCATTTTAGAAATATAGGCTTATTGTAAGAAAGCTTTAGGATTACATTATTATCAATTTACTATTAGGGATGGAAAAAATCCCCACGGAGACGGGTACCCTCAAGGATTTTTTCCATTCAGGGAGGGTACGAAGATAATTTTATACTTAATTTTTTATTCGGGGAGAGGACGGGAAAATTTTTTTACCCAATTGTTTATTCGGGGAGGGGACGGGGATGAGGTGGAATCCCCATCCCCTACCCATTTCCCCATTTTAATTTTTAATTTTATTTTAATTTTTAAAATTACTAATAAATAAATAACAAAATTATAAATATTGTTAAAAATAATAAATATCAAAATATTTATATTATTAAACTTTTAAACTTAATTAACTAATTAAAGTCTTAAATTTTTAATCGAAACCACAATGATATAGGAGAGAGCTGCCTAATTATAATTTACAACAGTCCTAATCCTAATTCATATCGGACGGGATAATGAACGCAATATAAGTGTTGTCCTAGTGAGAAAGATTGGCAGTTTGCCATTATTTTGGAAGAGAATTTGAAAAGTTTTTATGATGTCACTAAGTTATTTTCAGGAATTAAGTATCCGACAGCAAATATATTCTTGCAACATGTGTGTGAGATTAAATTATCTTTACAAGATTGGCTTTTATCACCTTGTGATAGGATTCAACATATGGCTCAATTGATGTTATTGAAATTTGATAAATATTGGCAAGATATGAGTGGAATTTTGGGTGTGGCCTGTATATTTGATCTAAGGTATAAAAAGAAGTTAATTGAATATTACTTTTTTATGGTTTATGGTGGTGTTAAAGAGTTGTATGTTGGGAAAGTGGTCACCTTTTGCCGGGAATTAGTTGAAGAGTATCAATTGAAGTTTCACCAACTGTTTATTGCTTTGATTATACTGGTAGTAGTTCTACGGGGGATTCTTATAAAAAAGCAACCAAATGGATGACATGTTTTGATGATTATGTAAACAATGGAGATTGTGCAGTTGTTGCAGATTAATTATATTCATATTTGGATGAGAAAGTTATACTTCAAATGGAAGATTTTAATATTTTGAGTTGGTGGAAGACAAATGTTAATAGGTATCCTACATTAGCTCGAATTGCTAGAGATATTTTAGCAATTCCAATTACAACAGTTGCTTCTTAATTAGTTTTTAGCACCGGTGGTAGAGCTGTGAGCCCACACTGTAACAAACTTCATCCAAGCACATTGGAGGCCTTAATAGCAGTATGAGTTTATTTTACATTGTAATTATATTATACAGTTATTAATATTTGCACTAATAAGTTACATTACTTATATTATTTTCATTGTTTTAGGTTTGAAATCTGAGGTTATTTCTCAATTTGCCACATATCTCGAGGAAGAACAGGACGAGCAGGAGGTAAATAGTTTTATTAAAAATATTAATTAAGTATCTACATTTATTTCATTTATTTTATTGCCGATATAAAAATAATTTTTTTTCTTTTTATTGTATGATTATGAAGATTGAGTCATTGACAAATACAATTATTTTAATAATTTATATTTTGAATGTGACTTTGAAATGGATCAATATTAATGTAAGATATATTTTGAACTTTATTTTTATCTGAATTTTTTATTTTAATATGATTAATTTAAAATTGAAAATAAAAAAATGTATTAGACTATTAATTATTCGGGGACCGGGGACCCTCGGGGATCCCCTGTTATTATTCGGGGAGGGGATGAAGATTCTCTCAAGCAATTCTGACAGGGACAGGGACATACGCAAAATATCGGGGATGAGTATGGGGAGATTGGTCCCCTCCCCTTCCCGCCCCATTGCCATCCCTATTTACTATACATTATTTTAAGGACCTAAAAATAAATAATTGGAACAATTTGAGTATTTCACGTAGGGATGGCAATTGTACCCGCAAACCCGCCCAAACCCACCCGCCAAATCCGCCCGTTGCGAGTAATTTTACCCGTTGCGGGCAGGTTTAGTATTATAAACTAAAACCCGCGCATGGATGCGGGTGGGTTTGATATTAATCTTATATCTAGTGGATACCCGCATGGATATCCACCAAACCCGCAATATTTTTTTTCAAATATTTTTAATTTAATTTTAATCTAAAAATGTATAAAGAAAATAACGTCTTTATTCAAATTACCAAATAGCCAAAGGTTCAAAGTTGTGTATGTGTGTATGTGGCCCATCTCCCATTCTAAAGTCATACCCTAAAGAAAACTAAAAACATTTCCCTTCGAATTAGTATTTGAAAATATTAATCTTAATTATTATTATAGGCATTGTGTTGGATGGGTGCTTATGGTGGTGAATGAAATAAATATATTCTCTTTGATCTTGTTTTAAATGATAGTATGAAATGTAATTATTATTTTTAAATACTAGTTTGTGTTTTTTAAATGGATTTGTGTAATTTATACTTAAATTTGAGAATTTGTGTTGGATTGATATTGAAATTTTAATTTTTATAGTGAAATTTTAATTTTTTATTTACATTGTTTAAATATAAAATTGAGTACGTTATATGGAATTTGAGGTTATTATTATAAATTTATATATTAAACATTTTTTATTTTAAATACGGAAACCCACAAAAAAATCTGCCGGGTACCATTGCGGGTTTGGTAATTGTTAAAACCCGCTGCAGGTGGATTTTAAAAAAAAAATTAAAACCCGCTGCGGATTACAGGTGGGTTTGGTAATTTAAATTTTGTGCGGGTTTGAGTTTGGTAATGGCAAACCCACTGCGGGCGGTGCCCATTGCCATCCCTAATTTCACGGCACCGAGAGACTGACCCCCTATGAATAGTTTTTATTTTTATATTTCCTTGCTCTTTTCTTTTCGTCTCGGTTAGACTCCATGATTTAGTCATTCATTAGGATTAACATATTAAGCCTTGGAGATGTTGATTACATGAAAGAGTATTTTGAAACAGACGAGGGCAAAAAGAAAAGGGCTCACGGGATACAAGTGAATTTAACTTCCATTGTCAAGGATAACATCAAATTTAAGCATAATAGTCCACCAAGGCTTCCCCAAAGACTTGTATTTAGTCCAACGTAAATGAAATTTAATTTTCTGTCACAATAAATTCTAGGATGCATTGATTTGTCTAAAATACATCGAAAGCACCATATCACTTCATATCTATTACAGCTAATAAATAAGTCTTATATATATATATAAAGTTGAGACTTGAAGAGGTGATGTAACATCACCATTTCTTATCTTTATATATTATTTATTATCTAATAAATAGAGAAATTTTCTTTTAGATTTAGTTTTTCATCTTCTCACAATTAATTTGATTGTTATTATACAATAACAATTATGTAAAGGTTTTAATAAGGTATATTCTTTGTAATGAACATCCAAGGGGGAGTATTATGAATTTATTAAAATAAATGTAAATATTCATAACATATATCTCTTAATCTCCCCACCATTTCCCATTAGCAACCTTTAACTTTTCTATAACTTCCAATATCTCACAAGGAATTATGATCCATAATTTTTCATTAATTTCATGGAGTGATTATATAACTATAAAAGGATAACTCATCTTTTTATTTTGTACACACACAATTGAAATGAATAAAATCACTTTATAATATATTTTCTCATTTTATTCTTTATATTGCGTTGTTTCTTTATTTATATTGTTGGCTAATAATTTTTTTTTATAAGGCTACCTCATCTTAAAAAAATTTTAATTCATATTTTTTATCAATTTCATCAAGTATAAAATTAAAAAAAAGATAATATTAATTTTTTTTTAAAAACCACGTGAGACACAGTTCTATTTTCTAGTTCTAAGATAAGTTTGAAGTCATTTGCTCCCCAATACCAATCACACGATAGGAACTTTTGGGAACAAAGCTCTAAAAATAATTGTTCTATGTTCAAATAAGGTAAAACAAAATCAAAGGAACATTGATTGAAATTGCAGCCTTCTATTATGTCATGCTCACTGAGAGTAATAAGCAAATTACACAAAACCAAATATGATGCTTAAACAAGATACTGTAACTAATTGCAAACTCATGAACCCTGGGGAGGCTTGAGCGAGGTTCCCTTTTCCAGTCTTCCGAATTAAACGTGACTACAAAAGAAACACAACAAATTCATCTAGAAAGACATCTTTTGCTCTGTTCAGTGTCTAGATTTTTTTTCGGTGAAAACAATGTCTTAAATTACAGGGAAGATGGTTAAGAACTTTCCTAGATCCGGTGTATTTGCAGGTTCCATCTTTCCCTGTTCACCTTTTAAAAATAAACATACAAATCAAACTAAAACAGTTTACAGTTTCACGATAACAGAGAACCTGCAAAGTGCCTGCTAATTCAACCTTTGTTGCTCATCTCACCAAGCAGGATTGTAGCAGCGGTTAATCAGACCAATTTGTTTGTTTCTTCCGCCCGTAGCACCTCTACTCCCAAAAAAGAGGATGAAAATCACACACTAGCTTAATCATGAGGTGTACTCGAAAGGAGCTGGTGGCTGAGGTTCTTCATCAACAGCCATGGCCGAAGCAGAACCCTGCTGTCCCGTTGTTGACCCACCACCAGCAGGTGACTGTGTAGACGATGGAGCATCTGTGAGGGATAGTACCTCTGGTTCATTGGGACGCAAGTCCCTCAGGAGAACAAACCCTGATGGTGCTGACTTCACAGGCACATATCTGCTGTTCTCAAGAAATTTAATGAACTTCTCCTGTGCTGGAACCACCCTGGCAGGGTTAATCAAAATTTCGAAAGAAGGCTCAGGCTCTGCTTTCTTCTCTTGAGGTGCATCAACCTGCCATATAAATCGGGAAAAGAATAAAAAAATTAAAAAAAAACCATCACAAGATTCACAATATAATTAATCAATGGGGATTGCTAGATTGTTTATGACTGGAAATATAAAAAAGGTTGCTTCAGAAAAATTTCTCAAGTTGAAAAGATCAATACCAGCAATGCACTTAGTATTTTGAAAACATTTACTAATTTTAATTAGAAAAAAGGAAGAGCGGTTTCCCTTAAGATGTTACTTCTAGTGGGTGCCAGGTGATTAACCCAATTTCCCATAGAAGGTCATATGTTCTACAGCTCCCAAATTGGAGATATACCAATATACTACAAGAGCTGCTTGATATATATCCAAGTGTCTTTTCTCTGAATAGTAGATTTATCAAACACTCAATAAACAGAAATCGCAAAACTAAGGATGTGTTTACCTGCATAGAGTCTCCATCTTTCTCATTAGATGATTTTCCTTTTCCAGCAGAGGACAAATCTGTCTTTTCAGCAGTCGCTTTCTCTTTCTCTTTCTCTTTCTGCTCCGCTTCTTTCTTAGCCCGAGCTTTGGCCTTAGCTGAAGTTGACAGAACAGCAGCGGGAAGTTTTACAGCTGATGTGGTGGTGGGCACAGTGGTAGGTTTCGGATATTCAAACAGAGAAGGTTTCGCATGTGATAAGAATTCAAACCGAGGAACTTTCAAGTCATAGTTGAGTCCAATTAAAGCCGTGGGTGAAAACGCCAAGCTAATGAAGTATATAAGGGGATACCAATACCAAAACTGGCTAAAAACAGAGAGACCAACTACTGCAGTGATTTTATCATGTTTCGTCTTTGAAAGCAATCTTATAGTTACGTTCCTTCCACCAGCATCAAGGATTCCAGAGGCCAAGATTGCTCCCATCTTGCTCATGGTATCTTCATGCTTATCAAGAATTATTTTTTCCAATTGTCGCCTAGAATAGGAAAATAATATGTCAAAATTTTGAGCTAAAAAACACAATAAACGAGGAAAATATACACTAAAATCAATACCTGAAGGTTCCAACACGAGAATCATTAGCTTCATTAATCTGGACCATGACCATAGCCATTGCAATGAGTGCACCTTGGCGAACAAAATCAACGACATCTGATGTAAGAGGCTCCAGCAATGATATAGCCTCGCTCAGTCCTGTACCTGCACAGGAGATACCTACTGCAAGAGCCGCACCATAGCGAACATGTGGATTATATGACTCAGACAGCAGAGACACAATTCGAGGAGTCTGCAATTTAACAATGCAGTGAGATTCACAGAAAACTGTTATCCCTCCCATCTCCACTCACCCACCAACCCACACCCAGACACAGAAGGCATGTGCTAGAAGAAAAACAAAGAAAGAAGATAAAATTCACAAACCTGCTCCGGCTCAGAGTACAGGACAAAACCAAGTGCTAGAACAGCAGTCCTCCTGACATCATCACTCACATCCGATACGGCAAAGTGCAGCAGCTGGCGAATCGCCTTGTTGTTAGCTGTTCCACTGTAGGCCAATGCCAATGCATACATTCCTCCATAACGCAGTATTGGATCTTGATCACGAGTCATTTGCTCAATTAATGTATCTGCTTCTTCTTCCCTTCCATACACAGTTAGAGCAATACCCAATGCCAACCCCCTACAACAAAATCAGATACGCAATAAGAAAACAGAACAGCTAAACTGAAGTTTTGGCAGTGCCAACATAAGAAAGCAGCTAACCTGATGATCTTCTCATGCTGCGTCTCATGTGCATAGGTAAGCATTTCACCTGCCTTCTCACTAGCGGTTCCAACCATGAGCAAACCCATACTTATCCCAGCAGCTTCTCCAGCAACAGCACTGTCAGTATAAAGCACATTTTTTATGTCATCATAGATATCTTCATCAGCAGTTCCTAGAGCTGCCAAGCCAAGCCCTAAGCAGGCACCATGTTGAATAACCTGCAAAGATCTCAAATAGTGAATTAACAAATACTTGTAGACTGTTTGGCTAAAAAGTAAAAGCGGTCACAGACTAAAATTTAAGCACCTCCACATTAGTACTCCTTAGGCTATCACGAAGGAATTGTTTGATGCCCTCGCCATGGTTGGCATGAATGAGACCTAAGGCATAAAGAGCTCCACCTTCTGAGTACGGACTGCCGCCACCACCAGCCCCGCCCTGGGGCAAGTACGGTGCCATAAGTGACCTTCCTTGCTGCAGATGGCCTCTGTGAATAACACCTAGCCCTGCAGTTGCACTAAACTTGGCCCAATTGGTGGCTCTGCTCAACCAGTCCTGACAATTGACATGAATCAACAGTGTTAAACATTCACATCAAATCCCTATGCATATATGGGTAGGTGATGCATATAATTGTCTTTTTCAAAGATGGAGTGTAATTGTACCACTATCGTGAATGAAAAAGAAATAATGAAAGCTAAACAGATGTACCAGATTCTCCCTAAGAAATGTGTCCACAGTTGTTCCGGCGTGCATAATTGCATTAGCATAAATTGTCGCACTATGACAAACACTGTTTCTCATCTCAACCGACTGCTTTATAGTTTTAAGAATCAAAAGATCCGACCTATAAAATGAGTAAAATAGTAGGGTAAATAAATTACCATCATTTTACCCAAATAAACTCAACAAATTATCTAAAAAGTGTTGAAAAACAGATACCCTTACTTGTTATGACTGTATAAGAATTGCAGAGTTAGTTGTATTGATGTCTCCCCAGACAAAATTCCCTTGATTTTATTGAGTCTCTCAGCATATATTACTTCCTTTGGATCTTCATCTTGTACATTTACGTTGGAAGCAGGAGTTCCCTCATTCATTTGAACATCCTCAGCTGTAGAACTATCATTTTGAGCAGACGGTGGATCATTGGATCCTGGTTGCACTGTCTGCAGAGGCTGAGTTTTAGGAACAGGAAGGTGATCTCTCACATTCAAGAGAAAAGCTTGGTGCTCATTCTCCACAAGATCAAAGGCGATTTGAAATGCCAATAATGCATCATCTTTGTTCTCAGAACGGAGAAGCTTCTCTAGTATGCTCACAACACCTTCGGGTTCATCCAAGAACATGAGACACTGGCAAATGCTCAAATAATCTGGAGAAGGAAGCTTTTGATAAACTTTAACGAGGAGACGAAGCACCTGTAGCAAGAACCAATGCATATCATACCACTTAATTCAGGAATCTTTCAGAACATTCCATCAACTTCACCTACCAGTTTCACTTGTAAAAAATTTCTTGGTACAGACCTTAATTCAAAACCAAATTCATTAAAGCATCATATACTTTCAGCAACCAACACCACATGGCAAGAAGTAAAAACACTAAATACAAATTAACAGGTGGTTACTTGAAGTAGCCAGCAAAATGAGGCGGCACTGAATTATGTTTGAATAATATTATAGTTCATATATCATGTCCAGGTTATTAGCAATTCCTAAATTGTCACAGAAATTCAAATAACAAACAAAAAATTAGTGAGAAGACATTAGCAGTATACTTTCCAAATCATTAATCAATAACATGGTATAGGAAAAGCAACTTTCTAGTGTCCATCAACTAGGCTTCTACAAGATGTATTCTAGAATATTAGGATGTCAGGGTCCAAGGAGTGACTGGCAAAGATTTGGTCTGCCATGGAATTGGATGGCTCAGTACTACATCACCGTGTTATTTAGTTTACAACAAACAAGCTCAGAATTGATACTTCTTTAGTAAATCATATGATGTAGCTTTAACAAGCAGTTCAACAATAACACCTTAACCGAAGAAAAAATTCTCACCTCACGCCGGTATTCTCTACGATTAACAAAGGAATGAGAGACGTTAATACAATATGACAAAGTGCCATGCACATTGTCGCTCCTGGTGATTGATTCCTCAAGTTTATCCAATCTTCGGCACTCAATCGCAATTCCCATTGCTTGTTGGTATTTTCCATCAGTAATACACCTACGTGAAGAACAGTTAGTCATCCAGAAGAACTGAAAAGACATGATATCAAAATATTGAAGCTTTACATACTTATCAAGCATTCTCTCCACAATTGCCTCCAACCTAGGATCCACATTTGCTGCTTCATCATTTGATTCAGCTGCCTTCGACTTAATACTAGCATATTCATCAATAGCCTTAGCTGTCGATATGAATTGAATCCAAGTGTCAAGTCATAGACATTGCATAAAGAACTAAACTAAAAATTATGAAATTCATAATTAGCAATAAAAAAAAAAACATTTTGTCTGACCATAAAAAAGTCTCATCAGTCTTCCCTTTTTCTTTCAGTGACAAAAATAGAAAAAAGTTAAATGGACTTCCTTACCTAACAGTGTATGAACATAATCAGAATCCTCTGAAACATCAAACAAGGAACCAGCTCCAAGAGCATATGAGAGTGAATCATTAAGTTCACCCAAGTAATAAAAGACCTGTGAGACAAAGTAGAATCCTTGTAAGAAATAAAAGGGAGGTCAAAATTAATTATATCTATCAAACAAAAAAGAGTGTGATGGTCAATAAAGTCAACTAATTTTTTTGATAAGAAACTATGAGTATTTGTATTACTAAATAATGGACAAAATAAACTTTACTAGTGGACCAGATATCCACCCAAAATCAAAGCTATACAGAACAGTGTGTGTGTGTGTATTTATATTTGGCTAAGTAAGAAACAACGACTATATAAAGAACTATATGAGATATGAATGAGGATAGGTGGGACTACAAATCCACAAAAACAAGGACGAGAAGTCCCATTCTAAAGAAAACACTCAAAAAACTACATAGACCAGAAATAGCCCGAAGCTATACAGAACAGTATCAACCCCCAAAAGTGTGATTTAACCCAAAAGACACCACCTAACCCTATACAAGAATGGGCAGAGTATACTCTAAATCCCAAAAACTATCCCCCAATTAAGATGAATGAAGAAAAATGAAGTATCAATAAGGTCAACTACTTACATTCGCCCTTTAGATGTTATCCCAAAAATCATAGTTTACAATAAATTAATATGGGCCTTGAAGTTCTATGGTTTGAAATTTGAACTCTTAAAGTGGGAACTGCTAAAGACCACTTAAATACAATTAAGTATCCAATTTACAATTAAATCCATCTTTCCTTTCTAGAAAAAGAATTTTTAGAAAAGCTTCATAGCAATCAAAGATGAAAACAGGTAGGGCATACTTTCTGCAGAATGGTAGCTAGGAGTGATACTTTCTTAAAAAGAATTTAAGTATCTAGAGTTGACTAACTTATTCTGCATTTAGCAATATTGTTATGGAATTTGGAGCACAAACCTATACAAGAAACTTTTAGTATTCTAACTCTTAATCAATGGGGAAGGAAATCAAACACATATGCTGTGTAGAAGAGTCATAGACAGTAAAGTACAACTGAATTGGGCTAACCTTTGATACTAGAAGAGCAGCAAGTTGTCTCTGGTGCTGATCAAACTCTTCATCCTCATACAAACTTTCTCTGAATCAAGGCAGAAAAAAGAAAGAAGATTAAAAAAAAATGAATAATCCATAGTCGTGATTTATAAAGATAAACAAGATCAGTAAAGGAATATTAGATTCGGAGATAGTTTAAAATTCAATACCCTCAGAATCAAGACAGAGTAGCTCAGAAAAGTTATCTTCTGAGTGCTCACTATAAATAAACGTTTAAGAATTCAAAAAACAGGTACAGGCAATAACAACATGATCAGCGGCAATTTCACTAAACTCCTAGTTGGGGCTCCTGATTCAGCTGAAGCTTTGACTAGGGACAAGCACTAGCATATTTTAATCCATTGATTATAAAGTTACTCAGACAGAACTAGAACCCTAACAGCAACCAACTAATAAAAATAATTTCCATTAAGTAAAGCTACTTCCACCACCCACTTAAGACCCCAGACCCTCTAGCTGAAGGTCTTAAACCTATGATAGGTAAATTTTTGGACCATCTAGAAACTCAGAAACGCTATGTCTTTTTTTATTTTCTCCAAACTAAGATTGGTCTACACACATTAGTATCGAAATTGGCATCACAAGATCATCATCATCATAATCATAGAAAGCTTTTCCTGTGCTTCCAAAATCCAAATCAATTTCCCAATTAACTAAATAAAACCCTAGACCCAAACCTAAAAGGAAAAAAAAAACAAAGCCCACTAGTTAAACTGCCAAGCTAAAATAATAAATTCCTGAATTTTACCCAAATAACAAGTACAATTACTCGCTTTAATTCAAATCTACTCTCCTCACCACTCACATTCTCGTTTTCCACAGAGAAAAACTCAACAAAAACAAATATTGAACGCAAATTACAAACAAATAGCGAAGCGACAAAGAAAGAAAATTTAATTACATGATGGGGACGCTAGTCGAGATCTCCGGCCAGAACTGGTCGACAAAGCTATTGAGATTAGAAAGCGCGTGCAGTTTCAGCGAAGGATGACTCTCGTTCAACATAGCCAGTAAACCACCGGCCGAGCTCACCATCGTCGCCGCCATATTTTTAACCGTAATCTAAAGTGAAAACCCTAGGGGTTTCAATTCGGTTCTAATCAATTGAAATAAAAATCGGAGATTTCAACTTGGGGTTCCGTCGGAATTGAAATTCCAAACCCTAGCACTGAAAGAGAGAGAGGGGAGAGAGAGTCGAAAGAGAGCGAGACTTGAAAGGTAATTATTTGTTTATTCTCTCCTTTTTATTTGATTTCTGAATTCTGAATCTAGTAAACTTACCCAACAAGTTATAATTATCATTATTTAATTAGGATTAGTTATGAGCTCCTCCCGGGGCTTAATTTTAAATTCAAAGATATTTATCTTTTTTCAATTCTTATTTCAATGAGAATTAATTAAATGTTAACAAAATTGTCAAAAGAAAAATGTAAGTTAAAATTGTAATCTTTATATTTTGAGTTAAGTGTTTATTTAATTTTTATATTTTTTTAAATTACTTTAAGACACCTTTATTATTAAATATATGATACTTTAACCTTTTTTTTTGCCATTACAATAATAATACATGTGCTACAGTCTCGAGAGCATTAATTAATTTATCTATAAATAAGAATTAATTAGCAAATTAACTAATAATTATCCATTTACAAGAACTAATACTTTGTGTACCCTTACAATAATCTTTCTAATAACTATTTAAAAATAATTAATACCAATCAACTTAAAGCCACGTTTAACACCTTGTTCTTGTTAATAATCATTTATTAAAAAAAAAGCTACTAAGTTCCTTTAATTGTTATTTTACTTTTAGTTTTAATAATAATAATAAAATTTACTTTAATTTTTATTTTAACTTTAGTGTTAATTTGATAAATTAACTTTTTTTTTTCTTCTCATTGATGTCATTAAGAATATTGTAGCAAGACTATTATCCTAAAAACAAAGCAAAATTAGGGTATAAGTATCATATATTTAATACTATGGGTGTCTTAAGGTATTTTTCAAAGTATATAAATTAAATGGATACTTAACTCGAGAAATAGGAACTAAACGAGAATTTATCCTAATTTTATTAGTGAATAAACAACAATACTGCATGTAAAATTATGGTAAATATTAATGAATAGGTTCTTACATTACCAACTAAAAATTTAACTTTTTAATGATTACAATATTACTAGCAAGTAATTTCTCTTGCGTTATTAAAATAAAAAATTTTAAAAAATAAGAAAAACACACACCTTCAATATAATATGTTTTGTCATGTAGTTATACTAAGATTTATATTTCTCCTCTTAATTGTAAGTGATCCTTTATTAAATAATAATTCTATTATTTCTATCAATGGTAGGAGTTTCTCCTCCAGATAAGAATCAAAGCAGAGCCTTAAACTCTACATTAATAACATTCATAAAATTGATAAATTGCAATATCTATTTTCGGAAACCATTATGAGAATTCGAGCTTGAGATAGAATGAGCAATTGAGGAATACCAATATACTCAGAAAAATTATGTGAAACTATATGATCGGTATTTATCTAGGTACTCTTTCTCTAAACATTCTAAGAAAAATAATCATGGCATGGGTACTTATCTTGATTTTTTTTTCCTAAACTTTGATAAACATGACATATTTTCTCAACATGAAAAGTAGTTGGAAAATTAATATTAAATTATCTTGGGGTTTGTTTGATAAATGTCTAAAGTTTGAAATTTTATTAATTTCAAATCTTTCTTAATTTTTGCTTACTTATTTTTTTTAATTTATGTCTGATTTTCAAAAATTTATATTTGAAAAAAATAAGTAAAATTTTGTGACTTTTATCTTAATAGGAAAAGGTTTAGATGAGAAATAAATATAATATTTTAAAAATATCTTTATAAAATATACTTATTTCCTAAACTATAAAACTTAGTCTCTTATTTTTATTTTTATGTACAAGGACATAAATGTTAAATAGTCATGTTTAAGATGTTTTTATTTTTTTAAAAAAATACGATGCCACTTATATTTAGACATTAAAAAATATTATTTAAATATTTGTATTCAAACCCATTCAAACTATAAAAAAGATTCAAAATTATTTAAATTTTAAATAAAAAAATCGCTACCTTAATTTTATAATTTTATAGTTAAGATCAAATATACGTGTATATATATAATTAATATTCTTCTATAATGCACAAAGATCAGAATCCTCTCCTGATCTGATCTTTATCTGAGCAAGTGCTATTAATATGACTGGTGATTAATAAATGAAAAAAAATAGTTAAATCTTAATCATATATTAATACTAAAATACATGTGGCACAAGATCTGTAAAAGATCAGGAGTGCTCAGATCAGGAGAGGATCTCAATCCAATGCACAAACACTGCCTCATTACTTTGGATCCTCTGGTTTCAACAATTGGGTGTTAGTTTGAGGGCAAGTGTAAGGAATTGAAACTACGAGGCTGAGTTGACCGGACACATTATTAGAGTATTTTCAAAAGACTCTATAAATTTTACTCTTCAAATATCTATTTACTTACCTATGTGGCAAATAGAAGGATAAAAAAATATGTTATTCTCCAAAAGACTCTTCAAATAGAAATAAATTAATATTATTTTAATCAAATAATTATTTTTTTAGGAAAAATCAATAGTAATTAAAACACTTCTCTCTTTTTCTACAATGAAAAGTAATAAAATATAAATTAAAGAGGGAAAAAGTAACTCTCTAAATTTGAAGAGAAAGAATCATTTTTTATTTGAAGAATTTTAATTGAAGTGTCTTTTGGAACATTAAATATTGAAGTGGCTCTTCAAATAAGTAATAAAATCTTATTTGAAGTTTATTACTCATTTGAAGAGTCTTTTGGTGATGCTCCTATGTTACCACATTGTCTATCCAAAGTTTGGGAAAACAATCAGGTTCCAGTTTTATTAGCCGAATTTTTTTCTATTTTTTTTCTTTTTTATAAATTTTTAGGCTCACTTTTAAACAAGGGATATTGAGAGAAAGGATTCAAGGTGACGACTACCATCTAATTATTTATGAACTCAACCCAAGTTAAATTTGAGGGTTTTTAGCATTTCACCATTTAAAAAAATGTAATATATTAAATAACTATCAGGAATATTGTAGTCTGCCATTTTTTATTATATTTTTATAAAATTTATTATTTTACTATATTTTAATTAATATCATTAATTGATTAATTAGTTGATTAATACAATACTAATTTTGCCCCTCAATGATTTTGTTGGAAGAAAAAATAAATAGCATGCAAGGCATTGCAATATTGTAAATTTAAAATATAAACTTGTTAAAAATAAGTCCTATAAGCCTATATCTTAATATTTGATACCTTTATTTGTGCTGATTTCTTTGGAGAGTAAAATTGATATTTTATTGGTCAATTAATTAGTCAACTAATAGTAATAAATTATAAATTTGTAAAAATATAATAATAAAACGATAGACTATTATACTTCTTTTAATCATTTGATATATTATAACTTTTAAAGTAATCAAGAAATAAAAACCCTTAATTTTATGCTTTAGGCATGCTATCATATTCACTCACATTAAATATTAGTAGTGATATTTATCTCATCATTTTATCTTACTAACCCTACTTTTAAAGTAATACAATATATTTTCAAAAATACCCTTACTTTAAAGGAAACTTTTTTCCCCTTAATTTCACTCACTCTTTCTCTCAATTAAATTCAAGACCTATGCAGCAAAATTATAAATTTGAATTCACAATCATAAAGCATCCTGATAAATTTGAATCTGGCCTTTTTTTGAGAGGAGATCAAATTAAGGTTTTTTAGCTTCATTTCAAGTTTCAATCATGCAAAATTCTTTGACGAAAAATTAAAATCCCTATCAAGTAGTAAAAGAGATCAACAATTACTTTACAATAAATTATACAAATTAAAAAATTTTATTATTAAAAAGAGATTATATTTCTAGAAAGGAAACCGTGAAATAAAATTTTGTACAAATTTCTAAAATGGATTTGCTTTATGGCATGCGAGCTATGGCTTCCTCGATGACAAGACACGACGCGCTGCAGCACAGTAGCTATACTCCGCAGCATGCATTGTGGGGCGTGGCAATTCTTTGCTCTAGTGTGAAGCAAGATGGCTAGTTGTTGCAATGGGACATATATCATTTTCTTTAAAAACACTCATATATGGTGGTGATGGTAATTTGTTGGTGCCTAAGTGAGAGAGTGGGTGTAGAAGATGAAGATGAAAAGATGGAAAAAAAATTATATTTATTTTTAATAAGGGTAATTTTGAAAATAAGAGGTATTAATTGAATTATTGGAGGTTAATGTGAGGATTTGAGGGGGTTAAATATCATTACTCTTAGGTAGCGTTTATTTTTTGAATTGGAATGTGAATATTGAGGAGTGAGAATTGTAAGATTGGGAGTGTGGAGTGGGAGTGGGAGTGAGAGTAGATTGTTTACTTACACTGAAATAGAAGCATAGAATGGAGATCAGAATTCAATTTATGTGTTTACTTTTTTCTTGGATTTGGAGTAAATAGTTTCAAATTATAATTTTATCATTCTTTAAAGAATTATAGTTTTTAATTACAAAGTTAATAAAAAATATATTTAATGAATAAATATTTATTTTATTATATTTGTAAATTTATAATAATTATTAATATTCTTAATTATGAACATCACCATTTTTTATTAATTTTAATTTTAATTATATAAATTAAAAATTATTGATAAGGGCAATATAAATGAAATATTTTTACTATTAACATAGTATGAACTTAATATTTTCTTAGAATAAACTATTTATTAGTATTAATTATTAATATTAAATAAATATAATCCTAATATTTTTAAATAAATATAATAATATTATATTTTCAAATAAAGATGGTATATAGTAATATTATTAATTCTCTATTAATATAATAATATTATTTTTAAGTAATTTAGACTTAGAATCAATACAAATTATTATTTAGTTAAATATAATAATANTAATATTATTTAGTACAAAATTAATATTTTCTTAGAATAAATTATTTATTATTATCAATTATTAGTATTAAAAAATATATTACTATTATTTTTAAAATAACTATAATAATATTATTCAAATAAATATACCATTATTTATTTATTTTATTAAATATTAAATTAAATTAAATTAAATTAAATTAAAAAATGGTATAAAAGGGAGAGGTGGGAGGTGGGAGTAGGACCTCTCCCCATGGGAGTCCCACTCCCACTCCTCACTCCAAATATAGGTGGGGCCCACGGAGTGAAATTTCTAATCCGAAACTAATTTGTTGAAGTAAACACTATAGTGGAAGGAATTCGCACTCTTCACTCACACTTCAAAAAGTAAACACAATCTTAAATATTTTAGTTTTTTGGGTTTATCTCTATTTAAGCTACAAGTCTAAAGTTTTAATAAACACTTGTAGTTATTAGAGCCAGTTTGAAAATGCTGTAGTTTTTAAAATAATTATTATTAGCTATGCTATAGAAATAATCAGTTACGAAGAGAATCAACTAAACGTTTAGTAAAATTTATTTTTACAAGTAATGTGAATTTTAAACAGTACTTTTAAAAATAGTTGTTATGTATTTGATAAATCTTACTATTAAACTATTGTAATAATGTAAATGATAAAATTGGATATAATATTAAATAAAATTTAGTTGTACATTTATAATATATAAAAAAATATTTCTACTATGTATATGTAATAATTGATAGCTAAAAAATATTTTATATTATTAATTTTATTTTTATCTTATTACTCAATATAATAGGTAATAATACTAATAATAATTTCTTTAAAGTTAACGATTTTATTTTCTAATTAATAAGATAATTTTAGATTTTTATAATATATATATAAGGATATATATGAAATTATATTAAGTAAAAAAGTAATTTTTAAAATCAGACTTTAAAAAATTATTCTTTATCTACATTTTAAAATTTACTGTAAAAAAACATAATATTTAAAAAAATTACCAAATAAAAAAAATTAATTTTTAATTTTTTAAAATTATTTTTAAACTTTTTAAAAATAATCTCAAAGGAACCCTTAATTTGAAAGCCAAAGTTTTTTTTTCTTTTTTATCTCACAATTATTCAGTGAATGAACTAATTTTCATTATATTTTTATTTTACAACAATCGTGGCTTAAAAAGTCGCGAAGCCTCAAAATCCGCGTCCTAAACACAGCCTGCTGCCAGCTTAGGGGGTAATCTCTCTCTACAAGTACAATCATGTGGAGTAGATGGGCTTTCTAAATTGGCGTGGGCTAATAATTATTTAAAAGAGGATGGCTTGTGACGGGCTTCGAAATTTCTCTTAAAACACCCTTTAATTGAAATTACTTAATAACCTAACACAAATTAATTTATTTCTTGTTTTAAATGAAAATTTAATTAAGCCGAGTAGTGAACCACTGTTTTCACAAGTGTGAGTGAGGGCAGTGGTTTGAGTTCCAATGAACTTAATCTTCTTCAATTAAATATAATTAAATGGATTTAATTTATAATCTTTTGCGTATATGTCTTATTGTAAATATTAATGTAATTATATATAGTAATAGCTATTAGAAGTCTAATGTATAATGAGAATTCAACTGAACATGGGAATTCAATTGAACACATAAAAAAATTGTTATTCTTGAAATTTTTTTTACGCACAACTGATTTCATAATTTATATTTTTATTTTAAATTTTAATTAAAAATATTTGTTTTGGGAAAATTATAAGAGTTTAGAATTTTCAAGATAGAAATTGAATAATAAGAAGAAAATTAAGATAAATTTAATATTTTAAGAATTGAATGTAATTTTAAAAATATTTCTAGGTAAAATTTTATACGAAAATAGTTAATTTTAATATCGAGATTTATATTTTATCAATTGAACTAGAGCATTTTAAAAAGTAACATTAAAAATGTGTTACTTCTGCGTTAGTTTAGTTATTTTATATTTGTTTGAGGGAAAAATAGGAAAGATAGTAAAGCGCTACGTGTCGACCAATGGAATGATTTCAGCACAATCTAAGGTACCCCGCACAATCCGAGGTGCCCGGCGTGATTCGAGGTACCCCGTACAAATAGAGGTACCCCGCATAATAAAAGGTACCCCACGTAACTCGAGGTACCCGGTAGAACGGATGCAAGAGAATCCTTCGAAAATATCCGCCATGAGAAACGTCTCTATCTCTTAAAAGATATTATTTGATTTTGTCAGAATTAAGAATCAAGAACATCGTACCAAAATGGGGGGACAGCCGCCTGCTACCTCTGCCAAAAGTGAAGGACATTGTCCCAAGGACAGTGGTCCTCAGCCGCCTACCCTACAGTTACTGCAGAGGTACCTTGGACCACCCTCCAGCGCGCGCCACGTTTCCAAAAGATGAGATATGTCGCGAACATGTAGATAACGGCCCAAAAATCATAAAGAGGTAAAAGGACGTTAGCCAAAAAGGGTACACCACGTGGCAGCTGAGGTACTCTATATATAAAGGCGCCTAGGTTTCATTCTCCATACACTCTCATTCACCCAAAAAACACTCACTCTTCGAAAAAGAGGTTTTCTTCAACCTTAAAACCCTAATTTACAGAGGGCTAGCCAGCTCTCTTTACCAAAAAAAAAACTTGAGTTTTGCTAACTTGAGCGTTGGAGTGTGAACGCCGGGGTACCCCGAGTTTATCTCTAACTTCTATTTCACTGTTTTGCAGCGCGTGAAACTCATTGGGAAGGACACCTCTCTTGTTTCTGACCTTCCACCATTGCTACCACTCTCT
The DNA here is from genome assembly GCA_002013955.2 of Citrus medica. Classification (NCBI taxonomy): domain Eukaryota; kingdom Viridiplantae; phylum Streptophyta; class Magnoliopsida; order Sapindales; family Rutaceae; genus Citrus; species Citrus medica. The sequence goes on along the minus strand of MKYO02030512.1, from coordinate 1,079,289 downwards.
CTCCCCTTCTCACCTCCCCCGAAGTCCAGATATACCACACCGCACACAACAAACCAGTGAGGTACCCCATCTCCCCCAAAAATACAAATTTATTATTCTAGATTGGTTTGGCTTTTCCTACCCCAAAATCAGTTGAAAACAATAATAATAGGTATTGTATTTTGTCCGCTACGGTAACTAGCACCACCAAGTAGCAATTTTGACCTACAAAATCCGGTTCAAAATGCATTAATAATAATATTGAAAAATTCCACTCCTCCCATTCCGATTTCCCAAAAATAAATCCCCCTATTCATATTGAAAACAAGGGTTTATCATAACTCATGAAATTATTTATTATTTTTTTAATACTGATTACACATCAGATTACTATATTCCACATATATTTACAATTACTATTAGAACAGACATTACACTGATATTTATAATAAGATATATAACTTAGGACTTACATTGTTACATTAATTCTATAAAATACATGCTCAGACATATAACTCTCACAGAGGAGGGATGTCTCTGCTTCACTCGCATTTCGTAAAAGAGAAAGACTTACAAATTAAATTCCCATAATTTTTTGTTTAATTGAGAGATGTTGAGCATATGGAGACTCAAACCACTACCCTTATTATCTTTCTTAACTTTGAAAGTAGTAATTTACTACTGGACTAAAGCAAAATTATTTATTGGACTAAAACAAAATTATTTATTAGTTCATCGCATTTTTTAATGGACAAATGACACCTCTTCACTTTCAGTGCGCATTATGAAAGCACTTACTAAAAAAGTGTCGTATATCACATTTTTTTTTTCATTTTAGTGAAATAATCAACTCAAATACCGTCACGAGCCCCACCCTTACCGTTAAAGCCATACAATTGCATGTAATTATCACATATTGAATTAGTTACAATGATATAATATTACCATATCAGTTTGTCAAAATAAAAATTTATACACAAGTTTACACATGTATCACTGTTTAAATAAAGCCCATTTCGAATGTGCCTACCTCAATTTTACCCTTATTTTTCAGAAGCTATCCACCCTAATCTTTGTCACTTTTCTTTGTTTTGAATTTTTTTCCTTTTTGTTTGCAATAAAATTTGGAATAAACAATTTGTAATGTCTGATATTACTTTTTTTTTTTAATTTGTTCATTAACTTTTTTGAGGACAAGAATATTTGTTACCTTGAATTGAACTGAGTGGATGACCTAATGTATCATCGCAGTCAACTGCAAGACCTAGTCAAAGGATTGTGTGCATGAAAGCTCTTTCGTGTGAAATTTCATTCAAAATCTCTAAATAATATTTTTAAAAGTAAAATATGATAAATGCTTGTTTAATCCCTACATTTTAAATTAAGGGTTCATTTAATTATTATATTTTGAAAAATATCTTAAGACACTTATTAAATATGTGACAATCTTATCCTTATTTTTCTTTCTTTTTATACTAAGAGCCTTGTAACAATATTCTTGGTGACATTAATAAAAAAATGTTAATTTATCAAATTAACACTGAAATTAAAATGAAAATTGAAGTAATTTATTATTATTATTTAATAAAAAAGTAAAATAATAATTAAAAAATTTACTTTAATTTTTATGTTACTTTTAGGGTTAATTTGGTGACTTAAAGTTTTTTAATAAATCATTATTAACAAGACAACAAAGTAGTAAATGTAGCTTTAAGTTTGCTGGTATTAATTTGTTTATAAAAAAATTATTAAAAAGATTGTTGAAGTTAAGGGTATGAAAATACTAATTTTTTAAATGGATAATTAGTGGTTATTTTTTTATTGATAAATTAATTAATACTTTCAACATTGTAGCATAGGCATTATTATTGTAGTGGCAATTGACAAAGAAAAAATAAAGGCGAAAGTGTCACATATTTAACAGTAAGAATGTCTTGAGATATTTTTTAAAATATAAAAACTAAATAGAGACTTAACTCAAAATATAAGAACTAAATAGACACTTAACTCAAAATATAAAAACTAAATATATATTTATCTAATAAAATAATATAAAATTTTAATTCACCCGAAACACTTTCGTGTTAATTTCAGACTCATGGAAGTCTATGTATCTTGACAATGGTAACAATTTATTTATTTATTTATTTATAGTATTGCTTTTATCATGCAATTTTTCCCTTCCTGTTTAGATTTAAATTTTAAGCTTTCACTCTTTGGAAAAATTCATTTAATGTTGACGAAAATATATATGTCATGCCCAAGCATGACTGATAACTCCATGGCCACCAAATTTCATCACCTTTAGGTCCTCTGTTAGGTACAGCTAAGGTCGTGGCTCCTCACAAAGCATACTTAGTAATCATTACATTCACGTTTGGCTTTCTTTTTTAGGTATAGCTAAATCGTGACAAACTAAAATGGGTCTTATCGTGTGAGAATTTCAACATCTTTATTAATTAAGAACAAAACTATGAGTAGATTTTTTTTAAAAATTTTTTATCCTAATTTTTAAATGAAAAGTCAACATATATCTAAAATTTACTTAAATAACTATATAGACTCTCTTATTTTTATAAATGGTTACACATACTCTTCTTTGATGATTATATTTTTTTTATTATAACAACTCAAAAATTTCTATTTATTATAAAAGTTTAAATCATGATCAAATGATATAATAGTGTAAGACAAAATGTTTGTATAATCATTTCTAAAACTAAAGAAGTTTATGTGATCATTTAAACAAATTTTAAGGATGTGTTTATTAGTATAGATTTTTTAGATATGTTCACCACACTCTCTAATCTCGTTATATATTAATTTCGAATATAATAGTAATATAATAAAATAAATAATGTCATACACAGTCAATTATATTGTAATATCAGACATATCATATGTAATGTATCTTAAGAAACATTATTTCCTTTTTCTTTTTTAGAAGAACATAATTTCATTATTTGTTTACTGAATAAAAATAAGTTTTTTTTTGAAAGGTTACTTATAAAAATATAATAAAATAAATAATGTCTTTATTTCACCAACCACTGCGCATAAGCTAATGTTAATGTAGCACCAAAGGCTCTCCACCTATTCCACTTACCAACTACCAAATTCATTAAAATGACATCACTAGTTTATTCGTATTAATAAATTATTTCTCTTTATGTCATCCACTTTGCCCGCCAATATATTTACTTAGCCACTGGTTTGGTTGGTTAGCCCGCAGTTTTATTTTCAGTGTCTTGACTTGAGTTTCAAAGCAGACCCATCTCCTTATATCTCTTTTCCCTTTTATCATTACCAGCTTCGGTTACGTACATTGTTGAAGAGAGCTGAAGGGAGCATACAATGGATGGCAAGGTCTTCGCTTTGGCTGAAGTATCAGATCACAACAAGATGAAAGATTGTTGGCTCATCATCAATGGCAAGGTTTCCACTTTCTTTTAATCCCCATTTCAAGTCCTGCCTTTTTGTGATCGTTATTCTGTTTTCTTTGGTTTTGATTTGAGAGACATGTTCTCTGCATGTGATTGATCTGATGGGTGTCTGAAAAATTGTGCACTGTGGTTCAATCCTTGGATCGATTTGAGAGTGAGGTTCATGTGAGTTTGATTTTCTTGCATGATACTCAGAAGATTTATATTTGATTCTGTTGGGGTGGTTTCTGGTTATATCTTCTGATTAATGTAGCTTCAAAGTTGATTCATTTTGAGTGATTGGCCTACTGCGGAACTGTCAAATTGGCATTTTCTGTTTTATGGTGGCTTTGTATTACGAATTTAGGCGCCCGTGTTGATTTTGTTAACAATAGTATTTGTATTATTACAACAATGTTATTGTGTATGATCGGGTCTACTTTCATCTTTTTGTTTAACCTTCGTGCATATATCGTGAGTTTAGCCCACATACTAACAGGATAATGTTTTAAATTCATCTTACTCTTGTGCATGTTTGAGCACTGTGGCATTGGTGAATGGATAAAATTCTTTTATCCAGCAGTTTCTAGTTCTGGTTGCTTCTGTTTGATTGATGAGATCTTTTATTAACTTAACTATTGTCAACATATGGACTTGAGTTTTGCTAACTTGAGCGTTGGAGTGTGAACGCCGGGGTACCCCGAGTTTATCTCTAACTTCTATTTCACTGTTTTGCAGCGCGTGAAACTCATTGGGAAGGACACCTCTCTTGTTTCTGACCTTCCACCATTGCTACCACTCTCTCTCCCCTTCTCACCTCCCCCGAAGTCCAGATATACCACACCGCACACAACAAACCAGTGAGGTACCCCATCTCCCCCAAAAATACAAATTTATTATTCTAGATTGGTTTGGCTTTTCCTACCCCAAAATCAGTTGAAAACAATAATAATAGGTATTGTATTTTGTCCGCTACGGTAACTAGCACCACCAAGTAGCAATTTTGACCTACAAAATCCGGTTCAAAATGCATTAATAATAATATTGAAAAATTCCACTCCTCCCATTCCGATTTCCCAAAAATAAATCCCCCTATTCATATTGAAAACAAGGGTTTATCATAACTCATGAAATTATTTATTATTTTTTTAATACTGATTACACATCAGATTACTATATTCCACATATATTTACAATTACTATTAGAACAGACATTACACTGATATTTATAATAAGATATATAACTTAGGACTTACATTGTTACATTAATTCTATAAAATACATGCTCAGACATATAACTCTCACAGAGGAGGGATGTCTCTGCTTCACTCGCATTTCGTAAAAGAGAAAGACTTACAAATTAAATTCCCATAATTTTTTGTTTAATTGAGAGATGTTGAGCATATGGAGACTCAAACCACTACCCTTATTATCTTTCTTAACTTTGAAAGTAGTAATTTACTACTGGACTAAAGCAAAATTATTTATTGGACTAAAACAAAATTATTTATTAGTTCATCGCATTTTTTAATGGACAAATGACACCTCTTCACTTTCAGTGCGCATTATGAAAGCACTTACTAAAAAAGTGTCGTATATCACATTTTTTTTTTCATTTTAGTGAAATAATCAACTCAAATACCGTCACGAGCCCCACCCTTACCGTTAAAGCCATACAATTGCATGTAATTATCACATATTGAATTAGTTACAATGATATAATATTACCATATCAGTTTGTCAAAATAAAAATTTATACACAAGTTTACACATGTATCACTGTTTAAATAAAGCCCATTTCGAATGTGCCTACCTCAATTTTACCCTTATTTTTCAGAAGCTATCCACCCTAATCTTTGTCACTTTTCTTTGTTTTGAATTTTTTTCCTTTTTGTTTGCAATAAAATTTGGAATAAACAATTTGTAATGTCTGATATTACTTTTTTTTTTTAATTTGTTCATTAACTTTTTTGAGGACAAGAATATTTGTTACCTTGAATTGAACTGAGTGGATGACCTAATGTATCATCGCAGTCAACTGCAAGACCTAGTCAAAGGATTGTGTGCATGAAAGCTCTTTCGTGTGAAATTTCATTCAAAATCTCTAAATAATATTTTTAAAAGTAAAATATGATAAATGCTTGTTTAATCCCTACATTTTAAATTAAGGGTTCATTTAATTATTATATTTTGAAAAATATCTTAAGACACTTATTAAATATGTGACAATCTTATCCTTATTTTTCTTTCTTTTTATACTAAGAGCCTTGTAACAATATTCTTGGTGACATTAATAAAAAAATGTTAATTTATCAAATTAACACTGAAATTAAAATGAAAATTGAAGTAATTTATTATTATTATTTAATAAAAAAGTAAAATAATAATTAAAAAATTTACTTTAATTTTTATGTTACTTTTAGGGTTAATTTGGTGACTTAAAGTTTTTTAATAAATCATTATTAACAAGACAACAAAGTAGTAAATGTAGCTTTAAGTTTGCTGGTATTAATTTGTTTATAAAAAAATTATTAAAAAGATTGTTGAAGTTAAGGGTATGAAAATACTAATTTTTTAAATGGATAATTAGTGGTTATTTTTTTATTGATAAATTAATTAATACTTTCAACATTGTAGCATAGGCATTATTATTGTAGTGGCAATTGACAAAGAAAAAATAAAGGCGAAAGTGTCACATATTTAACAGTAAGAATGTCTTGAGATATTTTTTAAAATATAAAAACTAAATAGAGACTTAACTCAAAATATAAGAACTAAATAGACACTTAACTCAAAATATAAAAACTAAATATATATTTATCTAATAAAATAATATAAAATTTTAATTCACCCGAAACACTTTCGTGTTAATTTCAGACTCATGGAAGTCTATGTATCTTGACAATGGTAACAATTTATTTATTTATTTATTTATAGTATTGCTTTTATCATGCAATTTTTCCCTTCCTGTTTAGATTTAAATTTTAAGCTTTCACTCTTTGGAAAAATTCATTTAATGTTGACGAAAATATATATGTCATGCCCAAGCATGACTGATAACTCCATGGCCACCAAATTTCATCACCTTTAGGTCCTCTGTTAGGTACAGCTAAGGTCGTGGCTCCTCACAAAGCATACTTAGTAATCATTACATTCACGTTTGGCTTTCTTTTTTAGGTATAGCTAAATCGTGACAAACTAAAATGGGTCTTATCGTGTGAGAATTTCAACATCTTTATTAATTAAGAACAAAACTATGAGTAGATTTTTTTTAAAAATTTTTTATCCTAATTTTTAAATGAAAAGTCAACATATATCTAAAATTTACTTAAATAACTATATAGACTCTCTTATTTTTATAAATGGTTACACATACTCTTCTTTGATGATTATATTTTTTTTATTATAACAACTCAAAAATTTCTATTTATTATAAAAGTTTAAATCATGATCAAATGATATAATAGTGTAAGACAAAATGTTTGTATAATCATTTCTAAAACTAAAGAAGTTTATGTGATCATTTAAACAAATTTTAAGGATGTGTTTATTAGTATAGATTTTTTAGATATGTTCACCACACTCTCTAATCTCGTTATATATTAATTTCGAATATAATAGTAATATAATAAAATAAATAATGTCATACACAGTCAATTATATTGTAATATCAGACATATCATATGTAATGTATCTTAAGAAACATTATTTCCTTTTTCTTTTTTAGAAGAACATAATTTCATTATTTGTTTACTGAATAAAAATAAGTTTTTTTTTGAAAGGTTACTTATAAAAATATAATAAAATAAATAATGTCTTTATTTCACCAACCACTGCGCATAAGCTAATGTTAATGTAGCACCAAAGGCTCTCCACCTATTCCACTTACCAACTACCAAATTCATTAAAATGACATCACTAGTTTATTCGTATTAATAAATTATTTCTCTTTATGTCATCCACTTTGCCCGCCAATATATTTACTTAGCCACTGGTTTGGTTGGTTAGCCCGCAGTTTTATTTTCAGTGTCTTGACTTGAGTTTCAAAGCAGACCCATCTCCTTATATCTCTTTTCCCTTTTATCATTACCAGCTTCGGTTACGTACATTGTTGAAGAGAGCTGAAGGGAGCATACAATGGATGGCAAGGTCTTCGCTTTGGCTGAAGTATCAGATCACAACAAGATGAAAGATTGTTGGCTCATCATCAATGGCAAGGTTTCCACTTTCTTTTAATCCCCATTTCAAGTCCTGCCTTTTTGTGATCGTTATTCTGTTTTCTTTGGTTTTGATTTGAGAGACATGTTCTCTGCATGTGATTGATCTGATGGGTGTCTGAAAAATTGTGCACTGTGGTTCAATCCTTGGATCGATTTGAGAGTGAGGTTCATGTGAGTTTGATTTTCTTGCATGATACTCAGAAGATTTATATTTGATTCTGTTGGGGTGGTTTCTGGTTATATCTTCTGATTAATGTAGCTTCAAAGTTGATTCATTTTGAGTGATTGGCCTACTGCGGAACTGTCAAATTGGCATTTTCTGTTTTATGGTGGCTTTGTATTACGAATTTAGGCGCCCGTGTTGATTTTGTTAACAATAGTATTTGTATTATTACAACAATGTTATTGTGTATGATCGGGTCTACTTTCATCTTTTTGTTTAACCTTCGTGCATATATCGTGAGTTTAGCCCACATACTAACAGGATAATGTTTTAAATTCATCTTACTCTTGTGCATGTTTGAGCACTGTGGCATTGGTGAATGGATAAAATTCTTTTATCCAGCAGTTTCTAGTTCTGGTTGCTTCTGTTTGATTGATGAGATCTTTTATTAACTTAACTATTGTCAACATATGGATCTTTTTCTGGCCATTCCTCTGTAATTTGAAGTAGACTTTATTTGTCTTTTGTGGGTGCACAATTTTCTGTCTTTTGCTTTTTGTTCTGTTTGTGCTTTTTTTCAGTTCCTACTTCCTAGCTATTCTTTTTTACATTTCAAATTGTATCTAAATAATTGGGAAAAGCATTCTCAACATAAACATGTGAGTTTACATGACTCGATTCAAATTACAAGCTAATGTAGTGAGTTTCATTACTTTTAGGGATTTTTCTTAAGGAAATATGATTCTTGTTTGTTGGGTGAATGCATGTTATAAATGCTCTACATCTTTTGGATCTAGGCTAGATTTTAATACAAGATTTTAAGTTTTTAGCAAACTATAAAACTTGAAAAATGAGAGATTTAAAGGAGGGTTCAATGAACAGTGTGCATGTGCTCTCATGAGTAAGAATGGCCTTGAGTTTTCGTGGCCAAGAGAGCTTGGTTCTTTATATCGCAAAGGTTTAAAATCTGAGGAAGGTTAGAGGAGGTTAGAAGTTTAAGAAATTTTTAAGCTGAAGATATTATTAAAAAAAAAATGACAAAGGAAGCTCGTCCAGATCACTGCGAGTGAGCAAACTTGGTGTTAAGTTGACTATATGACTTGAAGATAAAGTTAATTGAAAACATTCATAAGAATGACCCAATTAATTCATAGTTCACAAAAAAAGGTTCCTTAGTGATACTTGTCAGATCTATTGGGTCATATGTGATTTCCCGATTGTCTACTCGGATAAGGATATCCTCTGTTTCACCCCAAAAGTTGATTGAATTATCAAAATTTTTATCACAAAATGCAATGAAGTGAAATCAGATCCAGACTGAAACTGAATACTCACTTGTTTAATTTTTAAGGTACTTTAAATGTTAACTTAATTATTTACATCTTTGAAGTTGAGCCACATAGGTAAAATTATGGCTCATGATATGCATATTTGACCAAACTTCTCTGGAGAATATTTGCACATACTCATGGACTGAAAATCTGATTTTAATTGGATAATAATTCTAGATCCTATGTTCAGAGGAGTCTACATTGTACCTTTAAGCTCACTTTCTCAAATTATTGGATAACTTTTTAAAAATGGCTTTGATGTTGTTGTGCAGTGCTGTTTGTAGTTTGAACGGGGGACCTTAGCATGCATTGCCAGTCAATGCAGGCTTTTTAGCTTCTTTGTCTCCTTTCTTCTTCTATTTTTTCATTTTTTCTGAACTGACAGTTTGCTGGTTCAATTAGGAGTTTGATGTTGTCTCCACATTACGATGCAGGTTCATGAACTCAAAATTTTTTTCTATTTATTTTATTTACTATCTGTTTTAGGAAATATTTGATTTCTAGAGATATTGGATACTACTTATTTAAGTTTGATCCCTTCCAAAATTTGGTTTTCTTATTTTAGTGGCTTGTTTGGAGTACATTTTGATTTCCTTTATGTTTACGACCAAGTCATCAGAATAGGCCTTGTGTTTTGTCTTGAAATATAAACCACTTGAATCAATTTGATACTGATTGCATTGTTTTCTCTTCCATCTCTCTCTAAATTCTTTCTCCTACGTTATCTTCTTTTCTTCTTGCTGTAATCACTGTTCCTTGTCCTCTGAGTCCTACATCACATTATCTTCTAGAGTTTCCTGATGGTCCAAGGTTCATGACTGTTTAGCCACTGTTTGGCATACATCGTCCTTTTTGATGTGTTGACTAAATGTCATCTGTTCTTGTTCCATTAACAAGTAAATAGCAAGTATTTACTTCTGCCAAATATGAGTGTTGCTTCAACATATTTGTGAGATTTTTTGGGATTGAGGTGCTTTACCTTTAATTCGCATGTGTTGTGAAATGGAGTCTACTTCATTTAAATGAATGTCATGGTACAAACTTGGGATCCACATTTTGTTAACTAAAAACTTTTTCTACTATGATTTCAAAATTAAGCTGAAGCAAATCGGTTCCAAAGGAGCCCTTAATCATTTTGGTATGAAACTATTATTGGATTTACTATTTGAGGAAATTATCGAATGCAAAATGCACAAGAGCGCAGGACTTTCATTTTCCTTGCTTTCTTTCAAAATTGTTTCATTCATGTTTCTAATTGCTATAAGCATGAATGTTCATATTGATATACCAAGTAATATGTGTAACGTCAAATATAGATTGTTGTGCCCCAATGATTTTGTTGCTATTTGTTCTAAAAAGCAGGGCGTTTTCGAGAGTTATGGTGCTTCTTGGAAAGCTAAAATAAAGGATTTGATGCCAATAGTAGAAAATTTTCATATATTCAATGTACTTATTTTACATTTCAAGATTTCTCACTGGAAATGTCTGATGTTTGATGTTTCATGATTTCTTGCAATGCTAAAATAACCCTCTTTGCAAAGACTAATATTGTTTGGCATTTGTTCTTTTGTTGTATTGCATTTTCTAGTCCTTGGCTTCCAGTTTAGATTTGTGTGGTAATATTTCTGGTGCAAGTACATAACATGTATGAATGCACCATACTCTTTCCTCATATTTTTATCGTGATAAACTGAGAGTTCTAAAGTTTCAGGTCTTGCTGTTTATGTGGTTTCAAAACTTGGATGGTGTTTCTAGCATAATGGTTGTGCATCTAATTCTTTTAGGTTCATCTATTAATGGATCTAATATTTTGAACAGGTGTATGACGTGACAAAATTCTTGGAAGATCATCCTGGAGGTGATGAAGTTTTGCTGTCTGCAACAGGTATATCCTTTGCTAAAGCCTGCTTCAAGCAACTCGACATCTAGTTATATTTTCATTGTATGAATATCATACCTAAAATTTCGATCATTTGAGGTTCTCTGAATGTTTTTCAGGGAAGGATGCCACGGATGACTTTGAAGATGTGGGTCATAGTCCGAGTGCCAGAGAAATGATGGACCAGTACTACGTCGGAGAGATTGATGTATTGACCATCCCAAAGAAAAAGGAGTATACACCTCCAAAGCAGCCTCACTACAACCAGGACAAGACATCAGAGTTCATCATCAGGCTTCTCCAATTCCTTGTGCCGCTAGCAATCCTGGGGTTGGCCGTCGGCATCCGGATTTATACAAAATCATCTTAATGTTCTAGACTATGTTCTCATAACAGACAATTTGTGTCATCTTAATGTTCTAGATTATGTTTTCATAACAGACAATTTGTGTTTTGTTAATGAAACTTTCTTAGTTCTGATAGCTGGTGCCACTTCCTTATTTCCTTGCCCAAAACACCTTGCATTTTGTTCTTCATTTTTATTTTGTCTACTTTTTATTCAAATCTTAAAATTTTGAAATAAAAAAGTTAAGATCCTTAATAAACTCCCAAGTCACAAAGGTATTATTTATAGTTATTAAAATAAAAAAATGAACTTGTTAATGTCAAACATGCGTTTTTGTCAATAAAATTTCAGATTGTTATTTTCCTTTTAGTGTTGTAAAGTCCTTCGGTTTTGCTGATTAAAAAAACTTGAAAATTATGTTAAGGCTCCATACGTTTTCTTGTCTCTCAAATCTAAGCTCCGAAATTATTACATAATTGTTTTTCCCCCTGTGTTTAGTTGAGATGATGATTGTGGCATTTTATTGTTGTAAAATTATACATGCATATTATTAATGGATTAGTTAAAAATCTGTAAATATTAAAATTAAAAACGGAAAACAAAGATGAAATCATCGCTCACTGGTATTTGCCTGTGCTTGATTGCCGATGGGGATTTAAATGACGAAACTTCAAATAAGAAGGATATTAGTGTAAATTCAAAAGTTAAAAAGAAGCATCGAATGTAAATTATCTTCTTCATCTCTATGTTCTATATAAATAATAGCGCTGCTACACACCTCGAGTCAAACCCCGAGTCGCGCCCTGAATTGTGAAAAATGACATCATTTTACTTTATTCCTTTTCCTTTTAATTTCAGCCGAAAAAGGTGGGCAGCGCGTGGGTGAGCATGTACTTCAATTAATTTCAAACCAAAATGACATCGCCAGCATATGGGGAAATTTACAACAATAGCTAAAAAAATTAGGCATTTTTCAACTTTAATCCCTCAAATTTTTTTCTATCAACATTAGTTAAATCACCAAATTGTGGACGAAATTGCGCTCCTCATTCTCACGTTTCCCTCAAGCAAATTTCTCCCTCTCTCACCAAAATCTCATCACCAGAAGTTATATAGATCGTCGACGGCGGCGTAGATCGACAGCATTTCAACCCACGGCGGCTAAAATTGAAAACCCTAGGTGAGTTGTTATTGCCATTCTTGTTGTTGTTGATGTTGTTGATGCTGTTGTTGTTGTTGTTGTTGTTTGGGTTGTTGTTGTTGTTTGGAATATCGTTGTTGACTGTTGCTGTTGTTGTTGTTGTTTGGGTTGTTGTTGTTGTTTGGAATATCGTTGTTGTTGGTGGTGTGGTGTTGTAGATGCATGTGGGTGAGATGCACGCAGCGCTGCGTGCACCGCTGCGAGCACGCGAGATGTGTGCGGCTTGCGCATCTGGCGCGCGACGTAGCGCCTGTCGCACGCGAGATGCGCGCGGCACGCTCATCCCGCGCATCTCGCGTGTGACAGTGCTCGCAGCTTGTGCACAGTGTGCGGGCGCGAGCTGCGCGCAGCGTGCCAGCCTGCCCGCAGCAACTCGTGCGCGCAGCTCGCGCATCCCACGCCCGCCTGTTGCACTAAGAGGTGCTGCCTCATGGTGCGACGGGGTGCCCGTCGTACCAAGAGGCAGCACCTCTTGTTGCTGCCTCTTGGTGCCTGTCGCACCAAGAGGTGCTGCCTCTTGGTATGACGGGCACCCCGTCACACCAAGAGGCAGTGCGTGGTGTTGCCTTTATTTTTTTCTTTTGTTTATAATTTATTAACATGTCTTTTTATTTGTACCAGATAAATGAGCAAATAAAAAATAGCATTGCATAACCCACCCAGACCGATGAAAGAACCGGGAATGATGAAGATACCTTATATTGATCACTTTCTCGGGCGTATCACGAGTATGTGCAAGTTAGATGTCGTTGTTAATGCCATCCGAAAAAAATTAACAAGGCAACAGTTGAAACAGCAATTGCATGCGCACAAACAAGCTGATTGAGTTGGAATACTCTACAGGAGCAAGTTCTTTAATGAATGTCAACTATCCCTTCCTTCATACCACCACCCAAAACATGAAATCGACGCTGAGACACTGGCCGAACGGTCATTCTTTCGGCCAAAATTCTCCTTTCGCCGACTATTTCATCTGCCCACGTCGTTAGACGAGTGCTCATCGATTCAGCCACAATTTTCCTATCATAAAACCATTGCTGTAATGTTTTTCTAAAGTGATCAACAAGATGAGTAACATGAAATTTTCGCGGTTCCCTCATTAAAGAATTCACGCTTTCCGCAGTGTTGGTGGTAAGTATGCTGTATTTCCTACCTTCAAATTCAGACCTTGCCCAATTACACGTGCCCACATTATTCTCTAAGTAATCAGCCGCGCCCGAGTGGAGCATGCACAGCCCTTCAAGTTGTCTTTTAAATTCTTCGTGTCTATATGTCTTTGCTGCATTAATAAAAGCTGGCTCGAATTGATCCCAAATAGCTTTAGACATCCTGAATTTAGACTTAATATTGCCTTTGATATGGTAAAAACAAACTCCATGACCAGCAGTGTGAAATGCTTTTAAAACGGTTCTCTTGATGACAGTGCATCGATCAGAGATAAATACGAACTCTGACCTATCGCCAATCACTCCGTGTAACTTCGTCATAAACCAAAGCATCATTGTTTTCTGAATCCATGACCCCAATAGCTAACGGATACAGTTGATTATTACCATCCAGACATGTTGCTACAAACATGCTTTCATGATATAGCCCCTTTAAGTGAGTGCCATCTACAGCGATCACAGGCCTTATGTACTGTGTGAAGCCCTTGATGGAAGATCCAAGCGCAACAAAGTAATATAAGAAATTATTATCTCCATCCCGCTGGAGGTGTGTCACTGTGCCCTCATTCGCTTTGGTCAAAACGTGAGAGTATTTGAGAAGTAAGTTATATGACTTTGCAGGGTTCCCTCGTACTATTTCAAACCGACTTCTTTAGCCCGATATGCTTGCTGATATGTTAACTGGACCTTGTATTCTTGCTGCATGTCTGCTCTAATGTCATTCGACGTGTATATCCGTTTATCCTGAATAAATTTATCCGCGATAAGATGGCCAACAACCCGACTCCTAACTTGACGGAGGCCAGTAGGCAAAATCTCATTAGAGCACGTATGAACATTGTCAACTCTTCTCACTACCCAAGGAACATTATGCTCATCCGAACCTCTCGTTGCGTGAAAACGCCAATTACATGATTCCGAAGAACAGTGAGCCTCAAAGCGTGTCGTTGTGGACCGTGCAATCTTGAAATCAAACTTTTCCTGCAAGGCCACTTTGTGCAATTCCAGTATTAACTCATTCTTCTTAGCGAACAACTTTCCCACACCAATGTCAGCAGAATTACAGCTTCTAACTAAGTCTGGAGCAACCAAGTTTGAAGGCAAAACTGGAGCAAGACTCACCAGGAGATCAACTGTTGTCCTCCTCCTCGAACGGGCCATCGGAGGAATAGGTCGGTTCTCTATATTGTTAACAGGAATATCATACTGATGCTCATCCTCATCATTGACAGGAATATCAGAATGACCAGTGTCCCTATCATCAACTTTAGTATTGGAGTTCATGCCTTGCACATTATCAGCTTATGTGTTGTTGGTGTCATAACCAGGATCATCATAACTGCGGAACTCATTATTCTTAAATGGAGAGTAATGTTGCCCTAACGATGTCCTTAATGGTAACACATTATCTTCAACATCCGCTAACGTAATGCCATTATCATCAATAGTGTCATTGTTTTCGTTGACTGGTGAGTAATGTTGTTGGAACGACATTTGTTGTGGTAACACCTCTTCCTCAATATCGGGGACAGACTCATTTGCTCTAAATGAACTTTCACTTTCCACAAGTGGCTCAGGATTTTCTGCCGGAACTCGAGGATGTGTGGTGATGAATATAGGGATGCATCCATAATTGACCACATCAGAGGCCATGTGCAGCACAACATTAACCATTTCATCATTAAATATATTCATAGGTAGTGAACATGCACGATGCATTGTGTTACTAGATCTCAAAGTTGTCTTCATCGACAAACTATATTCAATAGGATTTATCTGTAAAACTTCATACACCCTTGCCATAAATTGCTCAAACGTACAATCTTTCCGAACTAAAAATGCTGTATTCTTCGCATTCACGTACTCCGTACGGCCATCTGCTAATGTCTCCCACCAACCGTCATAACATAATTGAAGTACAACGGAATCCATTAAACCTAAAAAAAACAAAAGAGATAAGATTTCACGCTACAAAACCTAGTAAAAATGAATATGCAGTACATTTATGTGGATGAAATGAAGTATACAATTTTGGATTTACTTCGTCTCATCGTAAGCTTCGACACGATATATTATACATCTAAAACGGACACATGTAGCCCAAGTTATTACTTTCGGAAAATAACTTAAATTTAGTGAGATAGGCAGTGGGACATGTGCCCGTCTCACATAAAACCAGCAGATTTATGTGAGACAGGCGCCTGTTCCACTTGACTGTCTCACATAAAACCAGTGGTAACAAGTGAGATAGGCGCCTATCTCACACGCCTGTCCCACTTGCCTGTCACACATATTTTGGTGAGACAGGCAAGTGGGACAGGTGCTTGTCTCACATAAAACCAGCAGATTTATGTGAGACATGTGTCTGTCTCACTTGTTCTGGTCTTCTGTTTTACTCGATTTTTCAGGGGTTTCAATGATTAATTTTCATTTCTCAACTCAAACTAACTACTTTAACAAGTCACATTATTTTATTAATGAAAAATAACAACATTTGCAATAAAAACTCACTTCAATTTTGAACTCAAATGATAAAATCAATAGATTAAAAGTTTAGGTTATAGTAAGGGTATAAACTAACCTTAAGAAGCTCTCCAATTGATAATTATATCTTCAATTATGTAATGCTTGTTTGATGAAATTTGCTAATTTATTGAGAGTGATAGAGTTTGTTGAGTGCTGAAGTTTGTTAAGTTGAAAAGAGAAAAATTCAGAATGATGCCATGCATCAATTGCACTTGCAACTTCAACATCCGTTTCACCCTCTTTTGGTTTAGGAGCATCCTCCGTTAAGAACCTCGTAAGGTTCAACGTGGTCAGGTAAAAGAACATCTTTTGCTACCAACGTTTGAAACTCTGGCCATTGAATTTTTCTGGCCTTCCTGCATGATTCACAGGAATTGCCACAGAGGCTGGTTCCTTCACAACAGATGGTCCAGCAACAGAAGCTGAAACAGGGACATACGAAACTGCGTCATTGGTTTTAGTTGTCATCTCAACGATTTAAATCTGTTTTAAGATTGTAAGAAAAATAATCACAGTGAGATAACAATTTAACACAGTAGGTAATTTAACCAACAACGTAAAACAACAACTAGAAATCACGAATGAAGAACTGGAAAAATAGAAGGGAAAAGAAAACCGAAACAGAAAATAAACCCAAGGCCTGCAAGATAGTTTTTTTAAAATAGATTTACCACCAACTGTAGTGCTTTATGTTTGCTGGTAACTGTTTCCCAGGATACAATGGGTACGAATTATTTGTCAAGCATTGACAAATAATTCCGACGAACCACAACAGCGTTCAAAGCTCGATAAAAAACAGAACGTCAGAAGGAGAAAAAAAATTTGAAGTGCTCTCTGTGTGCTGGTTGTTCTTGCGTGTGAAAAAACAAAAAGAAGCTGCCTTTTTATACACGTGTGGGGATGTAACAACTGCATAGTATTGAATTTCTGAATTCAATATATGCCATTTAATTGTTATAACAACCAATTCAATTCAGTCAATTGATTTCAAAATTGAACTTTATAACAGCTCAAAAATAATTGTGAAGCTGTTACAAATCCTTTGAATTCAAAAACGTGAAACTATTACAACAAATAAAATTTAAAAGGAAATTAAAAATGTGCCATGCAAGCTTGGATGATTTTGGGTTGACATTCGTGTACGCAAGACGCGCAGGCGCACGCGAGTTTATCTAAATCGGTCTTGGATTTGCACCCCCCTGCGCGCGTACGTGTGGAGAGAGCCTCTATTCTTATAATTATTGCTCGTGCATGGTTAAGTGTTTGTATATAAACACTAATCCCTTGGCTTCTTTTTTCCATCTGGGATAAGCCTGATTTCCTTTCAAATTTCCAACTTCAAGGGTGAACTTTGAGAGACGCTTTCCAATTCACCCAAGCACCATTTTGAGAAAATAAAAATACACTTTTGAAGCATTAACGAAGTAGAATCCGAACCTCACAAGATTTTCCACTTTCGCTAAGTGGGACCCACTCAAAATGTGCACTCAAAATAGCATATTGATATGCTGTTTTTTCAACAATCTCCCACATGAATAAAAATTGGCAGTAAAACAGAAAAACCACTAAATTTTGACATCAAAACCATTTTTGACCTTAGTGATCGAGTTTATTAGATCAATACCTAGCACATGATAGGTATGTATTATCCTTTGAACATTCAATTGTGATAGTATATTTACTCTATTGGCTGATCAGTAAACGCGATGTCTTTGAACTGTTCTGCCGTCATTGTAAACGATCATCTATTACACATAAGTATTTCTCCTAACACTGTTGAGTTTTCATGGTTATATTCGTTTTGGCCTTGAACATCTACCTGGTTTTGCAAGAATTTCTAAGAGCTGAACCTCTAACAGCTCCCTTTGAAGCGGCCCCACTTCTCTCTCATATAGGTGATATCTTAATTAAGAGTAACCCGCATTACTCCGTTCGAATTTCTGACACATAAGAATCATTAAAAGCCTAGCTCAACCTTATTCCCCATGGGCATTACTGTTTCATCATAGGAATGGTGAATGAGGTAATCCTTTCAAGAGAATGACCCCCACAGTGATCCAACTTTAATATTTAATAAATAGGTTGTCCTATTGAACCTAGATCTTGGGATCTCTAGTCAACTAGGTTGAGTTTTCTTTCGTTACTGACTAATCATTCTAAGGGTTTTAATCCCATTCCCCTTGATGATTTTTCTACTAGCTCTGTATTTAATCCTTTGGTTAGCGGATCCGCAATATTATCCTTTGACCTCACATAGTCAATAGAAATAACTCCAGTAAAAATAAGTTGTCTAATGGTATTATGTCTACGACGTATGTGTCTAGACTTACCATTATACATATTGCTTTGTACCCTACTGATAGCTGATTGACTATCGCAATGAATACAAATTGTAGGCACTGGCTTTGGCCACTTTGGAATGCCTTCTAAAAATTTGCGTAACCGTTCTGCTTCTTCACTATATTTATCTAATGCAATGAATTCATATTCCATTGTAGATCTAGCAATTACTGTCTGTTTAGAAGATCTCCATGATACAGTTACACCTGCTACTGTAAACACATAGCCTCTAGTGGATTTTGAATCTTTTACATCAGATATCCAGTTAGCATCATTAAATCTTTCTAATACTTCTGGATACCTAGTATAGTGCAGTCCATAATTACGAGTGTATCGAAGATACCTAAGTACTCTTACGATAGCTTTCCAGTGATCAGTTCCTGGATTACTAGTATATCTACTAAGTTTACTTACTGTATACGGTAGATCTGGTCTGGTACAATTTGTTAAGTACATCAGACTGCCTATTATTCTAGCATATTCTATTTGAGAAATGCCCTATCCTCTATTTTTCGATAGATGGATACTCGTATCTAATGGAGTCTTAAACATAGTATTATCATCTTTATTAAATTTCCCAAGAATTTTATCCACATAATGAGTTTGACTTAGAATAAGTCCATTAGAAGCCCTTGAGATTTTAATTCCCAAAATGACATCTGCAAGACCCATGTCTTTCATGTCAAACTTAGACTTCAACATATTCTTGGTAGATTTAATTATGTCATCATCGCTCCCAACAATGAGCATGTCATCAACATATAAACATAAAATGACATAGCCATTTTCTGTTTCTTTGACATAAACATATTTGTCACACTCGTTAATCTTAAAGCCACTTGTGATCATCGTATGATAAAATTTTTCATGCCACTGTTTCGGTACTTGTTTCAAGCCATATAATGACTTTACCAATTTACAAACTTTCTTTTCTTGTCCTGGAGCTATAAAACCTTCAGGTTGCTCCATGTAGATTTCTTCAATTAAATCTCCATTTAGAAAAGTCGTCTTTACATCAATTTGATGTATCTTGAGATTGCGCAAAGCTGCAATTGCTATTATCATATGAATGAAATTTATTCTCGTAACAGGAGAATAAGTATCAAAGTAATCAAGGCCTTCTCGTTGCCTATAACCTTTAATTACAAGCCTAGCCTTGTACTTATCGATTGATCAATCGGCTTTCATTTTCCTTTTGAAAATCCATTTATACCCCAAAGGTTTACATCCTAGAGGAAGATCTATTAGCTCCCAGATATGATTTTGTAAAATTGATTCAACTTCACTGTTAATGGCTTCTTTCCATAAAGCGCCTTCAGGTGAAGTTACAGTTTCTTTGAAGCTTTGAGGTAAGGATGACAATTTTTCAAGATGGGATGAGATCCTGCGGGATCCCATCCTATTTGGGACGGGATTAGAATATATTTTTGTCCCATAAAAAATTTAGGGACATGAGTAGGATATTTTTTTATCCCAATTACATATGCGGGACGGGAGTGAGATTGACAAATTCCGTCCCATCCTGTCTTATTGCTGATTAAGAATGAAAATTTTTCCAATTGGGATGGGATCCCACAGGATCTCATCTCTTTTGGGACATGATTGAGATATATTTTTGTCCCAATAAAAATATAGGGATGGGATTGAGACATTTTTTTCATCCCATTTACATATACAGGGTGGGACTGAGATTGATAAATCCCATCCCATCCCGTCCCATTGCCAACCCTACTTTGAGGTTCAGTTTCTAGCAAATACGTCAGAAAATCTAGACCAAAGGGCTTTTCTATTCTAGCTCTTTTGCTACGTCTGACCTCAATTTCTTGTTGTTGTTGTTCTTCTTTTTCTGGTGCTTCATCATTTTCTTCATTTTCAATTGTTGTTTCATGAAATTGTCGTAGTTCTCTCAATTCCACTCTAGATTTGCAAGGAAACACATGTTTGAAAAAGATGCATTTCTTGATTCTATTATCGTATTTTTGTGGATATCTGAAACTTTAGACTCATGCACCAGAAATCGATAAAGCACTACTTTTTTGTGCATAACTATTGAAAATGAAGTCAACAATTTTTTTATCCTATTTTCACTTTTATTTGAAAGAACCACTACTTTAGCAAGACACCCCCACACTCGTAAGAATTTATATTAAGGTGCTCTATATTTCCACAGCACATACATGGTTTTATCTTCTTGCTTTCGGGGTATTTTATTTAATAAATAATTAGCTGACAAAACATCTTCTCCCCATATATTCTGGGGTAACCTAGAACTTATCAACATTACATTCATCATTTCCTTTAATATTCGATTCTTTTGTTCTGCAATCTCATTAGATTGAGGTGAATATGGAGCCGTGACTTGATGTATGATTCCACTTTGTTTACATAGTGACTCAAACGGAACAATAAACTCACCACCACGGTCACTCCTTAATTCTTTGATTTTTCTATTAAATGGATTCTCAACTTCAATTTTGTAGAGAATAAACTTTTCTAAATCTTCATCTTTATTTTTCAATAAATATATATAACAATATTTTGTGCAATTGTCAATAAAGGTAATAAAATATTTATTACCACCACTTGTTTGAATGGATTTAAAATCACAAATATCACTATGTATTAAATCAAGTGGTTCAGGTTTCCTTTAATTGTTTGGAAAGATGACCCAATTAGTTTTGCTTCAACACAAGTTTCACACTTATGTTTCAAATCAATTTAGAAATTGGGAATATGCTTCATGTTAATTAATTTACGCAATGAATTAAAATTAACATGTCCTAATCTACCATGCCAAAGATTAGAAGACTCAAGCAAATAAGCAGAAGAACTAGCTTCATTATTAATTTTTGGTTTCAGAGTCGTTACATTGAGCTTAAATAGCCCATCATTAATATAACTCTTTCCCACATACATCCCATTCTTTGACAAGACTACCATATCTGACTCAAACACCATTCGGAAACTATGTTTGTTCAGCAGCGATCCAGACACCAAGTTCTTCCGAATTTTTGGCACATAAAGCATATCGTTTAGAGTCAGCTCTTTTCCAGAAGTCATCTTTAGAATCACATTCCCTTGACCCTCTATCTATGATGTAGCAGAATTCCCTATGAATAGCTTCTCTCAATTGCTAACTGCTTCAAATAAAGTGAACAACCCTCTGTCCGAGCAAACATGTCTGGTTGCTCCCGTATCAATCCACCATTCCCTCGGATTAGAGCCAACTAGATTCACTTCTGAAACAACTGCATAGAGTTTTACGTCTGAAACATGTTGAGTGATGTTTTCCACCACATTTGCCTCTCGCTTCTTTTTAGGAAACCTGCAATCCGAAGTCTTGTGACCCATCTTATCACAATTAAAATATTTTCTTTGAAACTTTGTTTGCTTTTTGGAAATTAGTCCTTTCGGACCTAATTTTTTACTTTTCTTATTTTTAGGTCCATGTTCAACAACATTTGCCTTTGCCATATAAATAGCCCCTCTTCTTTATGCATTTCTGTTATCTTTCTCAATTCGGAGCTTAACAACCAGCCTCTCAATATTCATTTCCTTGCGTTTATGCTTTAAATAGCTCTTGAAATCTGTCCAAGCAGGAGGTAATTTTTTAATAATTGCAGCCACTTGAAAAGTTTCACTTAGCATCATCCCTTCTGCAAGGATTTCAGATAATATTATTTGAAGTTCTTGTACTTGACTTATTACAGTTTTAGAATCCACCATTTTATAGTCTAGGAAGCGACCAACAACAAACTTTTTGGTACCCGCATCCTCAGTTTTATATTTTCGGTCTAAGGATTCTCATAACTTCTTCGTTGTTTTCTTTCCTATGTATACATTATACAAGGAATCACTAAGGCCATTCATTACATATTTTTTACATAAAAAATCAGAATGATGCCATGCATCAATTGCACTTGCAACTTGAACATCTGTTTCACCCTCTTTGGGTTTAGGAGCATCCTCCATCAAGAACCTCGCAAGGTTCAACGTGGTCAAGTAAAAGAACATCTTTTGCTGCCAACGTTTTAAATTCTGGTCATTGAATTTTTCTGGCCTTTCTGTATGATTCACAGGAATTGCCACAGAGGCTGGTTCCTTCACAACAGATGGTTGTTGACTGTTAGAAAATGTATATTTATAAAGGAGAAAATCATCATTTTACATTTCAAATTTTACTAACACCCTTACTTTTATGTATTTAATTTTCTTGTCATTTAATTATGTGTGTTGTATTATAATTAAGTATTTTATGTATTTTAGGGGTATCATAGTTATTTCACAATGAATGAGAGATCAGATGGCAAAACGGACATCGCTTTTGAACTCAGAACGGTCGAAAACCTTTGGAGGAGAATAAAAGGAAAAATAGTATTGTTCACATGTACGGTATTGTCTACGTTACTGTTCACGACACTGTTCATATAAACGGATCGATGATGTGGCATTGACCGATGATGTGGCATTGACTGATGAGGTGTTACGATCCTATTGGACTAAAATTCTTATGCATTGTTGATCGATGACCTGGCAGCATATCTGTGGACAAAAAATCTCACGTACGGTACATGCATTACACAGGATTATTTTCAACCAAACCGCGTCACTATTCAACCCGAGTCAAACCATGCTACTATTCAAACTGCGTACTGTTGACTGATGACGTGGCATAATCCTGAGTGTCCGAAATATTTTTGATCCGATAATCATGATTTACTCAATGTATCTATAAAAATGAGGCTTTTTCCCCCTAATTTGATAGCTTTGAATCCATTTTTGGACTCAATTTTTTGTAATTCCTTTTCCATCTCTTATTTTCTATGTATTTTAATAAATTCTCTTTTTGCCCCTAGTTCAATTATGAGTAGCTAATTTTCTTTCAAGCTTGGGTTGAAGGTGAAGTCTCAACATGTGTCATGGGCTTTATTTGGTAAATTTATTTTCTCTTCCCCTCTAGTTTTTGTGGNAAGCCTTGTGACCCATCTTATCACAGTTAAAACATTTTCCTTAAAACTTTGTATGCTTATTGGAAATTCCTCCTTTCGAACCTAATTTTTTTTTTTAGGTCCATGTTCAATAACATTTGCCTTTGCCATAGAAATAGCCCCTCTTTTTTCTGCATTTCTGTTATCTTCCTCAACTCGGAGCTTAACAACCAGCCCCTCAATATTCATTTCCTTGCGTTTATGCTTCAAATAGCTCTTGAAATCTTTCCAAGCAGGAGGTAATTTTTTAATAATTGCAGCCACTTGAAAAGTTTCACTTAGCATCATCCCTTCTGCAAGGATTTCAGATAATATTATTTGAAGTTCTTGTACTTGACTTATTACAGTTTTAGAATCCACCATTTTATAGTCTAGGAAGCATCCAACAACAATCTTTTTGGTACCCGCATCCTCAGTTTTATATTTTCGGTCTAAGGATTCTCATAACTTCTTCGTTGTTTTCTTTCCTATGTATACATTATACAAGGAATCACTAAGGCCATTCATTACATATTTTTTACATAAAAAATCAGAATGATGCCATGCATCAATTGCACTTGCAACTTGAACATCTGTTTCACCCTCTTTGGGTTTAGGAGCATCCTCCATCAAGAACCTCGCAAGGTTCAACGTGGTCAAGTAAAAGAACATCTTTTGCTGCCAACGTTTTAAATTCTGGTCATTGAATTTTTCTGGCCTTTCTGTATGATTCACAGGAATTGCCACAGAGGCTGGTTCCTTCACAACAGATGGTTGTTGACTGTTAGAAAATGTATATTTATAAAGGAGAAAATCATCATTTTACATTTCAAATTTTACTAACACCCTTACTTTTATGTATTTAATTTTCTTGTCATTTAATTATGTGTGTTGTATTATAATTAAGTATTTTATGTATTTTAGGGGTATCATAGTTATTTCACAATGAATGAGAGATCAGATGGCAAAACGGACATCGCTTTTGAACTCAGAACGGTCGAAAACCTTTGGAGGAGAATAAAAGGAAAAATAGTATTGTTCACATGTACGGTATTGTCTACGTTACTGTTCACGACACTGTTCATATAAACGGATCGATGATGTGGCATTGACCGATGATGTGGCATTGACTGATGAGGTGTTACGATCCTATTGGACTAAAATTCTTATGCATTGTTGATCGATGACCTGGCAGCATATCTGTGGACAAAAAATCTCACGTACGGTACATGCATTACACAGGATTATTTTCAACCAAACCGCGTCACTATTCAACCCGAGTCAAACCATGCTACTATTCAAACTGCGTACTGTTGACTGATGACGTGGCATAATCCTGAGTGTCCGAAATATTTTTGATCCGATAATCATGATTTACTCAATGTATCTATAAAAATGAGGCTTTTTCCCCCTAATTTGATAGCTTTGAATCCATTTTTGGACTCAATTTTTTGTAATTCCTTTTCCATCTCTTATTTTCTATGTATTTTAATAAATTCTCTTTTTGCCCCTAGTTCAATTATGAGTAGCTAATTTTCTTTCAAGCTTGGGTTGAAGGTGAAGTCTCAACATGTGTCATGGGCTTTATTTGGTAAATTTATTTTCTCTTCCCCTCTAGTTTTTGTGGATGTTTTGACTTCTCGTCGA